>CM038677.1:641851790-642053213 GCA_021605205.1 Aegilops longissima
AGGTGGCAGATCTTTGTGAACATATCCAAGAATAGATGAGGATTAGAAGACGAGAGCCCGGCAAGACCCTTGCAGGGGACAACGGCGATACCACAAGACCCTTGCGAGGGGGCGACGGCGTGCCACGACAAGACCCTTGTCAAAGCGACCCGCAAGGCAATTACCAAGGGTGCTAGCGGGGCCACCGCCAGGCTCGCCTTGACCGGACAAGTTTCCACCGCCGTTCGCATCTGACTGCGCCCAACCAAATTTTGTGCGAGGCACTGCGTGGCGACATGCAACTCGGAGCCAACCCATCAAGCTCCCGCATGGCGGCAAGCAGATCCTCACGATGGCTCCACCAACCGCGCCCAGCACAGCTGGCCTGCCTACATGGCGCTGCTGCGCATCAGCCGGCGGCGTGTCGAATCAAGGAAGAAGCGGCGGCAGACGGGGCGGGCCGCCCGTCCCCGATAAAGCAAAGGCACACCTGCGCGATGCATTAAATGCGTCTTGTCCTGTAATATGAAGTATAACCTCGCAACACTATTGCCTTTCCACCCCCTGTGTGCCACCGTGGCAACCCCTTTTTCTATAAAAGGAGGCCCAAGGCGATGAGGAGAAGGATTCGGCTTTTTGGAGCTCGTTACACTCCGTAGCTAGTTCAAGAACTTAGAATACATCCACCAAAGCAGGACTAGGGTTTTACGCATCCTCGCGGCCCGAACCTGGATAAACGAACCGCATGCTCTCTATTAGATCCGCTCTTCTCTCAACCCCGCGCCCCGCAACCACAGTTGGGATTCTTGTGATCCCATAGGTGTCGTTCCACCGACATCTTTGGCGCGCAGGTAGAAGCGGCGTTTGGTAAATCTGGTGCAGTAGTTAGCCTCGCGGTTCCTCGTCGCCATGGACCCTAAGAAGGCGATGGACCTGACGATCGGCTCGTTGGGGGCGAGCGGCCGCGATCTTACGGTTGGACGAAAGCAGCGGAACCGTCGCGGACGAGACTCGGGCGCGGCCCGCAAACACCAGCACCACCCAGGCAGTCAGAGCCTGGCGAGCGGCATCGTTCATGCACCAGACAATCGGCCCCACGCTGCCGGATCCAAAGACGGAGCTAGGCCCCCTGCCGGCGACGCGGGGCCCTCCGGGGGTGTCGTCGCGCCGACTCCGGGCGGCGTAGCGACCTCGGGGCGCATACCACGGCGACCGCGCGTTCTTCCCATGGTGTCTTGGCGCCGAACAAGCGTCACCCGTTGGTGACCACAGGCATAGCCGTGGGAAGAGCCATGTCGTCGTCGGCAAAGCGAAGAGTTCAACATGCTCGGCCGAAGCATTGGTGAAAATGGCGCATAACCATTGGGTGCGTGTGAGCTCCTTCTAACATAGTTAGAAGTCGAGCCGCCGTGATCACTGTTCGTATCACCGCCACCCGCGCCCGTGAAGCCTTAGCACCGCGCGGCTGCTCCTCGACTTCCCTCCCTGCTCGGAGAAGCCCGATGAGTGGAGGGCCACCATCCGAACCTCATCATCGCTAACAAAGGCGATCCACCAGCGGTGGCCCCTCGGTCGGTGCTCCACTGAACCACCACATCTTTGGCGTTGGAGGACCGGGAAGCTGCGACCGCGGTGCACTCTCCTCCTCCTCCGCCGGGCCTTGAGTGGCCCGTCAGCGGCAACGCTAGTGATAACATCTCCATAGCATCGTCGATCCCCGGACCCTCCGTGACCAGCGCCGAATCGCCGGGATCGAGCTCATGAAAGCCTTCGAACCCGTCGGCGCCCGGCGCAAAAGCCTTGACCCGGACAAGCGGCGGGACCCGCTCGGACCACCGTCACGCAGCCAGTGGCTCTACGTGGTGGGCTGCCGGCTTTTACCCGTGAGCTGAGGCGATTCGGTGGCCGTCCTACCGCACATTCAAGCCCGACATCGGTGAGAAGTACACGGCAAGACCCATCCGTCCGGGTTCCTCGGCATCTACACCATCGCGATGCTGAGGCCCGGCTGGGGCTCGCGACAACAAGGTGCTGCCAACTACTTCCGGCAGCACTCAGCCCAATGTAATGTCTTGGTTGATGCACTTGTGGCGGACTCCATCTCTTCCTGGTCGATCTATACCGTGAGTTCGTTGGCGCCTTCACGAGGCCACCAAGCTCATGGCCAGGCCGATGATCGCATATCATTCCCGGAGGAAGGGGAGACCCTATGCAAGTACATCGAGAGATTCAGCGGGTGCGATACAACATCACGACATTCATCCCACGGCTGTGATTAGCGCGTTCCATCGAAACGTCTTGCCAATGTCAAGATCTTGTGAAAGGAGCGATGACCAAGGTTAAGGATGTGGCGAGCTCTACATTCGGCAGCAGGTGCACGGGCTGAAGAGGAAGGAAGTACCCGGCGAAGCAGCTGGCATGAAACCGACTCTACCGATGAGAAGCGGTGCCCCGACGAAGAAGGGCGGCGTCGCAAAAGGAAAGCAAAAGGCAAGGCCGTGCTTGCCCGTTGAGGGATCTGACGAAACTTGTCGGCAAGAAAGGTCAGCGGAACACCCACGGCAAGGAGATTGCGGGTCGCCGCTTGCCGAACCTTAGCGGCTACCGACAAGCTAAAAGCTCCGGCAAGCAATACTACAAGATCCACCGCACCAAGGGCCACGATCTCGAGAACTGCCGACAAGTCGAGCTTACTTCTTTGAGAAGCAAAAGGCTGAGTACAAAAGGCGGGACAAGAGATGGACCAGGATAGTCTTTGAGGATCGACAAGCGTGGCGGCCAAGGAGGCCGCCCGGCAAGACAACCAGCAAGATAGGGCCACACAGGGCGCGACAAAAACAAGAAGGCGACAATCCGCGGCGAGGGCAGCGAGTGCGGTGACAAAGGGTTCCATAAGGCTATGGAGGCCATGTGCGTCGATGGTGGTGCCTCGCTGCATGCCTCTCACCGCCAGCTCAAGCAGTGGGCAAGCCGTCGTTCGACGCTCAGAAGCCACTAAAGTGGTCCAGCACGCCCCTCATCTTTGACGCCGAGGACCACCCTGATCGCACTACCGCGGTCGGGTGTTTGTCGTTGTTAGTTTCGCCAACAATACGCAACCTCAAGGTGAACAATATGTTGGTTGATGGCGGGGCCGGCCTGAACCTGATCTCGCCTATCGTAATCAAAAGGTTGCAAATCCCTAACGGAGACCTAGAAGCAGGCGCGTTTGAAGTCAATCGAGGAGAAGTCAGCCAAAGGAAAGGTCACACTGCCCGTGACATTTGGAGAGAGTTGAACTACGAGGCGGAGAGGATGCGTCTTGGCGTGGCGAGAGCCCCTTGCCTACTAGCAGGATCCTCGGCGGCCCGGCCTGTAAGTTCATGGCGGCATCACACTACGCCTACAACATGCTAAAGATGCGGACCATTGACCATCATCTCCGTCCCCTTCGACAAGAAGGACGCGCTGATCTGCGCCGACCAACTCTACCGGGAAGCAGTTGCAGCAGCTGCCGTCAAGGGACCTACTCCTGCCGCCGAAGGCCCGAGAGTTAAGAAGGAATCTGACAAGACCTCTCGCACCCACTCCGGCAAGCGCACCTCCTCGGGGTGTTGTGCTACCGTTGAGGACGTGCCAGAGAGCTCTGCCGACAAGAGCAAGAGGTCTAGAGCCGAGCCGCCACAAACCAAGAAGGTGCCCGTCGCCGAGGATGGCACGGGAGGGGCCTTCCACATAGGCTCCACCCTCAACAGCAAATAGGAAGGCGAGCTCGTCACCTTCCTTCGGGCAAATGTCGACGTGTTTGCATGGCAAGCATCCGACATCCCCAGTGTTCCCAGGGAGGTGATTGAGCACCACCTAGCTGACTGCCCCATCTTGGCGGCCCGTCAGCGAAGGTCGAAAGCAGGCTCTGGAGGCGGGAGTTCATCACAGATGAGATCGGGGAAGTTAGAAGCGGCAGGTTTGGTGAGAGGTGCTCCATCCTCGTGGTTGGCCAATCCGGTGAGTGGTGCGCCAAAGGCGAATGGGATGTGGAGGCTGTGTATTGATTACCGGATATCAATAAAGGCTTGTCCTAAGGACCCCTTCCCATTGCAGCGCATTGGCCAGGTTGTTGACTCCACGGCGGGTGTGATCTGTTATCATTCCTCGATGCCTACTCAGGCTACCACCAAATCTTCATGACAAGAGAAGATGAAGAAGACATCATTCATCACCCCATGTGTGCGTATTGCTTTTCACGGATGCCTTTTCGGGTTGAAGAGTGCTGGCTCAACGTTTGCAAGAAGCGGTCCAAATTGGTTTTGAACCTCAGCCCCATAGAAATATGGAAGCCTACATGGATGACATAGTGGTGAAAACCAGGGCGGGCCGACTCTTGTGCAAGATCTAGAAGAGACATTTGCCAACCTCGCAAAATCAACCTCAAGTTGAACCACGAGAAGTGCGTCTTGATTGTCCCGTCCGGCAAGCTTCTCGGGTTCTTAGTATCCTGATGCAGATCAAGGCAAACCCGAGACAAGATCAAGGCTATTGAGTAGATCGAGGCGCCCAGCGGATCAAGGATGTCGTCGGCTCACGGCTGCGTTGCGGCCATGAGCAGTTCATCTCAAGTCCACCGGCGCGCCTTCCCTTTTCAAGATCTTGAAAAAGGCGGGCCCAATAAGTGGACCCGAAGCCGAGCCGCCTTTGCGGGACTGAAGAAATACCTTCCTCCATGCCAATACTAGTTGCGACTAAACCATAAGAGCCGTTACTGCTGTATCTGGCGGCGACGAATCAACTGGTCAGCGCCGCACTAGTGGCACAGGGGGAGGTCGACGAGGAGGCAGCAATGGCGGCAGGACCAGCGGATGGCAAGCCGAAGATTCTCCCGGCAGGGCCTGGTGCCGACAAGGCGCGGCCCCCAGCAGAGTCTGGTGCCACCAAGGCGATGCCCGCGCGGTCGAGTGAAGTGGTGCCCAAGAAAAAGATGATGCAGCACCCGGTTTACTTTGTCAGCTCCCTCTTGCAGGGGGCTAGGTCAAGGTATTCCGGTGTGCAAAAATTGCTCTTCGGCCTCCTTATGGCCTCGAGGAAGCTGCGCCACTACTTCCAGGCCAACGAGATCATTGTCGTCACCCGCCTCCCGTTGCAACGGATACTGCACAACCCGGACGCAACCGGAAGGATTGTGGAATGGGCCTTGGAGTTGTCAAGTTTCGGCTTAAAGTTTGAGAGTACCTTGACAATTCAGAGCAGAGTCTTGGCAGAGTTCATCGCAGAATGGACCTCGACACCTGACGAAGAAATCCAGGAGACCACTCTCCCCGGCAAGGAAGCAGACCGCAACTGGACCATGTACTTTGATGGAGCCTTCTCGCTGCAAGGCGCCGATGCCGGTGTAGTGCTCGTCGCACCCACCAGGGAGCACCTCAAGTACGTAATCCAGATGCACTTCCCCAAAGAGATGTCCACCAATAACACTGCCGAATACGAGGGATTGCTTGCCGGTCTCAGGATCGCGGCAGACCTCGAGGTTAAGAAGCTCATCGTCAGGGGTGACTCGCAGCTCATTGTCAGGCAAGTCAACAAAGATTATCAGAGCCCACTGATGGAAGCATACGTAGATGAGGTGACGAAGCTGGAGGAACGCTTTGATGGTATCCAGGCGGAGCACGTCCCCCCAGAGGAGAACGGCATCGCCGATT
This sequence comes from Aegilops longissima, assembly GCA_021605205.1. NCBI lineage: Eukaryota > Viridiplantae > Streptophyta > Magnoliopsida > Poales > Poaceae > Aegilops > Aegilops longissima. The sequence goes on from CM038677.1 coordinate 641,857,442, forward strand.
ACTGTCAAAGCATGCCGCCTCAAGATACTGTGGAACGGTACCTTTTGCTCGGTTAACTCAACCATTTGTCGATCCATCGCCAGGCGAGCAAGCGGAGAAAATCAGGTCCCGCAAGTACTTTCCTACGAGCCCCAGGGGCTTCGGCAAAAGTACTGCAGCGGACTGAGCCTGCCAAAGAGCAAGCTGCTCCGTGAGCGTCCAGCCCTGGCCGTAGAGACAGCCGCTCCCATGGCGGAAGAGATGCCTTTGGTCCTTGCCGCCGAGCCTCGGGCTCCGGCATGGGCGCAGCATACCGTCCAATTCCTCCAAACAGGGGAGCTTCCTGAGGAGCAGGAAGAAGCTGTAACACCCTCGATGCGGCTATATCTCCCACGTGTCGAAGCACAACTTAGAGGCATAACCGCATTGAAAGCAATGTCGCAAGTGAGGTAATCTTCACACAACCCATGTAATACATAAGGGAAAGAGATACATAGTTGGCTTACAGTCGCCAGTTCACACAATACATAAATAAACATCCATCATCCAGATTACACTCAAGGTCCGACTACGGAACCAAAATAAAAGAAGACTACCCCAAATGCTACACAGATCCCCGATCGTCTTGGGCTCCACTACTGATCATCAGGAAAAGACACATAGTAACGACCACATTCGTCGTCGAACTGCCACTTGAGCTCGGTTGCGTCACCTGCACTGGCATCGTCGGCACCTGCAACTGTTTTGGTAGAATCAGTGAGTCACGGGGACTCAGCAATCTCACACCCGCGAGATCAAGACTATTTAAGCTTATAGGAAGGGCAGAGTTATGAGGTGGAGCTGCCGCAAGCGACTAGCATATATGTTGGCTACATTCGCACAAGAGAGCGAGAAGAGAAGCAATGCACGGTCGTGAAGCTAGTAGCGATCAAGAAGTGATCTGAACTACTTCGTCAAACATAACTCCAACACCGTGTTCACTTCCCGGACTCCGAGAAGAGACCATCACGGTTACACAGCGGTTGATGTGTATTTTAATTAAGGTCAACCGGGTTTTCTACAACCGGACATTAACAAATTCCCATCGCCTCATAACCGCGGGCACGGCTTTGAAGATAATACCTGCAGGGTGTCCCAACAGCCCATTATAAGCTCTCACGGTCAACGAAGGATATTCCTTCTACCGAATACCCGATCGATCTCGGAATCCGGACTACAAGACATTTCGACAGCAATAAAACAAGACCAGCAAAGCCGCCCGATTGTGCCGACAAATCCCGATAGGAGCTGCACATATCTCGTTCTCGAGGCACATCCGGATGCGACGAGCTACGAGTAAAACCAAGCCTCGAGTTTCCCGAGGTGGCCCTTGGTGGCTCGGTTCGGGCCAACACTCGAAGGAGCACTGGTCGAGGGGTTAAAATAAAGATGACCCTCGGCTCGCGAAAACCGGAGGAAAAAGGCTTAGGTGGCAAATGGTAAAACCAATGTTGGGCCTTGCTGGAGGAGTCTTATTCAAAGCGAACTGTCAAGGGGTCCCATAAATCACTAACCGTGTCAGAACGCCGAAATCAAGGAACATAACACGGTATAGCGGAAACTAGGCGGCAAGAGTGGAACAAAACACCGGGCATAAGGCCGAGTCTTCCACCCTTTACCAAGTATATAGATGCATTAATTAAACAATAGATATTGTGATATCCCAACAAGTAAACATGTTCCAACAAGGAACAACACCTCCATGTTCCAACAAGGAACAAACTCCATCTTCACCTACAACTAACAACGCTATAAGACGGGCTGAGCAAAGCGGTAACATAGCCAAACAACGGTTTGCAAGGAAAGGATGGTTAGGGGCTTGACATGGCAATATGGGTGGCATGATATAGCAAGTGATAGGCATCATAGCATAGGCATAGCAAAAGAGCGAGCATCTAGCAAGCAAAGATAGAAGTGATTTGAGGTATGGTCATCTTGCGCAAAGTTCTCGAGTTGTCGAAAGCTTGATCCTCGTAAGCGTTCTCAACAGGTTCCTTGTTCACGTACTCGTCTCCCGGCTCTACCCAAAGCAAGAACACAAACAATGGAACCACAATAAATCACGGTGCAATGCACAAGCAACATGATGCAATACATGGCATGATATGCGAGATGTGATATGCAATGCGTATGCGTGCTCCGGAAGGAAAATGATGAACCAGGCATCAACTTGGCAAACCAAGTATTCCGCTAGAAAGGTGAGATGATTTCGGTTGAAATCGATATAAAGATCACCGGAATCGGATGCACGGTTTGCAAATGACAAGCAAAACAAGAATGACGCAAATCTGCCATTAACAGCATGATACCACATAGCAAGCAACAAGAAAGTAGGCTACTGCACCCAGACGTACAAGCAAAGCATATGGAAGTGATCTACTCAAGATGCTTGACAAAAGATGAACACTGAGCTACGGCTAATTCACACATTAACAGGTCCAAACAAGCATGGCAAAAGTGCAAAATATATCACTTCACGGACTTTGTGAAAATCTTGAACATGGCGAATCAGCATCGAGGAAGCAATGTTGAGCAAGCAAACGACATGCTACAGGAACTTATAATAGCAAAACAAGGCATGGCATGGATCTACTCAAAGCATAGAACAAAAGTCCCTTACTGACCATGAGCCAAAAATGATGAGAAGATATGATGGCACCCACGTAAACATAGCAAGTTTCGTTAACAGATTCAGCAAACAGGGCATGACAAAAACAGATAACAAGTAGGCATGTTTAAGAGCTCGATGCACTCACAATAGAGCATTACATGATAAACTAAGCATACATCCATCAAGAAGACATGGCATAGAAATATCAGCAAAACAGGGGCTGAAATCAGCAACATCATGAAGCCTAGTTTGCATGCTTGTGCTAGTCACCACAGAGATAACAATAATATATGGCATACACCCCTGTAAAGATGGCATGGCATTTTACAAAACACATGTAGGACTCAAGATCATAGGGTGCACACATCAATCATGGCAAAAATGACAAAAGTGCATGTTCTGATAAGAATCTGAAACTAACATCACATAGGGCATCAAGATGAGCTCAAATGAAAATGATGCAATGAGATGAAATGATTTACTCATCGAGGCGAACATTTCGGTATGCTATACGCCCAAAACGGAGCCACGGGTGCAAAGTTATGGCATGATGAAAATGCAACAAAATAAGGACAGATTAAAAGACTTAGACGAAAAAACAGGGGGGGAGGAGAAGTCAACCCTAGATCGATCGGATCCGATTGCAGCGGAACCGAGGCGGCGGCGGCTTCGCCGAGCTGGAGGAGGGAGGCCGGGACGGCCGGGCAGGCCGGGCGGCGGGCGGGCGACGGCGGCCGGGTCGGCGCGAGGGGCCGAGGCGCGGCAGGATGGAGGGGCGACGGCGGCCGGGCGGGTCGGCGCTGGGGGCCGAGGCGCCAGCGACGGACGGAGGGGCGACGGCGGCGGGCGACGGCGCTGGTCGGCGCGTGGCCGGGCGAGGCGACGGCGGCGAGGTCCGCGGGCGGCCGAGGCGGCGCGAGGAGCGCTGGCCTTCGGGCGCGGGAGGCGGCGTCAGCTGGGCCAGGAGCGGGCCGAGCGGCCGGGCGGCGGCGGCGCGCGGGCGTGCCACGTGGTGCACCGCGTTGGTCCGGGCGGCGCCGGGTTTCGTCCGCGCTGACCGGACGGTCCGTAAGCGGAGGAGCGGGGCTAGGGTTTCGGGATCCGGAAATTTTCGGAGGGGAGGCTATATTTATAGGTAGAAGGAGCTAGGAAGCTCCATGAGGTACGGTTTTCGCCCACACGATCGTGATCGAACGGCGATGGACATGGAAGTGACTTAGATGGGTTATTGGGCTGTTTTGAAGGGGTGTTGGACTGCAACTTAAAAGAGGCCTTTGCGAGAGTGCGGTTAACCGTTGGAGTACCAAACGAGCTCCAAATGGCACGAAACTTGACAGGTGGTCTACCGGTGGTGTACCAAGGCCACTTGACAAACCTCGGTCCATTCCGAGAAAGTTTAGTACCCGCTCACGGAAAAAATGTAAAAGGGGACACCGGGGAACATAGGAGTGCCGGATTGCAAAACGGACAACGGGGAAAATGCTCGGAATCATGAGACGAACACGTATGCAAATGAGATGCACATGATGACATGATATGAGATGCATGACATGAACAAAATGCAAAAATGAAGAAAAACCCAACCACAGAGGGAATATCATATCACAAAGCCGAAAATGGCAAGAGTTGGAGTTACAAATGTGGAAAGTTACATCCGGGGTGTTACAGAAGCGGAGAAAGTAGCCCGTCGGTTGACCTGTACCAGTTAAATCGATGGCGTCCTGTGATGAGAAGGCCGAACGGTGTGAAACTCAAGTGCATCCCCCGGGAGGCAGGACTAGAGCTGTTGGCAGAGATACATGGAGGCATATGTGGCTCCCACATAGGGTAAAGGGCCCTTGCCGGGAAGGCGTTTCGGCATGGTTTCTTCTGGCCCACCGCCCTCCAGGATGCGATGGCACTAGTCATTAAGTGTGAAGCGTGCAAGTTTCATTCAAAGAAGCTTCATCAACCAGGTCAAGCCCTTCAAACAATCCCTCTCTCCTGGCCATTCTCGGTCTGGGGGATCGATATACTGGGCCCTTTCCCTCGCACTGTCGGGGGCTTTGAGTACTTGTACGTTGCAATCGACAAGTTCACAAAGTGGCCAGAGGTGGAAGCCGTGAGGAAGGTGACTGCTCAGTCAGCCGTCAAATTCTTCAAAGGACTGGTCTGCCGTTTTGGTGTGCCAAACGGAGTCATCACCAACAACGGCACGCAGTTCACAAGCCACACCTTCATGCATTACATCTGAGACCTCGGCAGCAAGGTCTGTTTTGCTTCCGTGGCACATCCACGGAGCAACGGCCAAGCGGAGAGGGCAAATGCTTAAGTGTTGCGAGGCTTGAGAACGAAGACCTTTGACAAGCTGCACAAGTGTGGAAGGCGCTGGATTGATGATTTGCCGGCGGTTCTTTGGTCGATCAGGACGACGCCAAATCGAGCCACCGGCGAGACACCTTTTGCCCTGGTATACGGGGCGGAAGCAGTTCTCCCCACGGAACTCATACACGGGTCACCTCGAGTGCTTGCTTATGACGAGCTTGAGCAAGAGCCGTTGCGCCAAGATGACGCGACGCTCCTTGAGGAAGATCGTCTTCGGGCGGCAGCGAGAGCGGCACGCTACCAGCAAGCCTTGCACCTCTACCATAGCCGCAAGGTTCATGCCCTAAGCTTTGAGGAAGGCGACCTTGTTCTTCGGCGCGTTCAGTGGGCCAAGAATTCCAACAAGTTGAGCCGAAGTGGGAAGGCCCTTATCGGGTAATATGAGTCACCAGGCCTGCCGCGGTCCGCCTGGAGACCGAGGATGCCATACCAGTGAGCAACTCCTGGAACATCGAGCATCTTCACAAGTTTTACCCATAAGGCGTGGCTTGCCGGGCCTCCCGGCAAGCCACCTTTTGTACGAGCTTTGCCGACAAGGCATGTGACCCTCTATACAAAGCCAGGCGTAGACCCTGAGCATAAATAAATGAAGCGCTGGCGCCCTAAGTTATAGCATGCATGCTAGGTCGAGTCTCGTCGTTGGTTAGGGTTGATAGTGCTTAGCGGCGACTAACCCCTAGCCTAGAGGTCGAGTGCGCGTCTATCTATTCCTTTCCTGTCTTCCTTTGGTTCGCAGGGCATATGAGCATTTCTGCTGAGCTACTCGGAAAGAAGGAAACAGACCGACGCCCCGGCCCCGGCAAACCAGAGTTGCCGGGGGGCTGCAAGCACAAGGATCCAACCGCGACAAGATAAGATTACCGGGGGCTGCAGATCCAGATAAGTCTTTTATCCCCTATCATGCGTTTTAGACCCGGACTAGGGTATATGAAACCTCGTTCTTATCACTAGGCTGCCGTGCTCCCTTTTTTCCTATACCCAAGGGTTATTTCCAGGGTCCGAATTTGGTCGCAGCCGCGACAGCAAGGAGATGGGACGAGGAGCCTAAAGCCCACTTCGTCCCTGCCTCCACCAAGAGCGCGAGGACGGTTGAGTAGAGTGGGGGGCGGCAAGGCCTGTTGCCGGGCGAAAGACGTTTATCTTTAAACGATAACAAGGATTCGCTCCTTGTCGTGGGATTTACCCACGAACGAAAAACCCGGCAAGCATCCCTTTTTCATTAAAAAACACCCCATACAGGTACAGTTCGTGCGGGATGAAAAACATGAACAAGGGGATTACAAGTTTTAAATTCAAAAAAGGCACGCAGGCTTACAAGCAAAAAAAGAGATAAGATGCCCGTAATCCCTTTCTTGTCCCTCTCCTCAGGAGGCAGGTAAAGGAGGCGAAAAGGGCAAAAGGGGCGCCTAGGCGAGCTACGAGCAGCAGATGCCACCGAGAGAACACCTCGGCGGCTGCCCATCGGCAAGCCGGTGATGACCGTGCTGGGAGAAGAGCTGGAAGACGAGGCGGCAGGACTGGCGGTACGCAACGAAGGCGTCGGTGCCTGCGTACTCCGAGTTGACGGCCTTGCCGCCCGCCCTGTTCCTCTTCCGCAGCCTCCCGACACCAGCCGCCCAATGGAGGCGGCCCCGAGAAGTTCAAGGAGCTGGCCCCGCGCCCGGCAAACCCCTGCCGGAGGAGAGGCCGGGTGCAGATGCTGCTACTGCCGCACCCGCCCAGGTGCGGGGCATCCGACGCCTAGTCGGACTCGTCCCCGCAATCCCCCCCGCTGTCCTCCTCGTCACTTTCGCTCGAGGAAGAGCTTCCATCGTCAGAATCTCCATCGGAGGAGCTCTCCACGCAGCACTTCAGGCGAGTCCCGAACTCCCCGAAGACCTTGACGGAGAGTAGGCCGTCCTCCATCAATTTGAAGTAGAGGATGAGCCCCGCCGTCAGGCTGTGGATGCGAGCGAACGTCTTCCACCCACGATGGAGGTACATGACTCGAGGAGCCGGGAAGTCGACATCGACCCACGTGCCCCCGTTCCCGCAACCCCTCATGTGCAATCTGAGGGGATTGGGGCCAGTCGCGCTCCATCTCCCGAGCAAACGGGGCGGGAAGACAAAGACGGCGACGCGGAGGCCGGCGCAGCCTAATGAGGAACTCGCGGGGCTGGTCTCCGACATGGCCTTCCATCGGGAAAGGCACCATGGGCGGGGGCAACGCTGGCGCGCCGCCCCGCCCTCCTCTTCCCCGAGCACTCCAACCTCTGCCCCGGCCTCGCCCACGGCCTCGACCCTCCCCCTTCCCCTCGCGGCCGGCTCTGCCACCACGGGCGCAGGAGGAGGGACGCGTTGTTGAGCGGCGACCCTCGCCGCCACCGTTGAAGGACCGGGATTACCTTTCTCCATGACGAATGAAAGGAAGGAGCGGAAGCAGAGGGAGGTAGAAGATGGAAGAATGCGGGATGCCATCTCCCCTTCCCTCTCTTTATAAAGGAACGGGGTTGGGGCTCGGTCGCCCCGCTCGGCCAATCAAGACAGGGGAGGCGCAGGGAACCAGGACCGACCCGCTGCCCCAACCAGCGACGGCCCGGTTTCCCGCCTCCACCGTTTGCCACCCCGAGCACATGAAAGACGCGTGGCAGACGTGCAGAACCGAGGGGACAGGTGAGGCGACCTCTCCCCGCCCCGTGATCGTGGGGACTGGACGCCCTGAAGACCGCGCCCCGGCCCCATTCAGTAAATGAGCCGCGCCTCCACGCCTCCCTTCCTTTACGGGGAAGGCTCGAGCCGCCTCTTTACTGTGATGTGACGCATGCGTGTGAAAACCGCCCACGCATGCCTCCCACGTCATGCACGCCCCTCCACGCCGCGCCGCCCGCGCTGGTCGTGGGAAGCACAATGCGCGAAAAATCTTACCGCGGTAAAAACTGCCCCGCGTGCCCGCTCACCGTTTTGGGCCTCACCCAACAACGTGTCGCGCTTATGTGTGGCCCAGGCCCGGGGGCTCCTGTCGGTGTACAAAACTAGGGGCACATTTTTGTACCCCTTTACCTGTGCACAAGAAGTCAGAGCCGCGCCCGCGACCACACCAAGCAAAGCGAGGGAGGTGAGCCAAGGTAAGACCGAAGCCCAAGATGGCCAGAACAACGCCAAGGCCAAGGCCACAAAGAGCAAAGGGACGAAGCAGGTTCCCCCGACAGGAGACCCTTGCCGAGGGCAGCCCCGGCAAGACCCATGCCGGGGCAGCTCGCCCCACACCAACGGAGTGAGCCACTCTGGAGCCCACGATCCCCAACGCCATCATCCGCGTGGAGCCAGGGCTCGGGAAGGCACCTCCAAGGTGGCATGTAGATCTTTGTGAAGACATATCCAAGAATAGATGAGGATTAGAAGACGACGAGCCCCGCCAAGACCCTTGCCGGGGACAACGGCGTACCACGGCAAGACCCTTGCCGGGGACGACGGCTCGCCACGACAAGACCCTTGTCGGGCCACCCGGCAAGGCAATTACCAAGGGTGCTAGCAGGGCCACCGCCAGGCCCGCCGGCGACGAAGTTTCCACCGCCGTTCGCATACAGCTGCCAGCCCAACCAGCTGGGCAGGCACCTGCGTGGCGACATGCAACTCCCAGGCCAACCCATCAAGCTCCTGCATGGCGGCAAGCAGATCCTCACGATGGCTCCACCACCACGCCAGCTCAGCTGCTGGCCTGCCTACATGGCGCCGCACGCATCACTGGCTAGGGCGCGTGTCGAATCAAGGAAGAGCGGCGACGGACGGGACGGGCCTCGCCCCCATCGCCGATAAAGCAAAGGGACACCTGCGTGATGCATTAAATGCGTCTTGTCCTGTAATACGAAGGATAACCTCGCAACACTGTTGCCTTTCCACCTCCTGTGTGCCACTGTGGCAACCCCTTTTTCTATAACAGGAGGCCCAAGGCGACGAGGAGAAGGATTCGGCTTTTTGGAGCTCATTACACTCCGTAGCTAGTTCAAGAACTCAGAATACATCCACCAAACCAGGACTAGGGTTTTACGCATCCTCGCGGCCCGAATCTAGATAAACGAACCGCGTGCTCTCTGTTAGATCCGCTCTTCTCTCAACCCCGCACCCCGCAACCGAAGTAGGGATTCTTGTGATCCCATAGGTGTCGTTTCCCACCGACAGCTACTGTAAGATTCCGAGTATTCTGGGCCGCGGTGCCAAAGCAGTGCAGTGTTAATTGAAGGAAGGGGGATCAATCACCGGGTGTAGACCTCCACGAGCATCCAGCCGCCGCGACCGTTGACGAGCACCATCCAAGACGTGTTCATGCCGACCCAGTACATACCGTTAATGTAGTTGAGGGTGACGGGGATCGGATCGCAGTCAAGGGGGTTGATGCTAGCCACCCTACAATCGTTATGCTGCGTGACATGCCGTTTCTGAAGATTAGGCGGCATCAGCAAGCAAGGAGCTGGCTTAAAAAGCTCTGGCCTAAGGGCTGTGAGTAAAGGGTATAGCCCCGATGAGCACGCGGCGAGCGGCATGGTACTGAGATTGTCCACACGCGAAACAATGAGCTTGATTACCTCTGTGGGGAGCTAATTCCAGCCACTCTTTCGGCGGACGCTGCTTGGTTCTGCCATTGTTAGTGCTTGGGTTTCGGACGAGGGGGGAGGCGCCTTAGCGGGGATGGAAGATTGGACGAGATTATGTGTGGACAAAGATGGAGAAGCGAATATGTGCTGCGAGAAGTGAACAGTTGATGATGACTACATCATGTCGCTTGACTTACGAGACACATACCAGCAGCGTAGGGTCATATCGATGCCAGACAACTTGCTTGAGTGATCACAGTACTGGTACTGCCTACAGTACCTACTACTATGCCCTAACTTGCTTGAGTACAGTAGTAGCAGAGTAGAACTAGAGGAGTAGTATATTCTAATCTAAAAATAGTTACAAAGTTCAATGCCTGAACATGGCGTGCGAATAGGTAGACGGTGACGTTTGACGGAATTAAGTGAAGTTACCCACCCACCGGCATGGCGTGCGAACAGGTAGAAGCTATATCGTCAGGCCTACGATATGGGTCTAGTAGACATGACATCTAGTGGGTCCCGCATAGTTCTCGAGAAATCTTTGGGGGCTTGCAGCCGTTTATCCACCGGGCAAGCCAGTAACCCCACGTCGTTCGCATGCCCTACTCGTCCCCGTCTTCTATAAGTACAGTACCTGACAACAGTTCGATCCCAGTCGTCCCGTCCTTTCACATTACACCAGTTCAACTTCTCCTAACCCTCCTCTAAAATCCATGGCCTCCCAAATCTCCATGGTCGCCGCTGAGTACCAGGTTAGAGCCATCACTGGCGATGAGTTCATCGTCATCTACACACGTGGATCCGCGACGGTGAAAGCATGCCTTGCTTGTTTCCAACGCATGTTCAACAGTTCAACGGATGAGTAGGTCGCTGGGCTAGATGTTGAGTACACCATAGTCCTGCAAAGAGAGAAGATTCTAAAGGAGGCAGAGAACAAGAAGCCCGATGTGATCCATGTATGTGTACGTAACGTGTGCTTGGTCTACCACATATTCCATGCCGATGTTGAGTTCCAGGATTTTAAGAACTTTCTCAAGGACGAAAGAGTGAAATTCGTTACTGTAGACTTTAGGAACGACAGGGATGTCCTGGGTCGGATAGGCCTCGTTGTAGGCCAGCCCTTCGATCTCCAGAAGGCAAGCCTGGATTCCTCCTCTCAGCCTTCAATGCTGACCCTGGTAGCAGCCATGATTGATCCTTCATACGCTAAACTGAAGAAACCTCACCACGAGTTTGATCATGCATGGGAGTAGAAGACATTAGATGAAGATCGCATCCTGTACGCAGCAATGGCTGCCTACCTTTGTTTAAATATCTACAAGGGTTGGATGAAGAAGCAGAGCCCAGTTTCCGGTTCAAGCAAAGAAGCGTCGATGAAGAGGAAGAGGAAGAGAGACGAGGACGAAGTCGAGGACGTGGACTCGGACTCCGAGTAGGTGGCAGTGCTGTCGCTCATGCTGGTTCTACTACAATGTCAAGCGGACTAGTTGCTTAGTTTATTTTCAAGGGTGTGTTGTGCTGAGGCCCCAGCAGAACTATGTTTATGCTCTTTCTCGTTATTTGAACTCTTTAGCACGATAGTAGTACTAGTACTATGTCTTACTACTGTTCTTCTTGCGCTTGGTACCACCGTCAGATCTTCGTGTTCCTACTATACTTAATACGTTCGTACTAGTAGTATAATTTGGGTCAGTCGATTTGTGGAAGAAGTTTGACGGAGCGAAGGAAGAAGACGGCAGAGATGCTACCCCATCTATATTAGGGTGGCAGGGTGCCCATGATCTATCTTATGAGTGTTAGGTGTGGAATGCAGTTTGCCAGAAAAAAATGGATTGTGCCCGGGGTTAAACGGATGGCGGCACTACTAGGAAAAGGGCTATAGATGAAATTGACACTAATGGCGCACCAGACATGTGGTGCGCCACTACTATATACTAATGGTGCACCAAGTGTTGGTGCGCCATTAGTGTCCAAATACTAATGGCGCACCACATCCACGGTGCTCCATTAGTAACAAGATTTTTTTTATTTTTTTTCAAAACTAGTAATGGCGCACCACATCCACGGAGCGCCACAAGTAATTTTTATTCAATTTTTTTTCAATTTTTTTTTGAAAACTAGTAATGGTGCACGTGGGAGTGGTGCGCCATTACTAGTTCAACTAGTAATGGCGCACCACTCCCACGGTGCGCCATTACTAACTTTGCCCAAAAATTCCCTCGCATGCACCCACCCTGGACCGCCTTTTCAGTTTTAAAAAAATAAAGAAAATGATAAAAATGTCAAAAAAATAAAAGAAAATAAGTTTCCCATGTGATAATGTGGTCTAGTTGTTGGGAAAATTTACAAATATGAATTTTTACTTTATTTGCAAAATCTCTGTGGAATTTGTAAAATGGGCATAACTTTTGCATACGAACTCGGATTAAAAAGTTTTCTATATGAAAAATCATCTACTCGAAAAGTTACATCCGAATTTAACCGGGGGAACCTCGTTAAACATTTTCAAAATCCTCAAAGACCTAACCAAAAAAAATTACGGGGCTTTTAAGATCTGGAGTCAAAAAATTTCAAACTTACTAGTGGCGCACGGTATGCTAGGTGCGCCACTAGTAACAGAAAAAAATCGATGATACATAATATGAACGGAAGTTTGAAATATTTTTTCAAAATTTCATCACACTCATGAACATGAACAAAGTCCTAAACATCAACAAGGTTTAATAGGATTGATATGCTAGATATATCAACAAGTGCGTGTGAAGTGAGCTGGTGCTGGGTGAGATTAAGAAAAAAATGAAAAATTTTAAAAAAAATTCAAAAAAATTTGAAAAAAATTTATTACTAATGGCGCACTTCTATGTGGTGCGCCATTGCTAAGTCAGATAGTAATGGCGCACCTCTAGGCATACTAATGGCGCACTACAGGCGCACCAGTGGTGCGCCATTAGTAAAAAATACTAATGGCGTGGTACTAGTAGCGGCAGGCCGTTAGACGTGTGGCGGGCTGAGAAGATGAATTGTGCATCTATTTCGGAGGTTGAAGAAGCCCTTCTAGCCATCCTTGTTGCATCAAATGGCTCACAAGAGTCGACTGACCCAAATTGCTCCTTTAGATTGCAGGATCCACGTGCAATTCAAGGTCTCGAAGGTAGATTCCGCGTCACTTTTTGGTATCATGGGCTCGACGCTGCAGCCATCAAGCTTCCGCCGCGACAGCCACCATGCGCGCCTCCTCCGCGCAGGCGGAGACGACAATGACATGCTAGTTCCTCCTCGCCGGCGTGCTGGAGCACGCGCTCGTCCTCGTCTTCGTATGCTGCGTGCATAGACGTGGCTCCACCAGCTGCTCGCGTGCTTGGCAGCACGGCAACATCGCAAGGAGGGACTGCACACGACGTGAGCGGGTAATCCTTCGGCTTCATGGCACAGGGATTGCGGTGACACGGCGGTGATGGGCGAGAAATTGTTGGCCAGAGCAGGCGGGCGCCGGCATGCGCAACTGAGGCGGCGGCATATTGATGAGTGCGCGTATGGAATCTTAGTTTAGTTTTATATAGGGTTTTTTTTGACTAACTACTGCAAGGCACAGCCCCACAGTCTTTTATTCCAAATAAAACAAAAGTCCAATACAAGTTAACTATATACAGAAAGAAACAAAAAGAAGGCCAAGGGAGGCAAACTTACCTAAACCTACCTATACAAGGAGGAGTCAAGGTAACCCCTTCAACCAGGCGAGGAGGAGGGGTCTGACATGAGCCTTAACTCTATGGGAAAGAAAAGTTAAATCATGTACAAATTTACAATGCCAAGCACTAAACGTAGGTCGTTCCCCTCTGAAAGTCCTTCCATTCCGAAGAATCCAAATGTTCCAAGCTGCTGTGAACACCACCTCAAAAAAGAAGCATTTAGCAAATCTTTGTATGGCCAAAGAAATGCATTGATGCACATTAGAACCACCAGACCAGTCAATCTGCAAATAAGTCCAGATTCTTGTACTGAAGTTGCAGGAGAAGAACAGGTGTTGACGATCCTCATATATATGCTGGTGACACAACACACAAAGATTATCAGCATCCCCAGCCCTCCAGTGCCTCCTCACCAGCAGGTCCTTGGTGTTGAGTCTGTCAAAGAATAGGAGCCAAGCAAAAACCTTGATTTTCAGCGTACATCGACTGCACCATAACCATTTGCAAGGTTGTATGGTGACCATATGAGAGTGCATGATGGTATAGTAGCTCTTTGATGTGTAAGCTCCTGTGGGTCCCACCCAAGACCAAACGTCATTAGCCAATGGGTCCCTAGGCAAATTGTTCACCCAGAAGGTAAGTGAATCAAGTTTTATATAGGGTTGGTCAAACTTAAAAGGAAACTGTACTAGTACACGTAAACATTAGACTTAGGCAGCGCTTTTATTAGTTACCATAGCCATGATACGGAATTTTGTGCAAGTGCGTGAACCGCGGCCGCGCGGTCGACCGAACAGTGTGTCACCGTGTCACGCTCGAAGGACGTCCACCGAACTTTTTTGTGTGTGTGAAAACAATCCCCGAATATTACTCAACTTTTTTTCCTGGAAAAGTTCTTGACGCTACAATATTTCCATATATTTGAATTTAGCTCCAGTTCGTGTTTATTTGGATTTGGACGTTTTAGGTGCGCCCTAGTTTTTTTTAATACTGATTTTGTGTGTGTGATTGAGAGAGAACGTGTGTATGTGTCCATATGTGTGTTGTGGCGCCGAAAGGGCAATGTGGAGACGGGTGTGCGTGTGATAAAGACATAGAGAGGTATGAAAGTGCAAATGATCATGCATGAGTGAGACATAGATAGATGCCGATACGTTGTGTATACATGAGAGAACGGTCTTCTATTTTACTTGTGTGTGTGAGAAAGAGAGAGAGAGAGAGAGAGAGAGAGAGAGAGAGAGAGAGATAGGAGCATCCATAACACAACAACCATCTCTCTCGATTCATCCGTCCCTCGCACGATCGCATGTAACACATGCATCAACACGCACATTTTGACACCCTCACCCGGCCCCTCCCCATCTCAAGGCCCGGACATCGCTCTCTATCTCGCACGCACAATCTCTTCGTGACTACCCTGTTTAGCATGTAGCTTTCCGTCACATACACACACATTTCTCTCCTTAGGTTTGTTTTCTCTCAATATCTGACACACACACACAGCACACAATTCATCCCCATCCAAGGTTATATGGAGACCACTCTCGCTTGTGCTTCTCTACACCCCAGCATGCACAACACCTCAATCTTCAAAGAGGGCATCGAGGAGATCGAAGACGGCGACCACACTACGCTAGAGAATGCGGGGCCATTTGGAAGGAGGATGATGTGACGACGGCTGACTGACTCCTCCCCCCACCCTCTCTCTCGCACAAAATTAACAATCGCTCTCTCCCCCGCACAAAATTATCAATCCCTCAACCCACGAGATCCTTCCCCTCTCGTCCATGTTTTCCAGCTCTCTCATCAAACCTGGTGTCTCTTCTCCTTCCACGTGACGGAATCCAGATGCACACGCATCTCACGTATATTACATGTCTCCATCTTTCTCACAGACCTAACTTCTTCCTCTCTCTTTCTCTCTCTTTCTCTCTCTATCTCTCTCTCTTTGTTTCGTTAGGTTTGCCTCCTACTCTCTCGTCCACATACATACAATCTTTCCTGCCCTATCTGCTCCATCTTCACAAGCTTTCTCTGCACGTTTCATTCACACATTGGGATATGTTCAAAATGTTGCCTTTATAATGGCTGATGTAGAGTTATTGTTGGTTTTGTTGCATCATACAAAGTAATAACTATGAAATGCATTTTGATTGTCATTTGACTGGGATTATGTAAGTTTGAACATGTTGTAAAGTACTATAGACCTCGTATACATCTTGGAATTCGACAGTGATTGTAACTATCGAATTGTATAGACCATTACATTCGAAGTCAATAGCCTACTATATTTATTTCACAATTTCAACAAATGATTAATTCACTACATACTAAGAAAACAAATGTGTACTCCCTCCGTTTTATTTAAGTTCGCGTATTAGCATTGGTCAAAGTCAAGTTTTGTAAACTCTCAGAAAGTTTATAACAAAAAATATTAACATATACAATAATAAATAAATACCATTAAATTCATTATTGAATGTACTTTCACATCATACATATTGGTTATGGTAAATGTTTATATTTTTCTATAAACTTGGTGAAACTTTAGGAAGTTTGACTTTGGTCAAACCTAATATGCAGAGTTTACTAGTACTACTCACTAGTTTCTTAGTCGAATCACCCAACACGCCACACGGGGAGTTCAGTGTCACAAAATTTTGAGGTCGGCGGGAAAATCTCCCGCGACCCTAATTCGAGCAGTGGGAAGTTACCATCATAGCCTTCGGAACAGGCCTATGGATGATGGTTGGTAGGGGGCTGTTTTCATAACTTCAGGTTCACCCTACCCAGTCAACCCCACCCCGGCACCCAGAGTAGTATACCTGAATACTCCTCATTTTCTATCGCCACCGCAAAATAGAATTCTCCATGGCACTGCAGCCTTCGTGCTCCTCCCCTTCTACATCAGCGCACTCGTCCACCGCCACGCATCTGCCTCATCGGCAACCTCGTACGCCGCACTGGAGCTGGTCCACCGCCGTCGTCGTACATGGAGCCTCTTCCCCGGCACCGTCTTCCACGGTCTCGGATCTGCTTCCCGGAAGCCGACGCCAAGCGCAGAAGCACCACCGTCGTGGACAATGAACTGACTCCCGTTGCCGACCATGACTCACAGAGGCCGCCATGACCATCATTCTCCTCCTCGATTGGTAATGTGTGTATTCAATCACTTAGCAGTACATGTGCAGTTCCAATTTTCTTCATACCTACCCTTCAAATTTCCTGGGTGCTATTGTTCTCGTAAAAGTAATTGCTTATAGCCTCCAGTGTCCAACAATATATCAACTTGTAATTGTGCGTCGCTTCTGTATCGCGTTGTGCTTGGGTAGGTTTTTCATCTGCAACAAGTAGTGTGGCAAATGATGGAAAGTTTTTTAGAACTAGCAAGATGACCATGCGTTGCATGCATCAAGATGCATTTGTATGAGTAGTTTATCTTGTGGGAGAAAAGGATGAATGAGGGAAGGCCTTATTTGCAAATCTGGAGAGGGGTGTGGGTATCTTTTTTGCAAAATTGCCATTGTTTCCTTCCTATCTGCCACATATAAATCGGACGGCCCATATTGCAGGATGGCAGGCACACCATCATCACCAACTCTGTTTTTTATAAGAAAAAAAAGTAGAGAGTAGAGAAGTAGAGATAAATATTAAATATAAAATAAATATAACAGTAGAGAAGAGAGTAGAGATAGCAGAGACGTCGGGAAAGGATTGCGCGCGCGGGGGAAAAAGCGGCCGGGCGTGCGCTAGTTTTGGCACGCGGCGTCCGACGCGCTTTATAAAATCCAACGCCCTCCTACCGCTCTGTGCCCTGCCACCGCTCTCTCCCTGCTCTATTCCTCGCCACCGCTCTCTCCCCGCTCTTTCTCGCCTCGTCGTCATTGCACCACCATGCCGCCGCGTCGGCGGGAAACTTGGGGATACTGTGGCGTTCGCGCGCGCCCCTCCTGTGGCTTCTCCGCCGAGATCCGGTTCCGCGGGCTATGCCCCGCCCTCGGCAATTTCGACACCGCCAACGAGGCCGCCCGCGCCTCCGGTGGCCTCATAGAACATTGAACTTCCCCAACGTGCCAACGCGGGAGCGGGCACAGGAGCTCGCGCCTCTGCCGTGGCTTATCACCGACGAGGATTGTCGCGACAACCAGAGGCGGGAGCACCGTCTCGACATCACCGAGATGGACGAGGAAGCCATGGCGTTGTGGCGCCAACGCTTCCCACAGGATATCATCAACGAGCGCGAGTTCTATGCGCAAAGGAGGGCGGAGAGGGATAAGAGGAGGGCGGAGCGAGTCGTCTATCGCGAGGACAAGCGTAGGTGAAAAGCGGACGCTCAATTCAACATGAGGCTAGGAGCAGTGTCGCCCTGGGAATCCGACGACGATCGGTATCTTCACGCCTACAGTCAGACGTCGGAGGAGGACATCATCGAGGAGGAGTCGGACGATGAGGAGTAGTTGAATAATCTATTTTTTATCTATCTATGCTGAGAACTATCCTCTACTCTCTAATCTCTATCTCTACTTCTCGATCTCAACATTGTAAATGTTTTTTTAAAGCGCGACGCATTGCGATTCTATTGGAGATGCTCTAACATGTCAGATGAGTGCTTTAATGTTGCCCAAAAGATGTGCGAGTATTACTAGTAGTATATTTTTATTGCCATGTTGAGATTTTAAAACCACGAGTGCGAACATGTAGAGGAGCAATGAAGACCAAACACGGGATATTGGGGACATCTTCAAGGAGCGTGGCAAGTTAAAGAGGAGCTGCACCGAACCTGTAAAACGAGCTTTGGTAAGTAACACCCTTTCAATTTCTTTCATTTAGCCTCGTGTTCTTCGATGTGTATATGTTGTAGTTTCTGTTTCTCCCAAGCCTCGTGTTCTTTGATGTGTAATAAGAAGAGTCTTAATCATCCTAATGCTTTCGCTTTTAGCTTGATGTAGGAAGTGGGTGTTCTCACCTTGTAGTCTGTTTTTATAATTTTTTCCTTTTGAATTCACTTCTCCCAGTTATGTTTATCTGGCTTCTACTAAATGGATCTTGGTTGCTATGAGTATTGATCTAAAAAAGTAGTAACTTCATGTCAGGATGCAGTTCCTGCGAGGAGGGAAGTATGGTCAACCTCGAGATCATGTTTCCAAAATGAGGCTGGATTACAAATAAGGTGCCAGTTCCCTAATGATGCTGGATTAGACACAAGGTGCAAATTCCCAGATGATGCTGGATTACACACAAGCCAGGTGGAGTCGTCTCTTTTCGAAAAAAAGGTGGAGTCGTCAGCTGCTCGTGTCCTCGTGGCTCTAGTAAAGGCTGAAAGAAAGCGTGCAGCAGCCCTTGAGAATGTAGCTGAGATCCTGAAGAAGTGAAAAGAGCAATCAGATGCTCTCTTCACCCATGCTAAAGAAGAGATGGAAGAAGCCAGAAATAAGCTAGCAACGGCAGAGCAGGCTAGGCGTCTCCTGCTATCTAAAACTGTTGTCAATACAAAATTTCCTTCATAATAGCTAGGTTCAAATGTTTATCCAGTCAGCATGCCTGTTGTGATGTTCGTGCATCTACTGATGTGGCACAAAATATTTTTTTCGGGTCATGTATTAACAGCAATTACTTTCCAAACAATAATAGACGAAGCATTGGACATGGTATAGTTCACGCGCAAGCCCGACATTCCAAGTTCAACTTCCACATTAAACTCATGTTCCCATATATTTTCACATTCATACATAATGTCCACAACCATGATTCACTTCAAAGGAAAAAAATTGAGGAGAGTTATAAATAAAGAAAAACCTCTAGTTCCTGCTACCAGTGCGAGCTCAACAAGTCAAGACCATGCGTAATTAATTATATTTTGGTCATTTTTTGTGTTCTAAAATGCAGGCCGGCTCGCGGAAGGACTTGTTTCCGGCACACGCGCGGATTCAATGAAGGCAGGCGGGGCAGTATGAAGCCGGTTGCATGCGGCGAGGAGGCACGTTTAGCCGGGCCTGCAGCGAGTGGGGCCCTCTTGGCCGACGCGCCGGTTCAATGTCTGCGCTATGAGATGTCGCGTCCGCGTCAGAGCAATCACTCCCTCCAGTCCTTTTTTGTTTGGGTATAACAAAATCTCGTTTTCCATTCACATTTTACAAGTAAAATTCATGGACAAACTTTGACCAAAAATACGATGGGGACTAGTAAACCAGAACGGAGGTAGTAGTTTTTTTAATCAAAGAAGGGTTTCCCCCTTCCAATTTTCATTACTGAAAACCAACATCTAAATCTAAATCATAGTATTTGCCCTAGAACTACCAGGTTCAACATCTCGCAACATAAACCCATACAACCATACGCCAAGGAGGTACGTAGTACTACGAATTCCATTTTCGCTCCAGATGAATCGTTCTAAAAACTACTTAGTACTTATAACACGCCATTGAAAATCGGAACTATTAACCCCACTAAAAAATGATATTTTAAACGTGGCTACTCGATCTGTGGCAATTGGCGAGCCACCGCCTCGAAGTCGTTCACCTGTGGTCCCGACCATCAACTCCTACGGATCAAATTATCACGCGAGTTGACTATTCCTAGAAAGGTGCGCTCCACCATGTACCTGGTACCCGCGAATGCAGCAATCGTGCACCTAGGGTTTTAGGGTTTATTTGTTAATGTTGCCTTTACGTAACACTCATGTGTGTGAGACAGCGAGAGACCGACTGCGTGCGTGCGCCTCTTCTCTTCGTATATGTACTCCACCATTTGTTTGGTGTCCAAAAAATTATAATAACTACTAGCAATGTGCCAATGCGTTTCCACACGATCAGAGTAGATTAATAAATATTCACCGATTTGATAGAAAAAAAGTCTAGTTTTGAAATACGTATATCACTAAAAATATGTTATGTTTCACTCAAATTATATTCCTTTGGCGGTTTTGATGAGATAAGGGAGGAATGTTGTTGGTTTCAAGATTCGAGAAGTGGTATATGTCTAATTTCTACTCTTACTAGCAAGATGCCCGTGCGTTGCACGAAACATGAAGATCTTGTGGGAGAAAAGGATGAACGAGGGAAGGCCTTATCTGCAAATGTGGAGAGGAGTGCGGGTAAATTGCCATAGTTTCCTTCCGATCCATCAGATATAAATCGGACGGTCTATATTGCAGGATGGTAGGCCCACCATCATCACCAACTCTGTTTTTATCCCTACTCGTATAAAAAAAGCATAGTCGGCGATGATCGTGTGCCTGCCATCCTGCAATATAGGCCGTCCGATCTATATCTAACGGATAGAAAGAAAACTATGGCAATTTTGCAAAAAGATACCACACCCCTCTCCACACTTGCAAATAAGGCCTTCCCTCGTTGATCCTTTTCTCCCACAATATAAACTACTCATACAAATGCATCTTGATGTTCCGTGCAACGCATGGGCATCTTGCTAGTTGTTGCAAAAAGCCCATGTGTGAGAGAGAGAGAGAGAGGGAGAGAGGAGGAGGACAGGGTGCATGTGTGACAAAGACACAAAGAGTGTGTGTGCAAGAGGTATCAGCTTAAAATGAGGCGATAGTGTGTGTGTGAACGATCGAGAGGGCGTGTCTCAAGAAGGGAATAAAAATCTACATAGATACAAGGAGCGGGAGAGAGACATGTATGCGATAGTGGAAGCACGAGTGTGCGGGTGTATAAACCTATCTAGAGGCTAGTCGATATATGTTCGTGAGAGAAATACGAGTCGGGGGTGCGAAAGCGAGAGTTTTGTGTGTGTGTGAGAGAGAGAGAGAGAGACGGTAGTCGGGAAGGGGAGTGGAAGCAGAAGTTGTGTGTGTGTGTGTGAGAGAGAGAGAGGGGGAGTTTGTCTTATCGGTAAACAAATGAATAATGTCAGTCTGGCATGGAGACGAAAAGGAGACCGCAACAAATGTTGTGTCTATAGGAGAGAGAGAGGGAGTAATTTTAGTGGTATGAGTCGTATCTAGAGACATATAGGGTGTGTGAGAGAATCCCATAGAGATAAAGGCAAAGTGAAAGACGAGTGGATACTCTGTGTGTGGTGGTGAAAAAGAAAGCTTAGGTACCTAGTGATACGAGAGAACGGTAGAGACGTGAGAGGTAATCAAAACAGTATAATGTATAATGATAGGGAGAGTGTGACACTTCTGAAGGGAGACGTCGAGAGACCATGTTTGCGAGGATAGGAGAAACATGAAGTGAGCGTGCGGGTGAGCTGGAGAAAAGAGAGTGATAGCTACATGAAGGAGCATGCATGCGAGAGAGATGGGCGTGAAAGGAGTGAACATAAAAGGGATTCAAATATTTGAATTCGAGATGATGATACATGTAATCCATACTCGAACCAAAATTGATCTATCAAACATGCATACTCATATGAATTCACGCCAGATCTATGTTATTTAATATGTAGATATTACTGATCCATACATTTTAGTAGAACATAATTTGGTTTAATTTTTGAATTCAACCTTATGATTATGAGATCATTGTATTTGTAAATCATATTATACATATAAAGGAGTAGAATTATTTGTTGTGCTTTTGAAAGTATATATAAAAAATGATGTACGTAGAATTTTATTCCAATCGAAAATGGATCCCGCTCGAAAAAATGGAATACAAACGGGATTCGAATTGATTTGGCACGGTAAACGTGCACTCTGCAAAATTTGAACGAAGCTGGGAAAGTCGCAGTAACCGCCGGAAACCAAAATCTGCGAGATGGAAATTACTACTACCTATCCCTGCCACACAAAGCCTATCTGCTCGATTTCTATAGGTTTTGATAGGGGTAGGTTTGTAATTTCACTCAAACGTGACATAACCGCCTCTCACCCGGATTCATACACGGTGGGCGCCAAAACACAGTGTCTCCTCGCCCGAAATCGACTCCCTCCCCGATTCATACACGGTGGGTGCCAAAAACACACACTCGTCGGCAAATACTCGTGTTTGAGAGATTACCATCCAATCCCCAACCGACTAATATAGCTATGATGTAGGAAATTTGAAATGGGGGCTAAGTTTGTAAATTTCCTCGCATTTGAGGCAAGCGCGCCCTGGAGACATGGTTCCCCGTTCCTCTCTACCTCCATTTCCCCATTCGTACTCCGTGGGCGCCAAAACACCCTCTCCACCCCAGCCTCCTCCATCCTCCACCCCATCCACCGCCATCCTCCTCCACCATGCCGGAGCTGATACCCCGACGCTGCCGTCCATTACAAGAGATCGACCTCTCTCATCCACGGCTTGGATCGATCCTTGCAAACCGTCTGTCGCTTCATCCCGCTTGCGTCCACCTTGCCGGGCGCCGCTCCTATGACCGTCTCGCCCACCGCGCCCCGCCGCCACCGTCTACCCTCCTAGATCTGCTTCCACACCACCGACAGCCATCGCTACCGCAGCACCGTCAAATTCTCAGCAGATGCATACACAGCGCCGCACTAGAGGCGGCACTCTTTCGTATCTGCTCAACTTATTTATCGCAGCAAGAAAACAGATCGCCACTACTTTACTCTGATTTCTTGTCCATCACTTACTTGCTACTAGTTGAAAGCAAACATTGGTTGCGAAGTTGCCTTTGTCCGGTTTGCACCTTCAGATCCTCCATGGCACGCTCCACAGTATACTCCCAAAGCTTCTGGTTTTTCCCTTTTATATTCCACACTAGTTAAATCATAGTAGACTAAATTTCAAAAATGGGTCAGTCGATTTTTCAGAGCTCGCCGGAGTTCGCCGGTGCGAACGATGGGGCTCGGGTGGGACGGTGGTTGTGGGGGCAGTGGTGGGGCCTCGCCCAACAAAGAAAACTCGACGCGGGTGGGGCGGGGGTGGCGGAGGAACCCAGGCGATGGTGGCCGGTGGTCCGGCCGGCGGCCCGTGCAGTGTTCTGTATGGGAAGAATCAGAGACGAGGAAGAAGAAGGGTTAGGAGACGTAGGATCTTCATCCAACCGCCTGAAATGATCGACTGACCCAAATGACAAAAGTCACGCGACTTGCATGCAGACATGCCTTTATATTGAGTACCATCATCGTACCTGCTTAGCGCTGTTCCTGAATCCATCAAGCTAAACAACGTGCCACTCATAATTCCAAACATGTTGCTCAAGTATGAATTTGATATGATGCTGATATTACTAAAACAGATAACATTTAATTGGTCAGCTAATTTTCCTACTTTACTTTCGAGAAGCACGTGCACCACATATAGAGAGACTGCAGGGAGTTGCTTTCTTAATGCGCTCTAGTTCATGATGTGTGGGCACTGCGCAACGAACATTTTATTATCCAAAATCTGCTTGCTCTTCTTTAGCATGTTCCTCTTCCATTCTTCTTTAATAAGTACTCTCTCTGTTATTACAAGTCTTTGTATAGATTCCACCATGGACTACATATGGAGCAAAATGAGTGAATCTATACTCTAAAATGTATCTGGATACATTTGTATGTGATGCATAGTGGAAATCTCTACCAAGGCTTATATTTTGGAACAGAGGGAGTATGATAGTAGTACAGTATGTTCCTTTTAGTGAAGATGAGCACGGACATTTGCAGTGTAGAGGTCTATACGGTCGGTTGTGATGGACACTTTGAACTCTTCGGGCCTCCTTGATTCGTAGGATTTTGTAAACATGGGAATAATATTTGTAGTGGCCTGCCCACTTGAATCCTATACGAATAGCAAGGAAATGCGGGGAGTTGTGTCGCCTTTGAGAGTTACACTGATATTAACAGTACCGCACCTTCAGTTGAAGAGAGTCGGTATCCGAAGCCTTTCTACCCGTACCGGCAATACTAGCACATATATTCCAGCAAGTTCCACTTTGCTGATTTTACTCTGATGCTTATGGTTTTCCCTTTATATCTACACTATGATCTGTGTAGCTGCTTTGTGTCGCACTAGCAGCAGTCCACTCTTGAAGCTAAACACTGCAATGACTTACAAAATTGGCACCAAGGCATTGAGTGCCAGTCTGGATGCAATGAAACTCATACACTCCCCACCTATTGATTCTTGTTCAGAATATGATCCTAAGGACTATTCTAACCTCGAGGAGTCAAAGGCAGATGGCCTGTCCTGTTCACCCATCAAGGTGCATGTTCTAATTTGGCAAGGTTTCATTGATTGCGCGTTTGCATATGTTGTCTTGCATTTCTTCTACTTTGTTGCACCGCCATCTGCTTAGTTTACTCATCATATATGTTGAGATGCCTGATACGTCTCCAACGTATCTATAATTTATGAAGTATTCATGTTGTTATATTATCTATCTTGGATGTTTAATGGGCTTTATTATACACTTCTATATGATTTTTGGGACTAACCTATTAACCTAGAGCCCAGTTCCAGTTTCTGTTTTCTCCTTGTTTTAGAGTATTGCAGAAAAGGAAAACCAAACGGAGTCCAATTGACGTGCAACTTGACGGAGATCATTTTCTGACCAGAAGAAGCCCGCGGAGTACCAGAAGTAGGCCAAAAGAGTCCCGGGCTGCCCACGAGGATGGGGGCGCGCCCACCCCCCTAGGCGCGCCCCCCTACCTCGTGGACAGCCCGGAAACCCCCCTGATGTGAAATCAACGCCAACAGCTCTCATATATACCCAAAATGCCGGAAAGAAACCTAGATCGAAGTTCCGCCACCGCAAGCCTCTATAGCCACTAGAAATCAATCTAGGCCCTCTCCGGCACCCTGACTGAGGGGGGCATCATCACCGGAGACCATGGAGGAGGATCCCGGAGGGGCCATCATCTCCATGAAGGCCAAGGACCAGAGGGAGAACCTCTCCCCGTCTAGGGGGAGGCCATGGAGGAGGAAGCACAAGGGGGAGAACCTCTCCTCCTCTCTCTTGGTGGCACCGGAGTGCAATTGAGAGGGGAATCATCGGCGCGGTGATCGTCTTCATCAACATCACCATCATCATCACCATCATCATCACCATCCTCATCTCTTCTACGCGGTCCACTCTCCTGCACCCCGCTGTAATCCCTACTTGAACTTGGTGCTTTATGCTACATATTATGATCCAATGATGTGTTGCCATCTTATGATGTTTTGAGTAGATATATTTTGTCCTTGGGTTGATTGATGATCTAGATTGGTATGAGTTGTATGTTTTATTTTGGTCCTGTCCTCTGGTGCCCTCCGTGTCACGCAAGCGTGAGGGATTCCCGCTGTAGGGTGTTGCAATACGTTCATGATTTGCTTATAGTGGCTTGCTTGAGTGATAGAAGCATAAACCAGAGTAAGGGGGTTGTTGCATATGGGATAAAGGGGACTTGATGCTTTAATGCTATGGTTGGATTTTACCTTAATGATCTTTAGTAGTTGCGGATGCTTGCTAGAGTTCCAATCATAAGTGCATATGATCCAAGTAGAGAAAGTATGTTAGCTTATGCCTCTCCCTCATATGAAATTGCAATGACGACTATCGGTCTTGTTAACAATTGCCTAGGACAATTCCGCACACCGATCCACCACTATTCCACACTCGCTATTTATAATATTTAGTAATATATTCTAACTTTATGATAACAGCACCTACTTTTATATTTTAGCTCTCCGATATCATGCAAAGTTATCCTCTTCCTACCCACAACATAGTTTTATTTCTTGTTTCTAGTTGGAAGAAAACGCTCGGTGTACGTAGAGTCGTATCAGTGGCAGATAGGGCTTGAGAGAATATTGATCTTACCTTTAGCTCCTTGTGGGTTCGACACTCCATACTTATCACTTCCACCTTTGGAAATTGCTACGATGATTCCTTGCACTTGGGGATTACCAATGCCATGCCCATCCATTATCAATACATATTCCATCTGTCATCATACCATGTTTTTTCACACAAATGTTGTTCTTGTGCATCAGACATCAAAAAGGAAGAGGGTGATTGCCGAACCTGAAGGAGCGCCAGGAAAGTCCTTGAAAACGTGGTGGTGCCGGAGAAACCAGACAGCACCCCACTTATATTGGTTGTACAACCAGTGACACAAAATGTTGGACCGACTCCAGCAGACTGTACCCATACTTCACTGGCCACACCACTAGCCCCACCACACAGGACCTGCACTACAGCAAAAGGTATGCCGATTTCAGTTGCCATAGCACCAGCCATACCACAGAAAAATCCCACTTGGATGGTCAGTCTATAAACGAATTTCCGGTGAAGTCTCCTGTGCTAAATTTTGAAGACATTGAATGGAAAAACATTGTTATGCACTGGCCACATTCCCAGAATGAGGTACTGTCTATGAAATCACGTGACAATTTGAACTTCTAGTTTTCCGCATGTGCCTTATGGATCTTTTTTTTAGGAAATCTGCTCGAAGAAGAATTCCGGTTTGAAAAGAATGACAGGATATCGCAAATATGTTGCCTGCTGCTTTGCTCTTGTTAGTACCTGTTGTCCTGTATCACTGTACTTGCATCCGTACCTGGTTCATTATGTGACAGCAGTATGCATGATAGCTTGCTTATCAATCGTTCGCTCCAAATTATCTGATCTATATCAATGGTTACATTAGTGTAGAATATATCCAATGCCAATGAAATTTTTTAGCTCCGCATTGTTCTTGTAAGTACTTGCTGTCCTTTATCAGTGTACTTGTATTGACAGGTAGTTGTTCATGTACCATCACTCTGCAACTTATTTTCCTTTGCCCTCCATTTTGTACACATCAGATCTATATTTACTCTTACCATAAGGTTGGATAACACTGGTGGTACTGAAGAAGTTTAGCTGTGCATTGCTCTTGGTTGTACCTTTTTCCTGTATCGCTGTACTTACATTTGTATCTACTTGGTTATGTAGCATCACTCTTCATCTTATCTTAAATATTCTCCATTTTTTCTTGTATTATCACATCTATATTTACTCTTAACAAAATGTAGAATAAAGGCAATGCTTATGAAGAAGATTCCATGGTAAACTTCTTGAATTCCCCCCCCATCAACATGGACAAGGGCTTTATAGAGCCCGTCTTCACCAATAATGTAAGTTTGTCCTTCTCAAGCCTTCAAACTTTGTTGTGTATATTTGGTTAGGCATGACTACAATAGCTGTTTATTTTTGGTGTTTGCATCAAATTGCATGCTTAAAGTTTATTATGTAGTTCATAAACAAAAGTTTATCCTTCTCAATTTAAGTTTTCAGTTGTACAACCAAGTTCCTTCTTCATACCATGTAAATTAAACTATACAGAGCAAGTGATCTTCTTTTGCACTGCATGTATGCTTCTGTTCTTGATCCATAATCCAGTGATGTGGTGAACCTACCCACTACAGCACAATGTCATATTCTGCAATGTCTTAATTATGAACAATGTCATATCATTCAACTATTATTTAAACTGTCTCTTTATTTGCCAATCTGAAATGGGATAAATTGACAGCACACTAACCATTGGTACATATGAGTTCTTGATCTGTAATCCAATGGTGTCGTGAAGCTGCCAACTCATTCACAATGTAATTTCCTACCATGTCTTGACATGAACAATACCATATTGTGTTAATGCAATTTTAAACTATGTTATTTGTTAGTAAGAAATGTGATGAATTGTCAGCACTGATACTTTTATGTGCAAAACCTGTCATCTGTCTGCCTGTTTATCTTCCAGAGTGAGGAGGGTATAAGTGTTAAACAAGCGCAGTCTCATCAGCTTGCTCAGCTGCTTGTGTTGCAGCTCCCTAGCAGGGCTAACCTTTCTTGAACTCTATTGAAGTGCTGTCGGTTTTGTATATTATTTTGTTGGCGTGTTTATTTGCACTCGTGGCGATCTTTGATGCCCAGTGTATGTAATCTGCTGTCTGCTTTTGCTTTATTATCATAGTGGCGAACTTTGATGCCCAGTGGATATAATATGCCGTAATTTCTTAATTGTATAGTCTAGGTTTTTTCTTATTCACGATGGTGTAGTTATTTTACTGTATATATATCATGTCTTCGCAGTAAACCGGCCAAACCGTAAAATTATGGTACATAATCGGGCCGTCATGCAATCACGATGTATGATCTGCATCATGGGCCCCATCATCTTGGTCCGTTAAAAGGCCTAAATGTAAACTGGCCGACTAGTAGATTCGGGCCTTTAATAGGCCGAGTCCTGACTAAGTGTTTAACTGGCCGACTAAGTGTTAAACTGACCACCGGCCCTCTTTTCGCAAGAAAACTCAATGGCTTTTAGGAGGCTGAGAAGTAGGTTGGGCCTGAAACGTGCCGAACAGCTCACGGGCCGGCAGCAGCCCGAAATGGACCCCAGCCCATGATTGTGCCAATCAAATCACGGGCTTTTCACATGCCGAAATTGTCTCGGTCCTTATTAGGCCCAATCAGATTATCGGTTGTGAGCAGGCCGAATGCAAACCGGGCCGTAGTTAGGCCCAACTATATGGCGGGATTTTAACAGGCCGAAATTAATATAGGGCCGAAATGTTAAACAGGCCCTTAGCAGGCCGAAACTAATATCAGGCCGAATTACTAAATGGGCCTTTAGCAAGTGGGCCCAAAAGCATAGCGTCCAGTTGACAGGCTGAATCTGAAATGGGCCATAATTTAGCCCAAAGCCTCTTAAAGGGTCGGACATGATATGGGCCGTAATTTGGCCCAGAACGTGGTAGGCTTTTAACAGGACGGATCTCATATGGGCCATTATTAGGCCCGGAACGTGGCAGGCCATTAATGGACCGGATCAAATATGGGTCGGCATTTGGCCCAAAACATGGCAGCCAGTTAATGGGCCGGCCTACTAGGGGCCTCAAAATCTTGTGGGCCTCCAGCTGGGCCGACCCATTAATGTCGGTGAAATCTCGTGGGCCTTTAGCAGGGCTGGCCCATTATGGTCCACAAAAATCTTGTGGGCCTTCACCTGGGCCGGCCCATTATGGCCCGCAAAACTCTTTTGGCCTTTAACTGGGCTGGCCCATTATGGCCCGCAAAATCTTGTGGGCGTTTAGCTGGGCCAGCCCATTATGGCCCGCAAAATCTCGTGGGCCTTTAGCTGGGCCGGCCCATTATGGTTCACAAAATCTTGTGGGCCTTTAGTTGGGCTGGCCCATTTAAACTTTATGGGCCGGTCCACGTGTCAACATAGGCGCATCTCGCCCATTGGATGGGTGACACCTGTGCCAACGCGGAGCTGACACGTGTTTCCTCGAGCCAATGATGATTTTACACGTGGAAAATCCCCATTGGTCGGGGCTGTTAACGGGTTATCAGATCCAAAACTGGACCCGATAGATTAACGGTGTTCCGTTACGGTGGATGCCATGTGTCGGTCGCCCTTGGCGAAAGCACTTCCGTGGCGCGCGATTTATCGTCATGGAAGTGGACACTTCCGTGATGATAATTTTTCTAATGTCATGGAACACTTCTATGATAGCACAGGTATGACTATCTCGATTCTGTCATAAATTTGTCATGGATGTACATGCATGACAGAAAACGTGACCTACTGTGACAAACACGTATCATCACCGAAGTGTATTTTTTGTAGTGCATGAAACAGGGTTTGTTGGACTATCCTCCTTTCTGAGTACTGAATACATGGCACATTCTTGCTTTCTTCCAGGTATGTCTTGTTTCATAATCATCCTCAAAGAAGAATCAAACCTTGCATCTAAACGATACCTTTGACTGATAATATACTGTCGATCTAGCACACAATTTATCTCCTTGTTGATTGATCATTTCTGCTATGATGAGTGCACAATGAGGGAGACTTGATTACCCATACTATTGTGAGGAGTGCGCATTAATGCAAACATGATTATCCGCATCAAGATCAGATATTCCCCATTTCACTGCAGTCGGCTGAGAATTCCATTCTGTTTAACTGAGTTTCCAAATAGTTGAATTCCTTGCTGATTCTTCGGGTCCAATGTCGGTTGACGAGCAACTTTAATGAGGGGAAAATATGTAACACTGAGGGCCCAAAGAAAGAAGCAAAAGAAATGACGAAAACAAAAGCACACAAAGCATACAAATAATGTAAATATCAAGCAACATCACATATTACTGCTACTCACAACAATAATATGCATGCATACCTAAGCACACGAATCTCGCGGAAACTCCGGTATTGCGGTCTAATATGCTGTGGCGGTGTGCACGAAAAAAATGAATCTGCGTGTGGAAGGAGTTGGTGTAACCAAGGCTACACCTAGCGCTGGCTAAACACCGGTTGCATCTGGATGAATACACAGGTGAGGACGAGGTTGGTGATCATGTAGCGAGACACAAAGGTCATGACCACACCATCATCAAGCATACAAAAGGGAACCGTACACGTCCAAATAATGATATGGCAGGGTAGGATAGCGATGGAAAACAGGGTTGCTGGCATTGCCCTTTTCTGATGACAAAGATCAGTAAGGTTTGCCAAAGGGACGAGATGGACGGCATGATTCGGGATAGAGGCAAGTCTACCACTGAAAGGATATGGGTGGATGGCAGAAAAGATATCGACGCGATATCCGAGCATACTCCTGCAAATGGTGTCTGGAACACTTGGTACCATGGCATCACTCCACTAGGACAGAGGTGATGCCGAACACCGAAGAGCAAGTATGCAAAGAGGGATGGTGCAGGTAGTGGATCGAAACCGATACCACCTACACTCACAAGATCACTATAAGCAACCAGATAATATTCTATATGCATGCTATGCGACAAACAAATGCAGCAATCAAGTGCAACAAACCAACTGGGCTCTATACTATTGCATTCTAATGCTCTCGCGGGCTAGGGCGTCCTACAACCAGACCTGCTCTGATACCTAGCCTGTGGCACCCCGGCTCATAGAAACCGGAACGCCCCGTATTCCAGCCCAAATATCAAGGAGAAG
Source organism: Aegilops longissima (assembly GCA_021605205.1). Classification (NCBI taxonomy): domain Eukaryota; kingdom Viridiplantae; phylum Streptophyta; class Magnoliopsida; order Poales; family Poaceae; genus Aegilops; species Aegilops longissima. Next base: position 641,888,543 of record CM038677.1, read on the forward strand.
TATTCTGGAATACAGCACTGCTTAGCATAGAACAAATCATCTCTTTATTACAATCTATATGGGTACAAGGGGATAACATCGGCGCGACGACACTATGCCTGCAACGGTTACTCTATGCAAGTAGCAGAACAATTTGAAGTAGGGGAATAACTCTAGCCGTAGAACGACGACGACGGTGATGAACTCCATTCTACAGGGACTCTGGCTGGAACGCTTATCCTAGCTCGCAAACAAGGAATCCACGACAAACAAGAAATCAAATCCGGCATGACCTGCAAACTGGCATGACACGCCAGGTCAGTACATCGACTGTACTTGCAAGCTCACAACAACCAAGAGCAATCAAGATAAACAACAGCATGGCAATTACAGGTTAAACAAGTATTAACATGATACTATCATATCAACATGGCACAAACAAGATGATCATGATACAGCTAGAAAAATACGAGCAGGACATGAACATATGAACATGATGATACTGGCATGCAACATGATGACGCTATCATGCACCAACTTACTCTTCTCGGGTTACCTGGTAACCATCACATGCATCAGCTTACCATCACGGACATCGCACGATCATCTCAGGATCCAATCAAGCTTGGTATTACTATATCGTCGTAATCATTACATGACCACAAGAAGCTTGACCTTTACCCATGAAGCTCGCATAACACCACAAATATCCAACTGCTCGGTATCCTCGATACCACAGCAATTCTCTCAAGATCACAACCAAACTCTTTATCATCATCGAATAGGGGTTTTTAATAATCAAGTTATCATTATTACTGTTGACCCATAGTGTGACCGACTACGAATTGGGCTGTTATACGCGGGCGCTGCTATCGGTAGATTTAACACACACTCTGCATAGGTTAGCACACTGTACCCACACCACAGAACCCATGGCCTCGCACTCCCATCCGGGTACCCTAATATTCTTGAATAATTATTTAGTAACACAAATACTTCTTGAATAAGTAGTTTGACCATAGTTTGACCAGATTTAACGAAAATTAAAAAAAAACTAAAATTTGAGCATAACTTTTTTTCCTTTTAGAATCTGAGGATTCTAAAAATTTGTAAACATGCCGTAGAGTGTAATATTGGTTGCATCTTGCATATCATTTCAAATATGTATTGCCTCTAATTTGTTGAAGTGCCACTTGTAATGAGACACATCTAACTTGGTAGAGTGATTTTGGTTGGATCTTTCGTATGGTGTCTAGATTGCATTGCTTCCAATTCGTTGAAATGCCTTCTGCTTAGCGTTTTTCATACATATTCCATCCTCCTACAATGTTGTTGCCATACATAAAAGTTGTGTTCGTCAGTATCATGCATCAAAGAATTTGGAAGTGCGAATTTCATTCCTTTTTCTTGTGTGTTTACTTGAAAAGGAAAAATCTGAAAGGACGAAGGCATGGAATGATGGTGGTCCTCTGGAGCAACCAAAATAGATGATCTCTGCAGATTCTCCTGCTACTCATAGTGCAGTGCTAGTTCCAAATCTCATCTCCCCTAGTCCACAACCCAGGGTGCTTTCTCTAACATGGCAGTGTGATATCTGGTTGCATGTTGCATATGGTGCCTAGATTGTATTGTTCCTAATTTGTTAAATTGCATATCCTTAGCTTACACATTATACATGTGAATATGACACGCCTTCCTGTTTTTGGTACATACTAGATCTGCCTATCACACCATGTTCTTACATCAAACTACTGTTCTTGTGTATCCTGCATCTATCGCTTATGATGAGACAGTCATGCCCGTGGGTTAATATGAGATGTGCTACTCTTATAAAGAATGCAATTTCATCCTCTCCACATGATTCTCAAGACAAAGCAAGCCTAAATGAAGATATTGAACATAGCTCTGTACTTGAAGACCACACTTCCCCTACACCACAATCACATGTGCTTGCTCTAACTTTGCAGTGTGATATGAGGTTGCATGTTGCATACGGTGTCTAGCTTGTAATGCTTATAATTAGGGTAAATTGCATCTGCTTAGTTTACACATTATACCTGTGAATATGACATGCCTTCCTATTTTTGGTACACACTACATCTATGTGTTAACCTTGTTCTTACATGAAACTACCTATCTTCTGTATCCTGCATCAATCACTTACGATGAGTCACCTTTATTCGTTGCATATTGCATATTATTTCTATCCTGTTGCCATGTATTGCTTCTAATTTTGTGAAATACATTTGTTAGGGCACCCTTTTAATTTGGCAGAGTGATATTGGTTCCATCTTTCATATGGTTTCTAGCTTGCATTGATTCTAACACGTTCAAGCACCTTGTGCTTAGTTTACACTTTATACATCATACATGTCAATATGTCACGCCGTCCTGTTTTTCATACATACTCCATCCTCCTATCATGCGACAGCCTTACATGAAAGTAGTCTTCATCAGTATCATGCATCAATGAGTTCTGAAGAGCAAATTTTATTCCTTTTTCTTGTGGGTTTGACTTGACAAGGCAAAATCAAGAAAGAGGAAGGAAAAGAGTAAGGAAGGCGATGATGGTGGTCCTCTGTAGCAATGTAAATGGAGCATCTGTACCGATTCTCGTTGTATTGATAGTGCATTACAAGGTCCAAGTCTCCGCTCCCCTACTCCACCATCCAAGGTGCTTTCTCTAACTTGGCAGTGTGATATCTGGTTGCATGTTGCATATGGTGTCTAGCTTGTATTGCTCCTAATTAGTGTAAACTACATCTGCTTAGCTTACACATGATACGTGTGAATATGACACACTTTCCTATTTTTGGTACATAGTATATCTGTCTATCACACCATGTTCTTACATGAAACTACTCTTCTTGTGTATCCTGCATCAGTCACTTATGATGGGACACCTTTAAGTTGGTAGTGTGATATTGGTTTACGTCTCAAATATGATTTCTAGCATGTATTGCTTCTAGTTTGATGAATGCCACCTATGACGAGACAGTTTTAACTTGGTAGAGTGATATTGATTGCACCTTCCATATGGTGTCTAGTTTGCAGTGCTTCTAGTTTGGTGAAGTGCCTTATGCTTAGTTACCACATCATAGGTGTGGATATGTCAAGCCATCCATTTTTTCGTACATATTCCATCCTCGTATCATGAATTTGCCTTTCATCAGAGTAGTGTTCGTCAGTATCATGCATGAATGAGTTCTGAAGAGCGAATTTTATTCCTTTTTCTTGTCGGTTTGACCTCACAATGCAAAATCAATAAAGCTAAAGGAAATTGGCAAGGAATTGGATGATGGTGATCCTTCTGAGCAACTGAAACGGAGGTTCTCTACAGATTCTACTCCGCCATTTTCGCAACAAGATTCACAAGACAACGCAAGGCTAGAGAGTCAACGTAGTTGTGTAGATGATGAGCACATCTCCCCTACTCCACCATCACAGGTGCTTGCTCTAACTTGGCACTATTATATGTGGTTGCATGTTGCGTATGATCTCTAGCTTGTATTGCTTCTAACTTTGTTGAATTGCATCTGCTTACTTTACACATAATGCCTGTGAATATGACATATGTTCCTGTTTCTAGAACATACTATATCTGATCCCACGATGTTCTTACATCAGAATACTATTCTTGCATATCCCGCGTCAGTCACTTATGATAAGGCACCTTTAAGTCCACCGGCTAAATCTACAAGGACAGTATCACCTGCTCCACCAGCTGCAGCATCCGCTTCAACGGTACCAGCATCTCAATGAGTTACTCGTTTGTTTGCTCCGGAACTAGCCAGTTCCCAAGCTGCCTTCACACCTAACACTACTTCCGAAGCACTGCTGACACAACAGGACTTGGCAAGATCAGATGAACCTCATGAGCATCAAAACCAAGACGGTACCTAACCGAGTCAAGTTGCAGTTGCATGCTCCTTTATATGTACTCTCATAGTTTGATGTACACTAACACTTTCCATATTCGTTGTTGAACTAGCACCACGGTGCAAGCGGAAACAGACATCAGGGATAATTCCTGACAGATTAACAAAATCTAAAGGAGGAAGAATGGAGATCCATTTTGAGGCAATTTTAAAAAGGCCACGTGATGCTACAGAGTCAGCCAAGTTAGTATCAGAGGCAGCCGGTGCCGTTAGGTGTCATGCACGTATCCTCCCAACGTGGATCCAGTACAGGAATGAGAAAGACAATACCAAGTTTAACACCTTGCTTGACCATTTATCCCTAAGTAATGTTATTCATCGCAATTAGTAATATTGTCTTGCTCTGTCCCATACTTTCTAGCTTCCTCCTAATAAGACTCACATTATTTTTTCAACAGATGAGGTTCAAGTTGGACCCGAAAGATGATGCAACTAAACAAGCATGCACTCATGTTTTTCAGTCTGCTCTGCGATAGTATTGGTACCACCTTAGAAAATCTCACTTTGAAGGCAAGGCTAACAATGAAATCGCCCAAACATCTCCAGTGGAATATATTACAGATGAAGACTGGACAACCTCGTTAAACACCGGTCTAATCCAAAGTATCAGGTAGGCTATATATATTTGATCAGACCACATATTGAACTTGTATTTATGTATGTGCCTTACAAGTGTATCTTCCTCTAGGCTAACTGTTTGAAGAACAAGACCAACCGTTCTAAAGTGAAATTCCAACAGACAACAGGATCTTGTAGCTATATTGCACGCTGCGAGGCTCTTGTAAATAGCTGCTACTTCCTTCTTTTTCTATGCCATATTACAGTATCAATATTGAGTTGTTCCAAATACAGAGGAAAACCCGTGCGGACCAAAAAGAACTTGAACCGAATGTACTGCAAATCTTCAAGGATTGCCACACCAGCAAGATGAAGGGCATGAGCACACCAGTTCAAGCCGCTGTTGTAAGTCCTTACTCCTTCTGCCTTTGAACTGATTGGTACTTGATGTGTTCATTTGACTACCTGGTTTGCAGCCAATTTCAGTTACTCTATTCACTTTTAGACACATTTGTCTTAACGTATCATTTCACCTTACATGGTTTAAAAGAGATGAAGGATATTCTTTTGGTCTTGATCTACAGTCTAGTTGTTATGTTCACGTGCGCACACAATGATAAAATAGCCTGTTTGTTTTATATCTGTTTGCCCATGATATGAATGATGTCATACTATGTTCATCCTACTTTAAACCATGTCTCTTTATCCTTAGATGTCAACGAATGTGAGGAAATAGACAATACAGTAGGCATGCTACATGGACATATGTTCCGAAAGTGATTTTATTATGTAGTTGGCACTACAAGACATGCTAATGTATTACAGCAGTTCACCAAAATAAGTTATGTATAAACGTGTAACCTATTTTGTTTGTTTTTGTCTCATTAATAACTTATCTGGTACACTAATCTACAAGTTCAAACTTCCAGGAAGCTATGGAACAAATGATTGAACAACCACAACCACCTGAAGGTGACAAGGCTACCACAGGCACAATGTCACCTCTTGCTGCGATCGTCCAAGATCTCTCCACTAACAAAGGCAAAAAGCACCTTCCTGTAATTCGGGGTTGGTTGTCAAGGTAACCTCGCCCAAATCGCCATCGAACAAAATCTTCCTGCTAGATGTGAGTGATATATCTGTGCTCCAGACACAAGTCCAGTCCATAATGGGCGTCGTTTCAGAAACAAGAATAGTGGTTGACAAATGTCGTGAAGATATGAATGGTTTTGAAACAAGACTATCAGACATTAGCCTCGTTGTTCAAGAGCAATTGCAGAAAAAAAGGTGAAGATCGTGCTGCTCCATCAGATTCTATAGCCTGAAACGTTAGCACTCAGGTCAAATGATCTGTGCTTCTATACATCTGATGGTGCTTTTATCTGCAAGGACTATAAACTTTATGCCAACAGGCGTTTTGTTGTATGCTTGGAATTTATTTTTTTGTGATACAACATTTATGATGCTGCCAAAGGCTGCAGTAATTACGACGCTATTTTTGTATAGTGTAGGTTTATCTTAGTAATGTATTCTGCTGAAAGCTTCGTAGGAGCCCAACATGCCAACATTCGTCGGGCCCATTCCAATTGGGCTAAAAACGATTACGGGTCGACATTTGCATGTAGCCCACTAAAAGTATCTAGGCCTAAATTGGCATAAGCTTTCATATTTTTCTGGTAGGCATGTGCCCATAGTGGGCCTTTAACAGGCTTAAACATAATTTGGGCCCTTAGTAACAATAGGCCGTTTCTAGGTGCAAATATGTCGAGCCCATAAAAAACATGGGCCTTTAATAGACCAGAAGTGAGATTGGGCCCTGATTGTGCCAAATAACCCACTCGTCATAGCAGGCCAAAATGGTGGCCCATTTACGATGACGATCTTTCACAGGCCGAAATTCGGACGGGCCGTAAATGCGCCGACCTAATACACGGGCCTTTAACAGGCCGGAAGTTCGGTCAGGCTAGATCGTCATTTTTATATGGATCGTTAATGGGCCCGATGTGACGTTGGGCCACATATGGCCCATGGATTTCGTCCGACGTTAACAGGCCGAAAATCACAATCGGCCGAAAGTGGCCCAAATCTATAGTGGGCCTCTAACAGGCCGAATGTCAGACATGGCTGAATATGACCAAAATCCTTCACGGTCGTTTATGGGCCGAAAGTATCAATGGCCTGTAACATCCCAAAATTCTAAATTTTGGAATGTTATATTAAATAAATAACTATGCTTGTTGTCTGATTGATTGAGTGAAATTGAGTGGAATTTGAAACTTTTGAAAGTTGAATGAGAGGGAATGAAATGACTTTCCCAAACTTTCCACTTTGCCTTTTTGGATCCCAATGAACTCAAGTTCATTGCAACACCAAACCCTAGAGTGAGGTTGACATGACTTCTTTCATGTTGAAATGAAAAAAAGGGTTTTGGAAAAAGATTTGAATTTCATTAGGGAATATTTCAAATTCAAAACTTTATGCAACTCAATGATTTTCATGAGGGAAGATAAAATGACTTCTTCAATTATATGAAATATGAGTTGGAAGTTAAAAGAACCAAATTGAAAGTCATTGGAAAGTATTTTGAAACCCCTTTCAAATTTGGAATTATTTGGACTTTATTCAAATTATTTTCCTCCTAAAAATAAATAAATGGAAATATGGGTAAAATGATTCCTTCAATGAAAAATTAGGAGAAAATAAATTTGAAGTCATTTTAGTATTTTTAAAATGATTTTATTGGATTTTATTAGGGCAGAAACACTCTTTGTTTTATTTGAATTTTTGTGTATTTTATTTGAACTTGAAAAATAGTTCATGTTGTAGAAAATCTTTTTCTGATCATTTTGGTATATATATGTCCTATATAAAATATTTATATTTTAAAAGTTATACTCTGTTTTGTTTTATTTTAAAAAATAAAATTTAAAAAAAATTGAAAACCCCCCCAGGCGCCAGCCAGGCCCCCTAGCCCAGCCAGCGCCGAACCCTCCCACTGGCCAGGCCCACCGAACCGGCCCAGCCAACGGCCGAGCCAGCCCAGCAAGCCAGCCCATCCCCCTCGCGCCCGAACCCCCTCCCGATCGGTCGCCCGCTCGCCTCGCCCCTCCCCCTCACTCGCTGACGGGTGGACCCCCACCCATCGTCAACCCCCGCCCCACGCCACTCGCCCGCGCCTGAGATCGCTGGATCTCGGCGATCCGGATCCCGATCCGCCCCGATCGCCCCGAGCGAGGCCGAGGCCCCTGGCTATAAAAGCCGACGCCCCGCACCCCATTCCCCCCCCCTAGACCTCGCCGGACCCCCTCTCCCTCCCGCTCGAGCTCGCCGGAGCCCGAAGCTCTCGCCGCCGCCATTCTCATCGCCGTCGCCGCCCTAGGCCACCCCGGTCACCCCGACTCCACCAAACCCCTCCCCGAGCTCCCCCGCATCCTCCCGGCTACTCCCCCGACCTCACCGACGCCTTGAACCTCGCCGACTTCGCCGCCCGCCGCCGCCGCCGTCGACGCCGGTAAGCCACCGAGCCCCTCGCCGTTAGATCCCGAACAGACGGCGAGATTAGAACCTCAAGGGTATTTTTTATAAAACCGCCGTTCGGCCGGTTAAGTTACGGTTTATTTTAGTTAGGTTATTTTATTTATCCGCCCGCTTTTAGTTTAACCCTAGGCCCTTTAGGCTATATTACGCTGTAGAACGACGCTTTAGGCCCATTAGGCCTTTTTTCTTTTATTTTTGTTTTTCTGTTTTAACAGAATAGTTTCTGTTTTGAAAAATTGATATCTTTTATTCTGTTTAATATTTTTAGGTGATTCTTTTTTGTTGGTTTGCAAATTTTCTAAAGTTTCTGTAGATTATATATTTAGCTATGTTAAAATTAATTAAAATTGCTTTAATTTAGTTTTAGTCAGAATAGTAAATCTGTTATAACTTGAGTTAGAAAATTTATTTTGGATGATTCTTTTGTCCCAACTTTATTTTGACATTGCCAAACCATAGAAATTAATTTGGGTATTTTAGGATTAATAGATAAATAGTTCTAAGCAGAATCTTATTAATCTTAATTAATTAACTAGCTACTGTTTTCCTAATATTTTAATTAGTAAATAAATTTATTTTTAACATGTGATTGATTATTCTAGGATAGTTTCTGTCACTTTATAGGATGAACTTTTATTTATAATTAATAAAAGTTTTATTTTATTTTTCTTAATAGAAATTGGATTAGGCCTAAAAGGAGTTTATAATAGCTTTTAAGTAATTGTTTTTGCTCCTAGTTGCTTAGTAAATTATTTTCTGTTAAGTTAACCTAAAACCATGATTAGGTTATGTTAGAAAATTTTTTGTTATATAAAACTATTTTTGTTGTTGTTTGAAGTAGGAAAACTTTGAATGGGTTTTCTTTGGGTTTTTCCTATGAGTTTTGATTTGGTTGTTTTGGTGTGTTATGTTACTTTTGTTATGCTATTGTGGCATGTGATCCTATTGCTATGTGCTTATTATAGTTATTGTTTGCCTCGGTAGAATTTCCGGAGTGCGAAGATTGCTACTACGAAACCCTAGTTTTCGAAGATCGTCAACAAGGCAAGTTCACTTTGACCATTGCTTTCATACCTATGTTTTTATTGCATTTAGTGGCATCCTTGCAACCACACCTCAGTAGTGTTATTGAATCCTTGTAGTTGAGTAGTATGCATGAGGTAGGAACCCATCACCCTGTTACCAAGCCCGGGACGTTATTTATTCTAATGCTACGCTATAGTAGACGGGGTTTGGTATGAGTGCTCGGGAGTGGTGTGAGAATGGAGGATTCTACGTCAATGACGACAACTCCATGATGAAATCTGCAAGGACTACATCTTCAAGGCCTCAAGACTTCAAGACTCAAGACAGGAATTCAATACACACTACTGGGTGAAGGACGGTTGACGGGCACCCTGGAGAAACCAGTGGTTGGCCGGGATGCATGGAGAAGCGCCATGACATCTTGCGGAAAGCTTCACCCAGACTCAAAGAGACGGAAGAATACTTCATGCCCGAAGCTTACCTGCAACCGCAAGTCATTATGGGCTCGCTTGGTTGACCTTAGTTGTGACTCTGGCTGGGACGGTACTAGCAGATGTAGAACTACGGTAGGATGGGTTGAGTATCGGATGGTGGTCGAGGAACTCTTTGGAAGACCATGTTTCGTCATCTTGTTCTCAAACACTCAAGTGCGAGAACGTAAATAGAGGGATCGAATCTTGCGGGTAAAGTGTACAAACCTCTGCAGAGGGTTTAAACCTAATCGATTAGTCGTGTCCCCGGTTACGGACAATTTGAGCATCTGGACTTGGATCTATCTCGGAACTCTCAACACCGGATTGATAACTTAATTGTGGGCAACATATGATGATTTTGGGCTATGAGACATCGGTTGGCGGAACCATGTCATGATAGAAAACTCCATAGTACAGACTTCATTTATTCCTTTGATGTAGGTAAAATAAAATCAGCTTTTACGCAAATAAAACTCAGATACAGAGCCATAAAGCCATATTGCATATAGTATAGTTTTATCATCTGTTTTCTCATATTGTGATCTTGCCGGTACATTCAATGTACTGACCTACACGGCTGCAACGTATCATGTTGCAGATATTTCCTCGACGAGTAAGAGTTACGATACAGGGTTACGGTCTACACTCAACCTGCCGATGGCGTTGATGGGACTCCACACCCGTTTGATTGTTTCCGCTGAGTATTATGAGGTATATATCAGTTTTACGTTATTTATGCATGTGATTGCACTTTGATATATACATTGATGTACTGTGTGTGCCAGCATACTGATCCAGGGATGGCATAGTAACACAGAGGCTTGACCGTCTGAGGTCGGGTCGCTACAGATATGGTATCAAAGCACATGTTGACTGTAGGACGTGACCCTAGAAATCGGAAAAGCCCCTACGACAGGATATCTTAAAAAAAAACTTTATTTTCAAAAAGACTCTTACTCCTCATCCTTTCTGATTTTTATAAAATAGACACTCCCACCTCAAATAGTTTGAATATACCCCTTATCCTTTGATCACCCGGAGGATCAACTGAAGATGCTCCAAGAAGGATTTGATATCGGAGAACTGATGACCCCTTCAGAGTAAAAAAAGATTTCCCCATGTATTAGAAGCTACAACAGTTGAAGACTCCGAAGATTTGAAGTTCCTGAAGAAATATTTGACCTTTAGAAGACCAAACCCTGTTATACACCTACGTTAGATGCAACGATTTGTGAGCTGTCAATTGTTTGATGTTTTCCGACAGTCACAAAGTAAAACTTGTTTCTTCAAAAAAATATTGTTCAGACAGTGTATATCCCTCCCCACCTCTCTCATATCTCATCCCAAAACTTTTGAACCCCATAGATGATGAAAGAAGTTGGACTGATATTCTCTCGATCAAGACTCAGCCCGAGGCGAGCTATGGATGCGAACATGGAGAATCACTTGGGAGCAATTTGGTTTCAAGGAAGTATGAGGTCCAATACGCTCTTGAAGATTTTACGTAAAGTGCTGCAACCTGGTGGAACATGCATCAAGCCATACAGGATTTAATGGAGCAAGAACTTGGGAGGAATTCAAGAAGACCTGTTGAAATCACGCCTTATCCGAAACACAATGATGCACCAAGAAGTAAACCTTGTGCTCGCAAGATTTATGGAGAAATAGGACACACCTGGAGGAACACAAAGATGGATGCCCTCATTGTGAGGAGAAACACCCACCGAGGAATGCCCAACTAGTCTGGTGACTTGCTTCCTGTGTGAAGGAACCACCCACTACCCGGTGCAGTGTCCCATTTACTCCACGGTGCAACAAACTATTCCGAAGCATGAAGATGGAATGAAAGAAGCCCTCAAGGAAGACCTAGAAGAACCAGTAATGAGTGAAAGTGTTGAAGACCTGGATGGAGAAAGTCTCAACAGATTTTACTCCAATGCCTTCTATTCATGTGGAGAAGAAGGACATTATTCACAGTATTGCCCCAAGGGAAGAAAAGAGTATCCAGGATATTTCCCGACAGCAGGAGTGAAGTTTGACCCTCTGGGGAGAGAAACTCTGATCATTATAGAGAAATCCAGGAAGAGAAAAAGAAGGCAATCCGAGAACAACGCAATTTTTGCAGAGAAGGACCTAAGTCATATCACTTGTTACAGGTGCAAGGATTTAGGTCATTACGCTAGTAAATGCCCAGAAAAGAAGCCAAGAATCCAAGGAGCCCGCATAATCACAAAGAAGCCCCGAGACATGTCGGAAGTCATTTGTTTTCGCTGCAAGGAGGCAGGACATTATGCTATTAAATGTCCCGACAAGATGAAAGCTAGAGTTGAGTAGTTGGAATTTTGATATGGATAATAAGAGTAGTAGAAAGCAATTTCATTTTCATAAGCTCAATGAGTTGAGTTATGTAATAGATTTCTCAGAGATTGTAATAGTTCATGACTCAATAAAGATGTAGTGTCACATTCTGAAAGGCTTTAAGGAGTTGTCATATTTTATCTTGGAAATTAATATTCTTGATGAACATGGAAGAAGGTGAGTTGTGATGCATAAACAGGAAATTGGAAATTGAGTTTGAAGTTTTGTTTGGATGATATGAATGTGTACCCCAGGAGATAAGTACCTTACTCTGAGCATCATTTCTGTTTCACAAACTGCAGATGACGACACTTTACGAGTCTTTCCTTAAAGGTCCTGAAACTATCATGACCTTGACGAGTGATCATGATTACCCGAAGATCCTGAAGGACATGATGAAGCATATTCACCTTGAAGGAGATGCAGTCTACAAAGGCTACCCCTTCATGCAAAAGGGAGTGGAACTTTGGTATGTAGAGGTACACCCCCACCGTTTGAAAGGAGTTTGCCCAAAGAAGATGGGGCATTACTTTTTCATCTCACGTGTGCCACAAGCAACTTTCTTCGATGCTATTCGTGAAGCAGCCATGGAAGCCATACGCCAGATCGGAGAAATACTTGAAGCAAGACTCCGTTATACTCAGGAATACCTAAGCGAAGTGCATGCAGAGATGATGAAGGTGAAGCTCGAGACCACCATGATGAAACAGAAGATTGAAGATTTCAAGTCTCATGTCGCACACTTCCAGTGGGACTGAAGAATCCTCGAGGAGGATAAATAAATAAAGTGGAAGTAATGTCTGACCATACCAAATCATGTGGGTGGCAGCACTTGTAACAAAGTACTTTTTGGAATTTGGATTTACGAAAATGGTTAAGGATGTAATGAAGGATTGATATGAAAATAATGAGATTTTATGGATAAACTTGTGCACTTCTTTTGATCATAGTACTCTATAAAGCCACAGGATCAATGAAAAAAGAAATGTGTTATTCATGACGGTCCATAGGAGGAAGCTGGACAAAATAAGTTGGAGTTTTGTTTTTTATATGATGGTATGAAGAAACAGAGTACTATTGGATTTAAAGGAGGTGTAACATGAGAGTTACTCCAAGGATGAGTTAAAGATGCACTAGTGTTGAAGTGGGCCATAACCCACAGGCCCAGGATTTTGAGAAGGAACAGATGTACCCTTGATAAAGGAGTACATTTGGAAGAATCAGTGATCCAATCAGCATACGTTTCGTAGGAGGTTACGCAAAAACCTAAGAGTGGTGAAGTAACGATAGATGTTTTGTTTGGCTTGCAGAAACCATGGAAATTACTCGAACCCAGTTCGAGAACAAGAGAAATTCTGCAATGCTTGTGAGTATGCCCAAGTGTTAGAATACGTGATTCACTGTTTACGTATGTGGTAATGATTCAAGTACGGGATGGATTAGCCCCCATACCGGAGACTTCTATCATGAACTATCATATGTTGATGTAAAATCAGAGAGCCTCGAAAACCTTAGAAGAGTGTCGACATGATAAGCCATAAAACCATAGAATGGTAGTACGAGGGAACCCTTTACAGGCAACCGTTGCCAATCGTAGGATATACGGTGAAGTTCAACCCAAACCCGTTTTCTGCAGGAGAAACCATTAATGGTAGACAACCATGAGTGTTTCGATAGTGGTTTAGAGTGGACACAGACCTATCAGCTAAGAAGATCCCGTCTCAGACGAACTTCAACTTTGACGAACCGACCCAAGATTCTGAGGGAAACTCTATACTTCTGACAGAAGAGCCTTAATGAAGGAGCTATTATAAGGTATGTGAAGGGACATACATTTTCAGCCCTCCAGAGGAAGTATCTGAGTTTATTGGAACCATGACCTGGTTTTTAAGTGTGGTAGCACCCCTCACCTTTCTGACCAAAACATTTGCTATGAGACCCCCAACCCCTAACCCTTTCTTGCTAGCCTCTTCGAATCTCGAGGACGAGATTCATTTTAAGTGTGGTAGGTTTGTAACATCCCAAAATTCTAAATTTTGGAATGTTATATTAAATAAATAACTATGCTTGTTGTCTGATTGATTGAGTGAAATTGAGTGGAATTTGAAAATTTTGAAAGTTGAATGAGAGGGAATGAAATGACTTTCCCAAACTTTCCACTTTGCCTTTTTGGATCCCAATGAACTCAAGTTCATTGCAACACCAAACCCTAGAGTGAAGTTGACATGACTTCTTTCATGTTGAAATGAAAAAAAGGGTTTTGGAAAAAGATTTGAATTTCATTAGGGAATATTTCAAATTCAAAACTTTATGCAACTCAATGATTTTCATGAGGGAAGATAAAATGACTTCTTCAATTATATGAAATATGAGTTGGAAGTTAAAAAGAACCAAATTGAAAGTCATTGGAAAGTATTTTGAAACCCCTTTCAAATTTGGAATTATGTGGACTTTATTCAAATTATTTTCCTCCTAAAAATAAATAAATGGAAATATGGGTAAAATGATTCCTTCAATGAAAAATTAGGAGAAAATAAATTTGAAGTCATTTTAGTATTTTTAAAATGATTTTATTGGATTTTATTAGGCAGAAACACTCTTTGTTTTATTTGAATTTTTGTGTATTTTATTTGAACTTGAAAAATAGTTCATGTTGTAGAAAATCTTTTTCTGATCATTTTGGTATATATATGTCCTATATAAAATATTTATATTTTAAAAGTTATACTCTGTTTTGTTTTATTTAAAAAATAAAATTTAAAAAATTGAAAATCCCCAGCGCCACCCAGCCCCTAGCCCAGCCCAGCAATGAACCCTCCCATCGCCAGGCCCACCGAACGGCCACCAACGGCCGAGCCAGCCAAAGAAGCCAGCCCATCCTCGCGCCAACCCCTCCCGATCGGTCGCCCGCCGCCTCGCCTCTCCCCTCACTCACCGACGGTGGACCCCACCCATCGTCAACCCCGCCCCACGCCACTGCCACAGCCGGAGATCGCCGGATCCCGAAGGATCCGGGATCCCGATCCATCCCCGATCGCCCCGCGAAGCGAGGCCGAGGCCCCTGGCTATAAAAGCCGACGCCCCGCACCCCATTCCCCCTAGACCTCGCTGACCCCTCTCCTCCCGCTCGAGCTCGCTGGAGCCAAAGCTCGCCGCCGCCATTCTCATCGCCGCCGCCGCCTAGGCCACCCCTGTCACCCCTAACTCCACCAAACCCTCCCGAGCTCCCAAGATCCTCCCTGCTACTCCCCGACCTCACCGACGCCCAAAACCCTCGCCGCACTCTCGCCACCGCCGCCGCCGCCGTCGAACGCCGGTAAGCCACCGGAGCCCCCCCTCGCCGTTAGATCCCGAACGGACGGCGTAGATTAGAACCTCAAGGGGTATTTTTTATAAAACCGCCTGTTCGGCGGTTAGTTACTGTTTATTTTAGTTAGGTTATTTTTATTTAGCCGCCTGCTTTTAGTTTAACCCTAGGCCCTTTAGGCTATATTACGCTGTATACGCTTTAGGCCCATTAGGCCTTTTTCTTTTATTTTTGTTTTTCTGTTTTAAGAATAGTTTCTGTTTTGAAAAATTGATATCTTTTATTCTGTTTAATATTTTAGGTGATTCTTTTTTGGTGGTTTGCAAATTTTCTAAAGTTTCTGTAGATTATATATTTAGCTATGTTAAAATTGCTTTAATTTAGTTTTAGTCAGAATAGTAAATCTGTTATAACTTGAGTTAGAAAATTTATTTTTGGATGATTCTTTTGTCCCAACTTTATTTTGACATTGCCAAACCATAGAAATTAATTTGGGTATTTTAGGATTAATAAATAAATAGTTCTAAGCAGAATCTTATTAATCTTAATTAATTAACTAGCTACTGTTTTCCTAATATTTTAATTAGTAAATAAATTTATTTTTAACATGTGATTGATTATTCTAGGATAGTTTCTGTCACTTTATAGGATGAACTTTTATTTATAATTAATAAAAGTTTTATTTTATTTTTCTTAATAGAAATTGGATTAGGCCTAAAAGGAGTTTTATAATAGCTTTTAAGTAATTCTTTTTGCTCCTAGTTGCTTAGTAAATTCTTTTCTCATTAAGTTAACCTAAAACCATGATTAGGTTATGTTAGAAAAATTTTTGTTATATAAAACTATTTTTGTTGTTGTTTGAAGTAGGAAAACTTTGAATGGGTTTTCTTTGGGTTTTTCCTATGAGTTTTGATTTGGTTGTTTTGGTGTGTTATGTTACTTTTGTTATGCTATTGTGTCATGTGATCCTATTGCTATGTGCTTATTATAGTTATTGTTTGCCTCGGTAGAATTTCCGAGTGCTAAGATTGCTACTACGAAACCCTAGTTTTCAAGATCGTCAACAAGGCAAGTTCACTTTGACCATTGCTTTCATACCTATGTTTTTATTGCATTTAGTGGCATCCTTGCAACCACACCTCAGTAGTGTTATTGAATCCTTGTAGTTGAGTAGTATGCATGAGGTAGGAACCCATCACCCTGCTACCAAGCCCGGACGTTATTTATTCTAATGCTACGCTATAGTAGACGGGTTTGGTATGAGTGCTCGGGAGTGGTGTGAGAATGGAGGATTCTACGCCAATGACGATAACTCCATGATGAAATCTGCAAGGACTGCATCTTCAAGGCCTCAAGACTTCAAGACTCAAGACAGAATTCAATACACACTCTTGGGTGAAGGATTTGGTTGACGGGCACCTGGAGAAACCAGTGGTTGGCCGGATGCATGGAGAAGCGCCATGACATCTTGCGGAAAGCTTCACCCAGACTCAAAGAGACGGAAGAATACTTCATGCCCGAAGCTTACCCGTGCAACCGCAAGTCATTATGGGCTCGCTTGGTTGACCTTAGTTGTGACTCTGGCTGGGACGGTACTAGCAGATGTAGAACTACGGTAGGACGGGTTGAGTACCGGACAGGTGGTCGAGGAACTCTTTGGAAGACCATGTTTGGTCATCTTGTTCTCAAACACTCAAGTGCGAGAACGTAAATAGAGGGATCGAATCTTGCGGGGGTAAAGTGTACAAACCTCTGCAGAGGGTTTAAACCTAATCGATTAGCCGTGTCCCTGCTTCACGGACAATTTGAGCATCCGGACTTGGATCTATCTCGAACTCTCAACACCGGATTGATAACTTAACTGTGGGCAACATATGATGATTTTGGGCTATGAGACATCGGTTGGCGGAACCATGTCATGATAGAAAACTCCATAGTACAGACTTCATTTATTCCTTTGATGTAGGTAAAATAAAATCAGCTTTTACGCAAACAAAACTCAGATACAGAGCCATAAAGCCATATTGCATATAGTATAGTTTTATCATCTGTTTTCTCATATTGTGATCTTGCCGGTACATTCAATGTACTGACCTACACGGCTGCAACGTATCATGTTGCGATATTTCTCGACGAGTAAGAGTTACGATCTGGGTTACGGTCTACACTCAACCCGCCGATGGCGTTGATGGGACTCCACACCCGCTTGATTGTTTCCGCTGAGTATTATGAGGTATATATCGCTTTAACGTTATTTATGCATGTGATTGCACTTTGATATATACATTGATGTACTGTGTGTGCCAGCATACTGATCCAGGGATGGCATAGTAACACAGAGGCTTGACCGTCTGAGGTCGGGTCGCTACATGGCCTGTAAATGGGCCCAAATGAAGCAGGACCTTTAATAGGCCAGAAGTACACCGGGCCATAATTCAGCCCATATACTTAGCGGATTGTTAACGGGCCAGAAGTGACCATGGGCCGCGATGATGACAAGTTTAGGACAGGTTGTTGACGGGCCGATTTGACATTAGCCGTACGGGCCTTAACTGAGAATGTTGGGCCTTTAGCTGGCCGGCCCATTATGGTCTGCAAAATCTTGTGGGCCTTTAGCTGGGCTGGCCCATTGTGGTCCGCTAAAACTTGTAGGCCTTTAACTGGGCCGGCCCATTATGGTCTGCAAAATCTAGTGGGCCTTTAGCTGGGCCGGCCCATTATGGTCCGCTAAATCTTGTGGGCCTTTAGTTGGGCCGGCCCATTTAAACTTTATGGGCCACTTTTGGGCCCGTCCACGTGTCAACATATCATAGGCCCATCTTGACCGTTGGATGAGTGACACCTGTGCCAACGCGGAGCTGACGCGCGTCAGCCAATGAGAATTTTACACGTGGAAAATCGGCATTGGTGATGGTTGTTAGCGGGTTATCGGATCCAAAATCGGACCCGATAGCTTAACGGCGTCCAGTTACGGTGGATGCCACGTGTAGGTCACCCTTGACGAAAGCACTTCTATGATGCGCGATTTATCGTCATGGAAGTGGACACTTCCGTGATGGTAATTTTGGTAATGTCATGGAACACTTCTACGACAGCATAGGTATGACTATCCTGATTCTTTCATAAATTTGTCATGGATGTACATGCATGACAGAAAATTTGACCTACTGTGACAAACACGTATCATCACGAAAGTGTATTTTTTTGTAGTGCATGCCGTTGGAGTTGATGGACTCATTTTACCTTCGATGCTTCTGTAGTTATCTTATTTAGATGGCCTTAAGCCATATTATTGTAATAAGTTCTCATTTGAGACATTCGATGTAATAAGTGTGTGATTTCACTCTGTTATAAATCCTTCAAGTACTGTGTGTGTCAGCATTACCGATCCAGGGATGACACTTATGCACAGAGATTTGACCGTCTGAGGTCGGATCGCTATAAGATGGTATCAGAGCACACGCTGACTGTAGGACACGACCACTAAGATAAGCCTTAGGTCACTCTTCTCTACTCATTTCTGACTCCTCTCCATTTTCCACTCTATAGATGGTGGACCCAAGGAACAAGTTTGCACAACCGGATGAAGACACACCTTTTGGACGACACCTGAAGGAAGTCACTAGGTACCTGAACATTGGAATACCAAGCTTCACCGGGACCTACACCACCACTTTACCAGAAGAGGAGCGTTGGATGATTCAGGTTCATGTTCCAGGAAGGACATTCACGCCAGTTACTGAGCACATATAGTTTTCCTTTGATGCACCAACCTGGAGTCTAGGAAAGAGCATGGCTGCCCACATCGCCATGGGACGCATCGACGAAGTCTGCAACAAGGTTCTTAAGGACACCATCAAACAGATATGTGGGCGCCGAGATGAGCAATGGGAGATGATCAGCACCAGGAGGGACAAGTCCATTCCAGCTTTCATCCAGGAGTTAAACCAGCACATTCGCCTCCAGGAGAACCAAATGTGCGCCAGCATGATAGAGCTGAAGAAGGTGATGACCAGGAACATGGAGCTTGAAGAGGAACTCAAGTCTACACGCAACGGATATGAGGAGGAAATTGCAGTACTACTGGAGAAGAATGAAGACCTGAATAAGAAGCTAGGAGTATTCATGGGAGATCCCGCACTTGAGGACGACATCCGTCTTGAAGACTACATTATCATCGACGACACAGACTCCGACCACGACACAAGTGATGATGATTATGAAGACGAAGCTGGAGCAGACATTATGGAGTCTTCCACCGATCAAAATTTCTAGTAGACCACCATATGACCAGTATTTTTCCCATGTATATAGTAATAGTCTGAGCACTGTAACGATAGTTAGATCGATTGTATGCCCTTGTCTTGATTGAGTGATGTGATATGAATGTGTTTGTATTATGTGCATATGGGTAGTTATTTCTCATTAGACCTCACTCTATTCTAATCTCTCCCCTCTAAACCCATCAGATGCCTCCGAGATGTGACACCGGATTTGTCTTCCCACCAGAGCTCACTCAGTTGATCCAACATCAGAATGCCTTGATGTAGTTACTAGTCCAGAACCAAGGCAACAACAACAACAACAACAACAACAACCCACCGCCACCACCTCCAGTTGACAACTTAGCCCATTTTATGAGGTTAAACCCGCCGGTGTTTTCCAGTAGCACCGAGCCGATTGTAGCTGATGACTGGGTCCGCAAGATTGGAAGGGAGTTGACCACCGCAGGTTGCACAGATGCTGAGAAGGTGCGCTTTGCCGCACATCAACTGGATGGACCCGCAGCCTCATGGTGGGAGAATTACACTGCCACTTTCCTCGTGGCCAATGTCACTCGGGATTTGTTTCAGCAAGCATTCCGCACAGCACATGTCTCAACTGGAGCTATGAGCATGAAGAAGCGTGAGTTTCGCAACTTGTGCCAGGGGAACTGTACTGTGGCTCAGTGCATGGATGAGTTCAGTAAGTTAGCACACTATGCCCTTGATGATGTGGCCACAGATGCCGCGAAGCAGGAGAAGGTTATGGAAGGGTCGAATGATGAGATGAGTATGCAGTTAACGGTGGCAACATTTCATAGCTATCAGGACTTGGTAGACAAGGCTCTTATGGTTGAAGGAAAGCAACAGCAGATAAAGAGCCGCAAAAGGAAGTATGGAGAAGGGCAGTACAATTCAGGAGCTCAGCAGAAGCCTTTTTTTACCCCGAACTCGGGAAGATATACCCATAACCATGGAGGCCACACTCACAAATGGAGGACGTTCGCATAACCACAGTGGCCCCAAGAATGGAAATGGCAATGGAAACTCTGGGAAGAAGCCCAATCCCTTCACCAGAGGTCAGTTGAACCACATCAACGTGGAGGAGGTTGAAGAGCAGCCAGACGCAGTTATCGCCCGTAGGTCACCCATGCTAGTAAGCTCGCCAGGAACAAAGTATATGGCCAGCTGATGGTGCGATCGGTTACCCTTAACTATTGGTAGTCATGTTTTCCCCTCAGACCTAATAATTTTGGAGTCACAAGGATTGGATGTGATACTAGGCATGGATTGGCTATCGAAGTATGGAGGAAACATTGATTGTGCTAGTAAGTCGATACTTCTCACCACCCCGGAGGGAAAGAAGATCAAGTGTCGGTGGGAAACGAAACCTACGGGATCACAAGAATCCCTACTGCTGTTGCGGGGTGCGAGGGTCATGAGAAGAGCGGATCAAACAGGTAGCACGCGGTTCGTTTATCCAGGTTCGGGCCGCGAGGATGCGTAAAACCCAACTCCTGCTTTGGTGGATTGTATATCTGTGTTCTTGAGCTAGCTATGGGGCGTGATGTCACGCCCAATATGCGACCCTATCCAAAAGGAACTCGACGGTCCCACCAAGGATAGACCCGCATATTGAAACGCTTTTGCAAGGTGGATATCATTACATCAACATTACATAATAGCTGGGGATACATACATAAGGCACAAGGGCCACAAGAATACATCAACATCATACAAGAGATCAACATCCGACTACGGATGAAACATAAACAAAACTCAAACGACATCCACCCTGCTAGCCAGGCTGCCGACCAGGAACCTATCCCCGATCAAGAAGAAGCGTAAGAAGAACTCCAATACAAGCAAACATCGCTCTCGCGTCAAGATCATCGCACAACCTGTACCTGCAACTGGTGGTGTAGTAATCTGTGAGCCACGAGGACTCAGCAATCCCATTACAATGGGTATCAAGACTAGCAAAGCTAACATGGGAAAGGAAGGGGTAAAGTGGTGAGGTTGCAGCAGCGACTAAGCATGTATGGTGGCTAACATACGCAAAAGGGAGCGAGAAGAGAAACAAAGGAACGGTCGACAACTAGAAATGATCAAGAAGTGATCCTGAACTCCTACTTATGTCAAACATAACCCAGAAACCGTGTTCTCCTCTCGATCAACCCCGAAAAGAGACACTCACGGTTACACACACGGTTGGTGTATTTTAGAAGAGTTTGCTTCAAGTTTACTACAACCGGATATTAACAAATTCCCATCTGCCACATAACCGCGGCACGGCTCTCGAAAGTTTATACCTGCAGGGTGTCCCAACTTAGCCCATGATAAGCTCTCGCGATCAACGAAGGATATTCCTTCTCCCGGAAGACCCGATCAGTCTCGAATCCCGCCACAAGACATTTCGACAGAATAAAACAAGACCAGCAAAGCCGCCGGATGTGCCGACAAATCCTGATAGGAGCTGCACATATCTCGGTCTCGTGGCACACCGGATGAGCAAGACGTCGGGTTGGCATAAACCCTGATTGCCCGGGGCGCGCGGACATCGCCGGTTTGGACCAACACTCGAAGGAGAACTGGCCCGGGGCTAAAATAAAGATGACCCTCGGGCTCCGAAACCCAAGGGAAAAGGGCTAGGTGAGGCAAATGGTAAAACCAATGTTGGGCCTTGCTGGAAAAGTCTTATTCAAAGCGAACTGTCAAGGGGTCCCATAAATCACCCGACCGCGTTAGGGACGCAAAAATCCGGGAACATAATACCGATATGACGGAAACTAGGGCGGCAAGAGTGGAACAAAACACCAGGCATAAGGCCGAGCCTTCCACCCTTTACCAAGTATATAGATGCATTAATTAAATAAGATATATTGTGATATCCCAACAAGTAAACATGTTCCAACAAGGAACAACATCTCCATGTTCCAACAAGGAACAAACTTCATCTTCACCTGCAACTAACAACGCTATAAGAGGGGCTGAGCAAAACGGTAACATAGCCAAACAACGGTTTGCTAGGAAGGGTGCAAAAGGTTAGAGGTTCACATGGCAATTTGGGATGGCTTGAGCAGCAAGTGATAGGTATCGCAGCATAGCGAAAGAACGAAACATCTAGCATAGAAATGATAGTAGTGAGATCCAGGGTAGCGGTCATCTTGCCTGAAATCCCGCAAGGAAGAAGAACGAGTCCATGAAGAAGACGAACGGATGAAGCCGAACCAAGCGTAGACGAACGAATCCTCACGATCGCAACGAAACGGGAACTAACAAGAAGAAGCACACAACAAAGTAAACACACCACACATGAACAAGGCATGATGCAAAAACAAGCATGATGCATGACAAATCTAGATGAAGCTACTCATGGCAAGAGATGATGCAAACAAGAACAACACATCAAAGCAAGTTTAAATGAGGCCGGGAACAACATATAACAATTCCGGTAAGTCCTCATATGCAAATTTAGAAATTATTCCAGATCTGTATAAACCTTATGTTCAAGTTGTTAAACAGCAAGTTAAAATGCACCACGATGATCTACACGAAATTCTAGTCAAGTTACATATAAAGTTCATTAGATTCGGAGCTACGACCTAGAAGATATGAGCAAAACAAGATAAACATGGCATTGATGCAAAATGCATACAAACATCAAGGAAACACCTCAAAAGAAGGATCCAACATGATAATATGAAACTACATGCAAAATCAAGCAAGTTTCATATAGAGCACACTCAAAACGGAGGAACGGTTCAACACATACACATGAAACAAGTTTAAAGGACAAGCTGTCCAAAACAGCAACTAGGCATATTGCAAGCATCAAAACAACAAGCTACAGGACCTCAACATAATAACAAAAGGCATGGGCATGATGTGCAGGTAAAGCATTACAAAACATGAACACTGAGCTATCTCCAGAAATGACTAGAACATGCTCAAAATGACATGGCAAGATTGCAAATAATAACAGTTTCAGACTTAAGCAGAAAACAACATCAGGTTGCAATGTTTAGAGCTATGAAACAACATGTTACAGGAACTTATCATGGCAAACAAAGGCATGGCATGAACCTACTAATGGCATAGAACAAAAGTCCCTTACTGACCAGAAGCCAAAAAGGATCAGAAAATATGATGGCACCCACGTAAACATGGCAAGTTATATTACAGATTTGAACATGGCAGGAACAACAATAAGTAGGCATGTTGGTGAGCTTGAACCGCTCACCACAGAGCAATACATGGCATGGCAAGGCAACCAACAGTAATAAGACATGGCATAGAAGCTATACATGGCAGGAACAACATCATAGGGTGCAAGGATCAACCACAACAACCTTGGCAAAATTGAATAACATGTAAACAATCTGCCAGGAACATTTTGTAGCAAAAGTAGAGCTCGATTGACTCAAGCTATGGCACTCCATAATTGCAAACAAGGGCATGGATGGATATAGCAAGACATGTTTAACAAAACATCCTTAGTGAAGTATCTCAAAATATGCATGGATCTCTCTGTAGCATCAAGTTAACATGGCATCAAAATATCAGCAAAACAGGGCTGAAATCAGCAACATCAAGACTCCTAGTTTGCATGCTTGTGCTAGTCACCACAGGGATCACAAAAATACATGGCATACACCCCTGGAAATATGGCATGGCATATAACAAAACACATGTAGGGCTCAAGTCCATAGGATGCACACATCAATCATGGCAAAAATGACAAAAGTGCATGTTCAGTTAAGAAATAGAAACTAACATCACATAGCACTCTTCCAACAGCATTTCGGGCATCAAGATGAGCTCAAATGAAAATGATGCAATGAGATGAAATGATCTACTCTTCGAGGCGAACATTTTGACATATTACACGCGCAAGACCGAGCTATGGATGCAGAGATATGATGCGACGAAAATGCAATAAAATATTGACAGAATCGTGACTTAGTGAGAAAAACTGGGGGGAAGAGGTCAACCGCACGGAAATCGAAGCACGGCCGGATCGGGGCTCGCCGGAGTTGGACGGATCCGGCCCTCTCCTGGCCGGATCTGGCCGGAGATGGGGCGGCGAGGGCGCGCGCCACCGGAGGCGACGGGCGGAGGATCCGTGGGCGGCTCGAGGAGCTCCGGCCGGCCGGCTGGTGCGGGGTCCGGCCATGGGCGGCGAAGGTCGCCGGCAGGGAGCGGTGGCGACCGGGACGAGGGCGCCGGAGGGGCGGCGGGCGAGGCGCAGGCGGCGGCGCAGGTCGCCGGCGGCATCGAGGCGGCAAGGCCGCCGCCAGGCTGGCCGACGAGGCATGGCGGCGAAGGCGGCTCGGCGGCGAGGCGGCTGGCGGCCGGAGGGAGCCAGCGGCGGCAAGCGACGGGCGAGGTGCCCGGGCGGCGGCGGGCGAGATGGGCCTCTGGCTCGATCCGGCCGCGCGGGCCGGGCGCGGGAGAGAGAGAGGCGCGGGACGAGGCTGAGGTGGCGGCGCCACCGGACGGGAGCGGCGGCGGGCTGACGTGGCGCCGGCTGATTGGCCGGGCGACGTGGAGGCGGCGGCGACACGTCCGGCGCGCGGGTGGACACGTCCGGCGCGCGAAGGGGGAGGTTGACTAGGGTTAGACTGCGAAAATCCGGGGGAGGAAGACATATATATAGGTAGAGGGAGCTAGGAGAGTCCAAATGAGGTGCGGTTTTCGGCCACGCGATCGTGATCGAACGACCAAGAGCATGGAGGGGAGTTAGGTGGGTTTTGGGCCACTTAGAAAGGGAGTTGGGCTGCAACAAAGAGGCTTTACGGTTACCTTGCTAACTGTTGAGTACCAAACGACCTCCAAATGGCACGAAACTTGACAGCGGTTCACGGTGCTATACCAAGGCCGCTTGACAAACCTCGGTCCATTCCGAGAACGCTTAACACCCGCATACAAAAAAAGAGGTAAAAGGGGCGCCGGAGACATAGGAGTGCCGGATTGCAAAACGGACAACGGGGAAAAGGCTCGGATGCATGAGACGAACACGTATGCAAAATGAAATGCACATGACAACATGATATGAAATGCAGATGATGACATGGCAAAGTGCAACACGCAAGCACATGACAAGGCAACGACGGTGAATAACTGGCAGACACCTGGCGCATCGAATCCGGGGCGTTACAACACTCCTCCACTAACAAGAGATCTCGTCCCGAGATCTTAGGACCGAGACGGAAGGGAAAAAGGATGAAGTGAAACAAGAACTCAAGAAAAGAAGCAAAGAATCGAGAGCACTCGAGAAGAAGAGAGGAACGACGAGAATGACGAGAATCGAAAGCTCACGGACTCAGAAAGACTATGAAACCCACTCGATCTAACCGGAGTGGTTTGAATGATAAAAGAAACGAATAAGACTGAAAGGATTTAGGCAGCACACCGGTTGAAAAAAATGGAAGGATTAGAACACACGCTTGAGAGGATGGAATGATACTTGATGAAGGCCTCACACAAAACCTCCGAAAAATTGAAAGAGTTGAATGAAAAGCACGGAGAAGAAAATGACAACTTGTGCCACGAATGAAATAGAAGCAACCACAGAAGAAAGGATTAAACGGAGTTGTTGATAAAATCACCAACGAAAAGAATAAGATTGTTGTGGACTTATGGAAAACATCCCAAAAAAAAATTATGAGGTGATAACCGACCACAATCGGAAAAGATTAAATAGCCGAGGAGAACGAAGAAATGCAAAACTCCACTTCGAATGGATATGGAGGATTAATTGCACTTTGAGATGCAAGAAGGAAGATACTTGATCTCCGCCAACAAAATCTTGATGAACTCTTGAAGAATGAATTAAATCATGAAGAACCACCGTGAAGAACTCCGGTAACAAAAAGGATGATGAGATAGAATGAAGGAAGAAAGACTAAGATGAGCCTTGCGATGATTTAGACGGAGGATTCCGACGAAATGGCCGAGGAAATTTGAACTCCGGAAAAGAAAAGATGAAAACACTTGGAACTAGAATTTAATCATCAAGAACAAACTCCGAAGAAAAAGATTAATAACTCTGATGAAATAAGAATAAGATTTATTGTATGCTTATCCTTCATCAAATTAAATTGATGACAAGAAATGGATTTGGCATAATACTTATTCTCGTTGAAAAAAAAGGATTAAGGGGAAACATCGCACAAAACTTGAGAAAGTCTTCATGAACCACCGGTAGAATTGAAAAGAACGAATGGATTAATATGATAATCAAGGAAAAAGAATCTGAACGAACCACCGTAAGAATTCGGAAATGACTGATGAAAAAGAAATAATCACCGGGAAGAATTAGAAGAACCAATAAGCTAGAGGGGATTTAGATGCAAAAGAACAAAGAGATCATAAGCTGATTAAAGAACACTTGAACGAAGCACCGGGATAAATAGAGAATGATAACTGGAATGATGGCCTCCGGTGAAAAGAAACAGAGATCAACTCCTGAAATACTCCGGATGGATGAAAAGCATTTGCATGACTGGAAACAATTAGATAGGATAACTTCGAGCTAGCACCATGAACCTCCGGGAGAATGGACAAGATTTAGAAAGAACTCTTCTTCGGTCTTCAAATGATGACGAGAAACACCACCAAAATAACTGAGGTACTCCGGAAGAATGAAAAACTGAAAAGGTTGAGCCAACAATGAAATGATTTGAAATTGATCTTGGAAAAACATCTGACTGATGAAATTCATACTTACGTCAAACTTCGAAAAGGATTTGAGAGTAACTCCGGGAAAATTAGAAGAGTCAGGTAAGATCCTGGGAAAAGACCTGTGGGTTAGGGCCCACTAAAAGAAAACACCGTTGGAAAGGGATGTTGAACAGATAGATGATGCACTGGAAGAACTGAAATATTTGGATGAGGTGACACCCTCGAATTAATTGGAACGCAGACAAATCTCCTGATATGTCTTCCGAACTCCGGAATGATAAACTGGCGAGAGGCGAACGAGCAAAGAGAACACTTCGAAGGAAAAGAATCTGACTAACCCGAAAAAAAACTTGAATTGAGTCCACCGGAGAAGAAAAGAGATGAAGAATGACGAACTAGACGAGAATTCGGTTGAAATAATTAAGGGAAGACTGAAGAGACTCCGCACGAATGAAATAGATGGTCGGAAGAAACTCGAACTCCGGGAATATCTTGAAGAGAAAAACACCGGTTGAAATCATTGAGGAGAGAGAGCAAAACTTCGCACGAGTAGGATGGATACTCGATTACGGACTCGTTCCGAGAAGAAGAAGGAGGGCGGTGGGAAAAACAAGGACAACTTCGGACAAGGAAAAACAACGACGTCGGAGGAAGAACTGAGGATTGAACTCAACGATGAAGATGCTCGAGTCAACTTGACGAGAAATGCACCGGATGAAAAGAGCTGAGAGCCAACGATCGAAAAACCAACTTCGTGATCCTAAAGAAAAATTTGAAGGGGAAGAGGAGTAATACAAAACACCTACGTCAAGATTCCTCACCAGAGCGACGAAGGGGCAGAGGAGTAAAAAGAATTCCTACTCTCCGATATAACTAGACTCCAAAAATAGTTTTCTTCTAGACTCGACAACGGCCAAACTACACTATCAATCAAGGGGGCTCCTAGGGTCGGTCGAGGCTCTGATACCAACTTGTCACGCCCAATATGCGACCCTATCCAAAAGGAACTCGACGGTCCCACCAAGGATAGACCCGCATATTGAAACGCTTTTGCAAGGTGGATATCATTACATCAACATTACATAATAGCTGGGGATACATACATAAGGCACAAGGGCCACAAGAATACATCAACATCATACAAGAGATCAACATCCGACTACGGATGAAACATAAACAGAAACTCAAACGACATCCACCTCGCTAGCCCAGCTGCCGACTGAACCTATCCCCGATCGAAGAAGAAGCGTAAGAAGAACTCCAATACAAGCAAACATCGCCTCGCCAAGATCATCGCACAACCTGTACCTGCAATCGGTGGTGTAGTAATCTGTGAGCCACGAGGACTCAAAGAATCCCATTACCATGGGTATCAAGACTAGCAAAGCTAACATGGGAAAGGAAGGGGTAAAGTGGTGAGGTTGCAGCAGCGACTAAGCATGTATAGTGGCTAACATACGCAAAAGGGAGTGAGAAGAGAAACAAAGGAACGGCCGACAACTAGAAATGATCAAGAAGTGATCCTGAAGTCCTACTTACGTCAAACATAACCCAGAAACCGTGTTCTCCTCTCGATCAACCCCGAAAAGAGACACTCACGGTTACACACACGGTTGGTGTATTTTAGAAGAGTTTGCTTCAAGTTTACTACAACCGGATATTAACAAATTCCCATCTGCCACATAACCGCGGGCACGGCTCTCGAAAGTTTATACCCTGCAGGGTGTCCCAACTTAGCCCATGATAAGCTCTCGCGATCAACGAAGGATATTCCTTCTCCCGGAAGACCCGATCAGTCTCGAATCCCGCCACAAGACATTTCGACAGAATAAAACAAGACCAGCAAAGCCGCCGGATGTGCCGACAAATCCTGATAGGAGCTGCACATATCTCGGTCTCGTGGCACACCGGATGAGCAAGACGTCGGGTTGGCATAAACCCTGATTGCCCAGGGGCGCCAGACATCGCCGGTTTGGACCAGCACTCGTAGGAGAACTGCCCGGGGCTAAATAAAGATGACCCTCGGCTCCGAAACCCAAGGGAAAAGGGCTAGGTGAGGCAAATGGTAAAACCAATGTTGGGCCTTGCTGAAAAGTCTTATTCAAAGCGAACTGTCAAGGGGTCCCATAAATCACCCGACCGCGTTAGGGACGCAAAAATCCGGGAACATAATACCGATATGACGGAAACTAGGGCGGCAAGAGTGGAACAAAACATCAGGCATAAGGCCGAGCCTTCCACCCTTTACCAAGTATATAGATGCATTAATTAAATAAGATATATTGTGATATCCCAACAAGTAAACATGTTCCAACAAGGAACAACATCTCCATGTTCCAACAAGGAACAAACTTCATCTTCACCTGCAACTAACAACGCTATAAGAGGGGCTGAGCAAAGCGGTAACATAGCCAAACAACGGTTTGCTAGGAAGGGTGCAAAAGGTTAGAGGTTCACATGGCAATTTGGGATGGCTTGAGCAGCAAGTGATAGGTATCGCAGCATAGCGAAAGAACGAAACATCTAGCATAGCAATGATAGTAGTGAGATCCAGGGTAGCGGTCATCTTGCCTGAAATCCCGCAAGGAAGAAGAACGAGTCCATGAAGAAGACGAACGGATGAAGCCGAACCAAGCGTAGACGAACGAATCCTCACGATCGCAACGAAACGGGAACTAACAAGAAGAAGCACACAACATAGTAAACACACCACACATGAACAAGGCATGATGCAAAAACAAGCATGATGCATGACAAATCTAGATGAAGCTAATCATGGCAAGAGATGATGCAAACAAGAACAACACATCAAAGCAAGTTTAAATGAGGCCGGGAACAACATATAACAATTCCGGTAAGTCCTCATATGCAAATTTCGAAATTGTTCCAGATCTGCATAAACCTTATGTTCAAGTTGTTAAACAGCAAGTTAAAATGCACCACGATGATCTACACGAAATTCTAGTCAAGTTACATATAAAGTTCATTATATTTGGAGCTACGGCCTAGAAGATATGAGCAAAACAAGATAAACATGGCATTGATGCAAAATGCATACAAACATCAAGCAAACACCTCAAAACAAGGATCCAACATGATAATATGAAACTACATGCAAAATCAAGCAAGTTTCATATAGAGCACACTCAAAACGGAGCAACGGTTCAACACATACACATGAAACAAGTTTAAAGGACAAGCTGTCCAAAACAGCAACTAGGCATATTGCAAGCATCAAAACAACAAGCTACAGGACCTCAATATAATAACAAAAGGCATGGGCATGATGTGCAGGTAAAGCATTACAAAACATGAACACTGAGCTATCTCCAGAAATGACTAGAACATGCTCAAAATGACATGGCAAGATTGCAAATAATAACAGTTTCAGACTTAAGCAGAAAACAACATCAGGTTGCAATGTTTAGAGCTATGAAACAACATGCTACAGGAACTTATCATGGCAAACAAAGGCATGGCATGAACCTACTAATTGCATAGAACAAAAGTCCCTTACTGACCATAAGCCAAAAAGGATCAGAAAATATAATGGCACCCACGTAAACATGGCAAGTTATATTACAGATTTGAACATGGCAGGAACAACAATAAGTAGGCATGTTGGTGAGCTTGAACCACTCACCACAGAGCAATACATGGCATGGCAAGGCAACCAACAGTAAGAATACATGGCATAGAAGCTATACATGGCAAGAACAACATCATAGGGTGCAAGGATCAACCACAACAACCTTGGCAAAATTGAATAACATGTAAACAATCTGCCAGGAACATTTTGTAGCAAAAGTAGAGCTCGATTGACTCAAGCTATGGCACTCCATAATTGCAAACAAGGGCATGTATGGATAGAGCAAGACATGTTTAACAAAACATCCTTACTGAAGTATCTCAAAATATGCATGGATCTCTCTCAGCATCAAGTTAACATGGCATCAAAATATCAAGAAAACAGGCTGAAATCAGCAACATCAAGACTCCTAGTTTGCATGCTTGTGCTAGTCACCACAGAGATCACAAAAATACATGACATACACCCCTGGAAAGATGGCATGGCATATAACAAAACACATGTAGGGCTCAAGTCCATAGGATGCACACATCAATCATGGCAAAATGACAAAGTGCATGTTCGTTAAGAAATGAAACTAACATCACATAGCACTCTTCCAACAACATTTCGGGCACCAAGATGAGCTCAAATGAAAATGATGCAATGAGACGAAATGATCTACTCTTCGAGGTGAAAATTTTGACATATTACACGCGAAGAACGGAGCTATAGATGCAGATATATGATGCGACGAATATGCAATAAAATATTGACAGAATCGGGACTTAGTGAGAAAAACAGGGGGGAAGAGGTCAACCGTGACGGAAATCGGGCACGGCCGGATCGGGCTCGCCGGAGTTGGACGGATCCGCCTCTCCTGGCCGGATCTGGCCGGAGATGGGGGGGGCGAGGGCGCGCCACCGGAGGCGACGGGCGGAGGATCCGGGCGCATCGGGAGGAGGAGCTCCGGCGGCCGGCGCGGGTGCGGGGTTCTGCTGCTGGCGGCGAAGGTCGCCGGCAGGGGAGCGGGCGGCGCACTGGGACGAGGGCGCCGGAGGGGCGGCGGGCGAGGCGCAGCGGCGGCGCAGGTTGCCGGGCGGCAGCGAGGCGGCCGCTGGGTGGACACGTCCGGGCCAAGGGGAGGTTGACTAGGTTAGACTGCGAAAATCCGGGGGAGGAAGACATATATATAGGTAGAGGGAGCTAGGAGAGTCCAAATGAGGTGCGGTTTTCGGCCACGCGATCGTGATCGAACGACCAAGAGCATGGAGGGGAGTTAGGTGGGTTTTGGGCCACTTAGAAAGGGGAGTTGGGCTGCAACAAAAGAGGCTTTATGGTTACCCGCTAACTGCTGAGTACCAAACGACCTCCAAATGGCACGAAACTTGACAGGCGGTCTACCGGTGCTATACCAAGGCCGCTTGACAAACCTCGGTCCATTCCGAGAACCTTTAACACCCGCATACGAAAACAGGTAAAAGGGGGCGCCGGGAGACATAGGAGTGCCGGATTGCAAAACGGACAACGGGGAAAAGGCTCGGATGCATGAGACGAACACGTATGCAAAATGAAATGCACATGACAACATGATATGAAATGCAGATGATGACATGGCAAAGTGCAACACGCAAGCACATGACAAGGCAACGACGACGAATAACTGGCAGACACCTGGCGCATCGAATCCGGGGCGTTACACGTGAGGAGCTCCAAAAAGCCGAATCCTTCCCCTGGTCGCCTCGGGCCTCCTTTTATAGGAAAGGGGCTGCCACAGTGGCACACAGGAGGTGGAAAGGGTACAGTAATGCGAGTTTATCCTCAGACATTACATGACAAGGCGCATTTAATGCGCCTTGCTGAGGTGTCCTTGCTTTATCGGGGTCGGGGGAGAGCCCCGTCCCGTCCGTCACCGCTCCCTCTTGCGTTGACACGCGCCCTGGCCACCGGTGCTTGTGGTGCCATGTAGGCAGGCACGCAGCTGAGGTGGCACAGTGGTGAGTCTCCACGAAGGTCTGCTTGCCGCCACGCAAGTGCCTGCCCAACTGGTTGGGTCGGCAGTTGCATGCGAACGGCAGTGGAGGCGCGACTGGTGCGGGCCTGATGGTGGCCCCACGGGTGTCCTTGGCAAGGGCCTTGCCGGGGCCCCGACAAGGGTCTTGCCGGGTCCCGCAGGGTCTTGCCGCGCGCTTGCTGCCATCCCCGGCAAGGGTCTTGCCGTGGCGCTTGTTGTCATCCCCGGCAAGGCTCTTGCCGGGGGCCTTGTGGTCCTCCTTGGCTGGGATCCCGCCAAGAATCATCATCTTCTCAGGTGTATATCTGATCTTGAATGTCTTCACAAAGATCTGCATGCCACCACGGGGATACCTCCCGAATCCTTGCCCCATGGGGGTAGTGGACTCAAGGGTGAACGCCTCTGCAAAGGCAGGAGCTGCCCGGCAAGGGTCTTGCTGGCCTGCTAGAACTGCTCCCCGCAAGGACCTTGCCGGGGGAGTCCGCTTCGCCTCCTTGCTCTTTGTGGTCTTGGTCTTGGCGTCGTTCCCTCCTCTTTGGCTTCGGCCTTACCTTGGTTCACCTCCCTTGCCTTGCTCAGTGTGGTGGTGCCCGTGGCTCGCATCGCCTGCACAAGTTATAGGGGTACAAAAGTGTACCACTTTTTTGTACACCGACAGAGCCCCGGGCCTGGGCCACACCTAAGCGCAATCGCGTCGTTGGGCTAGGCCCAAGAACGGTGCGCGGGTAGGCGGGCGGTTTTACCATGTAAGTTGTTGCTGCGCTGCGCCCCATGCTTTCAGCGTGGCGCGGCGTGGGGAGGCGTGGGCGTGACGTGGGCGGCATGCGCGGGGCTGAGCTCTGCGCGCATGCATCACGTCGTAATAAAGAGGTAGTGCGCACCCTCCCCAGAAACGGAAGGAGGCGTGGAGGCGCGGCCTCTTTACTGAATGGTGCTGAGGCGGGGTCTTTAAGGCGTCCACTCCCCACGATCACGGGGTGGGGAGAGGTCGCCTCACCCGTCACTTCGGTTCTGCACGTCCGCCACGCGGCCCCCATGCGCTTGGGGTGGCGAACGGTGGAGGCGGGAAACCGGGCCGCGGCGGGCTGGAGCAGCGGGCCGGTCCCAGTCCCCTGCGCCTTCTGTGTCTTGATTGGCTGAGCGGGGCGGTCGAGCCCCACCCCATTCCTTCATAAAGAGCGGGAGGGGAGGGATGGCGTCCCGCATTCCTTCATCTCTTGCCCTCTTCAACTTCTGCTCCCGTCCTCCCACTCGCCATGGAGAGAGGGAATTCTGGTCCTTCAATGGTGGCGGCGAGGGTCGCCGCTCGACAACGCATCCTTCCTTCCTCGCCTCAGCGGTGGCGGAGCCACCAGAGAGGGAGGGAAGGGGCGGGCTGTGGGCGAGGCCGAGGCGCCCGTGGAAGAGGAGGACGGGATGGCGCGTCGGGCTCGCCTCCGCCAGCAGCTCCTCCTCCCATGGAGGGCCATGTTGGGGATGACCCTTGCGAGTTCTTCGTCAGTCTGCCGCCGCCGCCTGCCGCGCCTGCCTCCCGACCCCATTTGCGAGCGAGATGGAGCTGGACCTGCTCGAGTCATCGCGGCTGCACATGAGGGGTCAGGATCAGCGTACGCGAAGTTCGTGATCGACTTCCCAACCCCTCACGTGATGTATCTTGGTCGAGGGTGGAAGACGTTCGCCCATATCCACCACTTGACGGCGGGGCTCACCCTCCATTTCAAGTTGATGGAGGGTGGCCTCCTCTCCGTCAAGGTCTTCGGGTGCTTCGGGACTCGGGCGAGGTGCTGTGTGGAGAGCTCTTCTGATAGCGAAGACTCCTCCTCGAGCGGGAGTGGCGAGGAGGACAGCGGCAGCGACAATGAGGGTAGCGGGCGGCAGGATGACGGGTCCGACTAGGTGTCGAGCGTCGCCCCGTGCGGCACCGGCGTCCCCATCATCCGTGTCGCCGGCTCCTTGAACTTCTCGGGGTCGTCTCCTTGGGCGGCTGGCGTTGGGAGGCTGCGGAAGAGGAAGAGGGCGGGCGGCAAGGCCGTCAAGTCGAGTACGCACGCATCGACGCGTTCGACAGCGTGCTGACATCCTGCCGCCTCGTCTTCGAACTCTTCTTCCGGCGTCGCCATCACCATCCAGCCTTCAGACGGCCACCGAGATGTTCTCTTGGTGTCTTCTGCCACCCGTAGCTCGCCTAGGCGCTCCTTTTGCCCTTTTCGCCTCCTTGACCTACCTCCTAAGGAGAGGGACAAGAAAGGGGTTACGGGCACCTTATCTTCTTTCAACTTGTAAGCCTTCGGGCCTTAGCTGAATTTAGAACTTGTAATCCCATTATTCATGTTTTTCATTCCCTATGGACTGTACCTGATCGGAATATTTTTAATGAAAACGGGATGTTCGTCGGGTCATTTGTTTGCAGGTAGAACCCACGACAAGGAGCGAATCCTTGATATCTTTTAAGATAAACATTTCTTTACCCGGCAACAGGCCTTGCTGTCTTGCAACTTCGCTCAACCTTTCTCACGCTGCTCGGGGAGGCAGGGATGAAGTGGGTTTAAGCCCTTGTTCCATCCTTTTGCTGCCGCGATTACAATCAACCTGGCCCTGTGAACGAGCCCCGGCCTAGAGTTTTAAGGAGCACGGTAGCTTTAGGAAGGAACGAGGTTTCACATACCTCACCCATAAGGGATGCATGACAAGGATGAAAACTTATCTGAAGTTGCAGCCCCGCAACTTTGGTTTGCCGTGGGTGATCTTTTGCTTTTGCAGCCCCCGGTAATACTGGCTTGCCGGGGTCTAGATGCTGGTTCGTCCTCTTCCTCTTTTTCATCCTTGAGTGGTCCGGCAAGGATACGCACGAGTCCTGTGAACCAAAGGAGACGAAAGAACGGCAAAGGGACGCACACTCCACCTCTAAGCTAGGGGTTAGTCGCCGCCAAGCAGTATCAACCCTAACCAAGGACGAGACTCGACCTAGCATGCATGCTATAACTTAGGGCACCAGCGCTTCATTTATTTATGCTCAGGGTCTGCGCCTGGCTTTGTACAAAGGGTTACATGCATCATCGGCAATGCTTGTACAAAAGGTGGCTTGCCGGGGCGGTAAGTCGCTACCCTTACGGTAAAACTTGCGAAGATGCTCAATGTTCCAGGAATTACTCACCGGAACGGCATCTTCGGTCTCCAGGTGGACTGCGCTAGGCCTGGTGACTCGTATTACCCGATAAGGGCCTTCCCACTTTGGCGTCAACTTGTTGGAATTCTTGGACGATTGAACGCGCCGAAGAACAAGGTCGCCTTCCTCAAGGCTCCGGGCATGAACCTTGCGGCTATGGTAGCGGCGCAAGGCTTGTCGGTAGCGCAGCTCTCATAGCCGCCAAGACGATCTTCCTCAAGGAGCAAAGCGCCGCCTTGCCGCAGCTTGCTTTGCTCAAGCTCATCATAAGCGAGCACTCGAGGTGACC
Source organism: Aegilops longissima (assembly GCA_021605205.1). Classification (NCBI taxonomy): domain Eukaryota; kingdom Viridiplantae; phylum Streptophyta; class Magnoliopsida; order Poales; family Poaceae; genus Aegilops; species Aegilops longissima. Next base: position 641,924,704 of record CM038677.1, read on the forward strand.
CGTATGAGTTCGGGGATAATCGCTTCGCCCGTATACCGGGCAAAGGGTGTCCGGTCGGTGGCTTGATTTGGTGTCGCCCCGATCGACCAAAGAACCGCTCGGCAACTCATCAATCCAGCGCGCTTCCGCTCTTGTGCATCCCGTCAAAGGTCTTGGTCCTTAAGCCTCGCAACACTTCAGCATTTGCCCTCTCAGCTTGTCCGCTGTTTGCAGGTGAGCAACGGCAGCAAATAGACTTTGCTCCCGAGGTCTTGAGTATACTGCATGAAGGTGCGGTTAGAACTGTGGTGCCGTTGTCGGTGATGACCCTGTTGGGTACAATCAAACGCACACTAGCCCCTTGAAGAACTTGACGGCCGATCGAGCTGTGACCTTCCTCATCGCCTCCACTTCCGCCACTTTGTGAACTTGTCGATTGCAACGCATAAGTATTCAAAGCCCCGACAACAATGGGGAAAGGGCCCAAGATGTCGAGCCCCTGCACCGAGAAGGGCCGGGAGAGAGGAATGGTTTGAAGGGCTTGAGCTGGCTGATGAAGCTTTCTTGAATGGAACTGACATGCTTCACACCGGTGACGAGTGTCGCAGATCTCGGAGGGCAATGGGCCAGAAGAAACCTTGCCGGAATGCCTTACCGGCAAGGGCTCTTGACCCAATGTGGGATCCACATATGCCTCCGTGTATCTCCGCCAACAGCTCCAGTCCTTCCTCACGAGGGATGCACTTCGATTTCACACCGCTCGTCTCTTCTTCCTGCAGTGACGCCATCGATTTAACTGGTACATGGCAGAGCGACATGCTACTTTTTCCGCTTCTTCCTGCTCCTCAGGAAGTTCCCATGTCTGGAGGAACCGGACGGTATGTTGCGCCCACGCTGGAGCCTGGGGCTCGACGCTGAGGACTAAAGGCATTTCCTCTGCTACAGGAGCGGATGTCTCGACGGCAAGAGCTTGACGCTCCGCCGGAGCTAGCCGTTCCGTGGCGGGCTCAGTGTCCCCGGTAACATCCTTGTCGGCGGCTCTGGGGAGCTCAGCGGGAAAGTACCTGCCGGGCCCTGATTTCCTCCTCTTGTTCTGCCCTGTTGATGGATCAACGGATGGCTGAGTTAGCTGAAGCACAAAGGTACCTGGTTCCACAGGTAGCTTGAGGGCAGCGCGCTTTGACAAGTAATCGGCGATATCGTTCTCCGTTTGGGGAACGTGTTCAGCCTGTATACCGTTGAAATGATCTTCCAGCTTTCTCACTTCATCAACGTAGGCCTTCACCAACGGGCTCTGGTAATCTTTATTGACTTGCTTGACGACAAGCTGCGAGTCGCCCCTGACGATGAGCTTTTTGATTCCGAGGTCCGCTGCGATCCTAAGACCGGCGAGCAGCCCTTCGTACTCTGCCGTGTTATTTGTCGACACCTCCCTGGGGAAGTGCATCTGGATAACGTACTTGAGGTGCTCTCCGGTGGGGGCGACAAGCAATATGCCAGCCCCGGCACCTTGCAAGGAGAAAGCCCCATCAAAGTACATAACCCAATTGCAACTTGCCTCCTTGCCGGGGAGAGCAGTCTCTTGGGTCTCTTCATCAGGTGTTGCGGTCCATTCTGCAATGAACTCCGCCAGGACTCGGCTCTGAATCGTCGAAGTACTTTCAAACTTGAGGCCAAAGCTGGACACCTCTAGTGCCCATTCCACAATCCTCCCCGTCGCATCTGGGTTGTGCAATATCCGCTGTAGAGGGAGGTGAGTGACGACAGTGATCTCGTGTGCCTGGAAGTAGTGACGCAGCTTCCTCGAGGCCATGAGAAGGCCGAAGAGCAGTTTTTGCACACCGGAGTACCTCGACCTAGCCCCCTGCAAGAGGGAGCTAACGAAGTAGACCAGGTGTTGTATCACTTTCTTCTTTGGCGGCAATCCGACCAGCTGTGTCGTCTCCGCATTGGCGGCGTCGGGCTCTGTTGCTGCCATTACCTCGTCGTCAACCTCCCTTTGCGCCACTAGCACGGCGCTGACCACTTGGTTCGTTGCCTCTAGGTATAGCAGCAACGGCTCCTGGGGCCTAGGCGCAACTAGTGTTGGTGCGGAGGAGAGGTACTTCTTCAAATCTTGCAATGCTGCTTCGGCTTCTGGCGTCCATTCCACCGGGCCCGCCTTTTTCAGAATCTTAAAAAAGGGGAGGGCGCGCTCGGCGGACTTGGATATGAACCTTCTCATGGCAGCAACACAACCTGCAAGCCGGCGCACATCCTTGATTCTCTTGGGTGCTTCAATCTGCTCTATAGCTTTGATCTTGTCCGGATTGGCCTCTATCCCACGCTGCGACACAAAGAACCCGAGGAGCTTGCCGGACGGAACGCCAAAGACACACTTCTCAGGGTTCAGCTTGAGGTTGATCTTGCGCAGGTTTGCAAATGTCTCTCGCAAATCCGGTATGAGGGTTGCCCTGTCCTTGGTTTTGACCACTATGTCATCCATATAAGCTTCCATATTTCTATGGAGCTGGGGTTCAAAACCAATCTGGACCTCCCTCGCAAACGTCGAACCAGCACTCTTCAACCCGAAAGGCATCCGTATGAAACAATACGTACCACATGGGGTGATGAATGATGTTTTCTCTTCGTCTTCCTTTGCCATGAAGACCTGGTGGTAGCCGGAGTAGGCATCGAGGAATGACAAAAGATCACATCCGGCTGTGGAGTCAACAACCGCCGGCGCGCGCAGCGGAAGGGTCTTTAGGACAAGCCTTATTGATATCTGTAATCAATACACAGCCTCCACTTCCCATTTGCCTTGGCGCACCACGATCGGATTGGCCAACCACGCTGGATGGAGCACTCTCTTACCGCACCCGCTGCCTCTAGTTTCCGGATCTCTTCGTGATGAACTCTTGTCGCTCCAAAGCTTGCTTCCTCGATCTTCTGCTTGACGGGCCGCGCATGAGGACAGACAGCAAGGTGGTGCTCAATCACTTCCCTGGGAACGCCGGGGATGTCGAAAGCTTGCCATGCAAACAAATCGACATTCGCCCGCAGGAAGGTGACGAGCGCGTCTTCCTATTTGCCGTCAAGGGTGGAGCTTATGGTAAAAACTCCTTCCGTGCCGTCCTCATTGACGGAAACCTTCTTGGTTCCCGGCGGTGTGGCCCTGGACTTCTTGCTTCCGCCGGCGGAGCTCTCTGGTACGTCCTCGATGATAGCGCTACACTCCGAAGAGGTGCGCTTGCCGGAGTGCGTGCCCGAGGTCTCTTCGGCCTTCTTCTTCTTCCCTCCCGGGGTCCCAGCAGCTGGAGAGAGTGCCCCCACAGCGGCGGCCGCCGCGATTGCTTGCTGGTACAGTTGGTCGGCACAGATCAGTGCATCTTTCTTGTCAGAGGGGATGGTGATGATCGCCACGGGCCCCGCATCTTCGTGGTATTGTATGCGAAAGCGATGCCGCCATGAACTTCGCCAACATGGCGCCAAGGATCCCGCTAGGGCAAGGGATCTTGGCAACATCAAACACAATCTTCTCCGCCCCAAGTTCAGGTCGCTTCGAAAGTTACGGCATCGTGACCTTTCCCTTGGGTTGGCTTTCTCCCGGCTGACCTTGAAACGCACTCCGCCTCTTCGAGGTCTCCATCAGAATCTGCAGCTTCTCGATCACGGCAAAGCGAGATCAGGTTCAGACCGGCCCCGCCATCAACTAACATCTTTGTCACCTTGAGGTTGCGTATTGTTGGTGAAATCAACACTGGCAAACACCCGACCGCAGTAATGCAATCAGGGTGATCCTCAGAGTCAAAACGATAGGTGTGCCGGACCACTTCAGCCGCCTTTGGGCATCAAACGACGGCTCGCTGCTGTAATCTCGCGCCCATCGCTTAAGCCGGCGCCGAGAGGTATGCGCGAGGCGCCGCCGCCGACGCACATGGCCTCTCGAGTCAAACCCTTGGTCGCCGGACTCGCCGTCCTCTTCGTGATCGCCATCTTCGGTTTTCATCACGGCCCCGAGCGGCCTCTCTTGTTGTTTATCCTGCCGAACGGCCCGCTCGGCCGTCGCTTTTCTTTTGCCGGATCCTCAAGACCGCTCTTGGCCCTTCTTCCTTGTCCCGCCTCTCATATTCAGCCCTCGCTTCTCAGCGAGGAGCTCAACTCGTCGGCAGTCTTGGAGAGCATGGACTTTGGTGCGATGGATCTTGCAAGACCGCTTGTCGGAGTTGCTCGCTTCTCGGCAGTCGCCAAGGCCCGGCAGACGACACATCCGCAATTTCTTGCCGGGTCATCTGCCTTGGTTTTCTTGGTGGAGCCGTGTCATCGAACCTCGACGGCAAGCACGGCTTTTCCTTTGCGCTTCCTGCTGCGGCGCCGCCTTTCTTTTGCCGGGCGGCGTGTCTCATCTCGAGGAGTCGGTTTCACGCTGGCGCCTTCGCCGGGTACTTCCTTCCTCTTCAGCCCGGCACATTTGTCGGCGAGAACATAGAGCTCGCGACATCCTTCACCTTATTCATCGCCAGCTCTTCGCAAGATCTTGCGGTTACGTGACGCTCGATGGAACGCTACCGATGATGGCGGCGGGTGAGCATCGTGGATATTGTACGCACCGCTGAACCTCTCAGATGTACTTGCGGAGACTCTCGCCCCTTCGGGGAATGACGCAGATCACTTGCTTGGTCAGGAGCTTGGTGACCGCCAGAAGGCGCCACGAACTCATGGCACAAATCCGACCAGAGGAAATGGAGTCACCGCAAGTGCATCAACCATGACATGGCGCTGGGCTTAAGAGCCAACGGAAGTAATTCGCAGCACCTTATCGTCCGCGGGCTCCGCAGCCCGCATCACGATGGTGTAGATGCCGAGGAACTCGGACGGTGGGTCTTGCCGCATACTTCGCCCACGCCAGTTTGAAAGTGCGGTGAGGGCCACCGAACTGCCCTAGCTCACGGGTAAAGCCGCAGCCTACCTCGTAAGGCAGGCCTCCGTGGCTCTCCGGTGCCGGGTGGTCCACAGCGGGCCCTCGCCGCCATCTCGACCGGTGGCGTGTTCGCGCCGCTCGATGGTGGTCCGAGCGTCTTCATGTTCCCGATCCCGAAGGACCTAGCGTTGGTCCCGGTGGGTCCGTGGGTCGGACGACGCTATGGAGATCTCGTCGCCCGTAACGTCACGATGGGCGGGCGTCCGTGGTTCCGGGCGAGGAGGAGGTGAATGCACCGTGGTCGCGGCGCCGCCAACTTTCCTCGCCGCCGGTACGCTGGACTCGCTTAACGCCGACCCGGGGCTCCGCCGGCTCGCTCGCCTTGTTGGCCACCGCAACAAGGCGCCGGATGGTGGTTTCCATTCGCCGAAGTTTCCGTAGTGGGAGGAAAATCGAGAGCAATCGCGCGCCAAAGCTTCGCTGGCGCCGCTGGCAGCGAAACCGCACGGATCGCGAGGCGCTTCGACCGATCAGGTCGGCGAGCTCTATCGCGACCGCGTAGCTCCAGGCCATCTTCACCAGCGCCTCAGCGAGCGGGCAGGTCTTCTATATCCCGGGAGTGGCGCTCGGGGCTCTTCCCGCGGCAACGCCCGGGGTCTTCGGCGCGGCCACGGTGTTCGTCGTGCGCCGCTTGAGAAGAGTGCGGCGTTGGCGCCAGCGTGGGAGTCTTGGAAGCCCTTGCGCCGCCCTCAGGCGAGGCGGCAGCGAGCCTGGAAGGCCCCGCGCCACCCGCAGAGGGCCCGACTCCATCTTTGGATTTGGCGGCGCGCGGCTCGTTGCCAGGCGCATGGACATCGCCGCCTCCTAAACTCCGACTGCTGGGACGGTGTTGGTAAACACGAACAGCGCCGGTCCTTTCAATGACCGTCCGCTGCTCGCCTGCTGGGCGGCGGATGCATGGCCTCCGACGGCCAACCGCCACCGCCGTTTTCTTCTTGGGCGCCATGATGATGAAGAAGCGTTGAACTAATGCTAAAGCCGATTTCACGATCGCGCCTCTACCGGGCGCGCAAAAGATGTCGGTGGGAACGACACCTATGGGATCACAAGAATCTTTACCGCGTTGCGGGCGCGGGGTCGGAGAAGAGCGGATCAAACAGTAGCACGCGTTCGCTTATCCAAGTTCGCCGCGAGGATGCGTAAAACACTACTCCTACTTTGGTGGATTGTATATCTGTGTTCTTGAGCTGGCTATGGGGCGGAGGAGCTCCAAAAGTCAATCCTTCCCCTGGTCGCCTCGGGCCTCCTTTTATAGGAAAGGGGCTGACACAGTGGCACACAGGAGGTGGAAAGGGTACAGTAATGCGAGTTTATCCTTCGCATTACATGACAAGGTGCATTTAATGCGCCTTGCTGAGGTGTCCTTGTTTTATCGGGGTCGGGCGAGAGCCCTGTCCCGTCCGTCGCCGCTCCCTCTTGCGTTGACACACGCCCTGGCCACCGGTGCTTGTGGTGCCATGTAGGCAGGGACGCAGCTGAGGTGGCACGGTGGTGAGTCTCCACGAATGTCTGCATGCCGCCACGCAGGTGCCTGCCCAACTGGTTGGGTCGGCAGTTGCATGCGAACGACGGTGGAGGCGCGACTGGTGCGGGCCTAATGGTGGCCCCACGGGTGTCCTTGACAAGGGCCTTGCTGGGGCCCGGCAAGGGTCTTGCCGGGGTCCCGGCAAGTGTCTTGCCACGGCGCTTGCTGCCATCCCCGGCAAGGGTCTTGCCGTGGCGCTTGCTGTCATCCCCGGCAAGGCTCTTGCCGGGGGCCTTATGGTCCTCCTTGGCTGGGATCCCGCCAAGGATCATCATCTTATCACGTGTGTATCTGATCTTGAATGTCTTCACAAAGATCTGCATGCCACCACGGGGATACCTCCCGAATCCTTGCCCCATGGGGGTAGTGGACTCAAGGGTGAGCGCCCACAAAGTGCAGTGAGCTGCCCCGGCAAGGGTCTTGCTGGCCTGCTAGAACTGCCCCCCGGCAAGGACCTTGCCGGGAGTCCGCCACCTCTTGCACTTTGTGGTCTTGGTCTTGGCGCTGCTCCTCCTCTTTGGCTTCGCCTTACCTTGGTTCACCTCCCTTGCCTTTCTCAAGGTGGTGGTGCCCATGGCTCGACCGCCTGCAGACATATATCGGGTACAAAAGTGTACCTCTTTTGTACAATCGACATCAAGTATGTATCCAGGCATGCGCCAAGGAGGACTCAAGTAAATTCCCTCTCATGAGTTTTTCAGGAGGAAGTGCCTGTAGTGAAGGATTACCCGGATGTATTTCAAGAGGAACTACCAGGCATGCCGCCAGATCGAGACATAGAGTTTTTGATAGAGCTGTTGCCATGCACCGAACCAATATCAAAGAGGCCATATCGGATGCCCGCAAATGATCTGGAGGAGATTAAGATGCATATTAAGGAGTTATTGGAGAATGGTTACATTCCACCAAGTTCATCACCGTGGGGAGCCCAGTGCTCTTAGTTGAGAAGAAGGATGGATCCTTGAGAATGGTTGTTGATTGTCGAGCGTTAAATGAAGTAATGATCAAGAACAAGTACCCACTACCGATGATCAACGATTTGTTTGACCAGCTGCATGGACCTAAGTATTCTCCAAGATCGACCTGTGATCAGGATACCACCAGCTGAAGATCCGAGAACAAGATATACCTAAGACAACTTTTACCAGAAGGTACGGGCTATACGAGTACACGATTATGTCATTTGGATTGACTAATGCCCCTTCCTATTTCATGAGTATGATGAATAAGGTGTTTATGGAGTTCTTGGATAAGTTTGTGGTGGTGTTCATTGATGACATTTTGGTATACTCGAAGAATGAAGAGGAGCATAAGGAGCATTTGTGTTTAGTTCTCCAGAAGCTTAGGGAACATCAATTGTATGCCAAATTCAGCAAATGTGAGTTTTTGTTGAAGGAAGTCAGATTCCTTGGACACGTTATATCAGGAGAAGGTATAGCAGTAGACCCTACCAAGGTTTAGTCAGTCACTGAGTGGTTGGCACCCACCTCAGTTGGAGAGATCCGCAGTTTTCTTGGACTCGCAGGATATTACCGGAGATACATTGAGAATTTTTCCAAGATTGCGAAGCCCATGACGGAGTTGTTGAAGAAGGACACCAAGTTCAAATGGACGGAAGAATGTGAGGCCAGTTTTCAAGAGTTGAAGAAACATTTGGTTATAGCCCAGTGCTAATTCTTCCGGATATACGCAAGGATTTCCAAGTGTATTGCGACGCTTCTCGCTTAGGACTTGGAGGTGTACTTATGCAGGACGGAAGAGTTGTTTCTTATGCCTCACGACCGCATGAGTTGAATTATGCCACGCATAATTTGGAATTAGCAGTCATAGTGCATGCACTAAGGACCTGGAGACATTTTCTTATTAGAAACCGTTGTGATGTGTACACGGATCATAAGAGTTTGAAGTACATTTTCACTCAGAAGGAGCTGAATCTCAGGCAAAGTAGATGGTTGGAGCTTATAATGATATGAAGCTGCATTGTCACCCAGGAAAGGCCAATGTTGTAGCATACGCTTTGAGCCAGAAGAGTTATGTCAATACTCTCTTAACAGGAGGATTACCAAAGGAGTTGGCCGAGGATCTCAGGGAACTTCATTTGGAAATAGTTCCCAGAGGTTTTGTTGCAGCGATGGAAGTCCAGTCTATGTTATTGGGAAAGATTCGTCAGGCTCAGAAGGATGACAAAGAGATTGCTGAAATAAAAGAGGGAATGAGCAAAGGAAAAGCCAAGGGTTTTTGTGAGGATGGGCATGAAACCTTATGGTTTGAGGACCGTGTATATGTGCCCAATAATGCAGAGATCAGGAAGTCAATACTTCAGGAGGCTCATGACTCACCATACTCGATTCACCCTGGAAACACCAAAATGTATTTGGATCTAAAGGAGCATTTCTGGTGGATGGTTATGAAAAAGGATATTTCTGAGTATGTAGTCGTGTGTGACGTATGTCAGAGAGTGAAGGCAGAACATCAGAAGCCAACAGGATTACTTCAGCCTATGCCTATACCCGAATGGAAGTGGGACAAGCTTGGCATGGATTTTAGTACCGAATTTCCCAGGACCCGATCGGGATATGATTCTATCTGGGTAGTAGTGGATCGCTTAACCAAAGTGGCTCACTTTATCGCAGTGAATACCACCTATACAAGTGCAAAGTTGGCCGAGATATATATGACCAGGATCGTATGTCTGCACGGAGTTCCGAGGACCATCGTATCAGATAGAGGAACACAGTTTACTTCAAAGTTTTGGAATCAGCTGCACCAAACTTTGGGTACTAGGCTAGAGTTTAGTACACCCTTTCATCCGCAGACAGATGGACAGACCGAGAGAGTCAATCAGATTCTGGAGGACATGTTGAGAGCTTGTGCATTAGATTATGGATCCAGTTGGGATGATAATTTGCCCTATGCAGAGTTCTCATACAACAACAGTTATCAAGCTAGTTTGAAGATGACACCTTCCGAAGCCTTGTATGGAAGGAGATGCAGGACACCACTAATGTGGGATGAAGTTGGAGACCGTCAGTTGTTTGGACCAGATTTGATTAAGGAGTCTAAAGAGAAGGTTAAGTTGATCCGAGACGGACTGAAGCTAGCTCAGTCCAGGCAGAAGAGTTATGCAGACACCAAACACAAAGAGGTACTCTACGAAATCGGAGACTGAGCTTATCTTCGAGTATCACCACTCCGAGGAGTTAAAAGATTTGGAGTCAAGAGAAAGTTGGATCCGAGATTTGTAGGACCATACCGAGTTTTGGAGCGTATGGGAGAAGTGGCCTACAAGTTGGAGTTACCCGAAGGATTGTCAGGAGTTCATGATGTGTCTCATGTTTCCAAGTTGAAGAAGTGCCATGCAGAGATGGCCGATATTCCTCTGAGAGATATAGTGCCCCTGGAAGCAATTCAGTTGGATAATGATCTAACCTATGAGGAGAAGCCTGTCAATATCCTTGAGTTTGCCAGCCGAGTTACACGCAGTAAGGTTATCAAGTTTTACAAAGTTCAGTGGAGTCACCATACCGAGGATGAAGCCACCTGGGAATGAGAGGAAGATCTACAGAAATACCACCCACACCTATTTCTAGCCAACCCGAATCTCGATGGCGAGATTCATCTTAAGGGGGTAGGTTTGTAACATCCCAATTTTTCAATTTGGATGTTATACATAGGTCATCATATGCATATCATATTTATTTGCATTTTATTTGTGATCCTAGAAATTCTAAGCAACTCAAGGACCCACGGAGAGAGTTGGGGATTTCATTTATTTTCATATTTGAATTTTTCTCATATTTGAAAAGAGGATCAATTTGGTTTAAAAAAACTTCTCTCCGAATATTTCAAATATTAAAATAAAAGAGAGAAGATAATATGACTTCTTCAAAATTAAAGGAACATTGGAGGAAAATTTTTAAAATCAAATAAATGATTTATTTTGACTAATTTATTTGAGATTTTATTTGAATTAGAAAATATGCATTATTTTAAAATTTGCATTTTAGGCCAGAAAAGTGTTCACTTTGTTCTAAAGATTTTATTTAGACGATGAAAATTATTTTTGCCATTTTAGAATTTTTTTGATATTTTATTAGGATTTTTTTCTTCGGCAGATTTTATTTAAAAAAAACTTTTAGACCATATCGGGTCAAGGCCCACCGCCCGCTTTGCCACCGCTTTTCCTGTCAGGACTGTGGATTTGACTCATGAGTCCGATCCGAGCCGCCTGCCGCCCCTTGTCCAAGCCAGCCCCCTCCTACCCCCTTTATATAATGTGCCCCCCTCTCTGCTCACCACCACCATCGCCGCCAAGCAGTCGCTTATCGCCGCCGTCGCAAGTCGCCGCTGCTGCTGCCCTCGCCCGGCCGCCTCACCTCTCAGCAGCTCAGCCTCGCACGGGAGCCGCCGCCCGCCTGCTGACTCCGCCACTGCTTGACCAAGAAAACGATCTCGCCTCCGGTTTTCCGTTCTATTTTTTTCGGTTTTCGATCTAAGATTGGTTTTATTTTTTTAGGGTTTCTATTTAGCGAGCGTTCGCTCGTTAGTTCATTTAACGAACGTTTTCATTCGTTTGTCTCTGGTAACGAACGTTAGTTCATTAGCGATTTCCTTTTTATTTAATTTTCGGCCAGGGGCCTATCCGCGATTATTTTTATCGCAGTTTAGCCCCTGATCTTCAAACCCTCGCAACTTCTTAACTGTTTGTCCAAATCCAGTGAAACCAATGCCAAAATCTTCGTCTCGAACCCCTCTTTCCATTTAATCAACTTGAACATAGTTTTGACAAATTAAAATTTGGTTTCAAGCAGATTTGAATTTGAACTTCTTTTGATCGTAGTTTGAGTTTCGTAGCTCCGATTTGACCGATTCTTTTTGCAGATCGAAACACTTCAGTTGAACTTTCAGTTTGTCCTTTCTCATCTGAGTTTTACCCTTGCATCTATGCTTGAGTGCTTATGTATGCTATTGTTTGCTTGCGATAGAATTTCCGGAGTGCGAAGCATGCTACTACGAGTCTCTAGGGTCTGCAGATCGTCGGCAAGGCAAGTAACACTTTGATCATATCCCTTTATTGCCCAGTTTTTATGCATTAGTTTCAATCCTCAAACATTGCATGAGTAGGATCTGATTAACATGTGGGTTTGGGAAGTAGATGATGAGGTAGAACCTACTGCCCTTTATATTCAAACCCTGGGAGTTACTTCTACGTTATGCTTATATTGCTATGTATGCTCGTAGACGTGGTTTGGTTTGAGTGATCCATGACACATGTGAGAGTTGTTAATTAATGGTTAACTTAAGGTGGCTACTTTAATACACATCTGGGTGGATTGGTTGCGGGTACCTGGAGAATCCAATGTAGTCCTAGGATATCCTGGAGTACCCATGTGATCATCCTATGGTTTGCCACCCAGGCTCAAAGGGATCATAAGATTATTCATGCTAGAAACTTCCATGTGCAGCTACAAGCCATTATGGGCTCTGGCATAGTTGAGTATGCTACGTGACCTCTTTCAAAGGGTAGGCTAGCGATGTAGGGGATGTAGGTGGTACTGCCTACCCGAGTAAAGAGTTAATGCTTCTGAAAGACTGTGTCTCGGTCATCCGTTTCTTAAACACCATGTAGGGTGAGAAATCCAACGGAGGAGACCGAGTCTTGTGGGGAAAAGTGCGCAAACCTATGCAGAGTGTACAAACTAATCATGGTTAGCCATGTCCCCGGTTATGGACATCTTGAATATCTGGTTCTTGAATTATCATGTTGATCTCGTCACTCTCTAAATCTAAATTTGTTGGGTTGTTAATATTGTTTAATTGGGATTTAGTTGGAGGAACCTTCTCAATATTTATAAACCAACTTTGTAGTTAAATAAAATATATTCCTTTACAGTAGGGAAAAATTGACTTTACGCAAAAATACGTTAACCATAGAGCCACCACCAGCCATATATGCAAGTAGTGTTAGCATTTATCATGTTCATTGCTCTACTGTGTTATTTTGCCAGAATATTCCATGTGCTGACCCGTTCCGGGCTGCAACATATCATGTTGCATACTTTTCAGACGAAGAATAAGGTGTGTTAGGTCGTTGTCCTGCACTCAGCTATGTCGCTAGAGTTGGTGGACTCATTTTACCGTCGATGCTTGCGCAGTTATTTTATTTAGATGGCCTTAAGACATATTATTGTAAGAAGTTCTGTTTTGAGACATTCGATTTAATAAGAGTGTGATTGCACTCTGTTATAAATCCTTCAAGTACTGTGTGTGTCAGCATTACCGATCCAGGGATGACACTTATGCACAGAGATTTGACTGTCCGAGGTCGGATCGCTACATCTGTTGCCGGTGATTGTCCCCTCTAAGTAGACGTAGTTACAACGATATGATCGATTACACTGATGAAGACACAATGCTATCTTAATAAGTGCCAGGCAAGCAACCCTCATTGAGCATTCCGATACAACCCCACTCTCGAGCTCCTGCTCTCTTTTACTGCATTAGGATAACAACGATTCAACTGTTACATATTGCGGTAGTTGAACCCATTCCTCTGCATGACCTATCTTTTCCACAATAATTAGTAAAAACCCACTAGCATGAGTAGAAATTGTTTGAGCCATGATGTGCCTACTCATTCATGCTGGCTTGTTATGCCTGCTATGCTTAGAGTTGTGTCGGGACTGATTCATCTGGGATGGATTGTAATGGTGATGAACATGTGCTACTGTTGTGAGCTAAGTGTGTGAACATGATTTGGTAATGGTAGCGATGGGAGGCATGTAGGAGTACATGGCGAGTTGTCTCGTTGGAACCGTCCCTAGGACCTGAGTTCTGTGTGTGTGATTCAAGATCAGCTACTACCACGTGTTGGGCCCGAAACCAATGGACCCTCTCGACTTATTAATTACCGTGTCCTCTGTCCAGGAGTTGCAAGTAGTTTCTGGTGTTTGTAGTATGTGTTTGTGAACGCAGTATTTCAAAAAAATTCCTACGATCACGCAAGATCTTTCTAGGAGACGCATAGCAATGAGAGAGCAGAGTGTGTCCATGTACCCTCGTAAACCGAAAGCGGAAGCGTTTAGTAATGCGGTTGATATAGTCGAACGTCTTCACGATCCAACCGATCCAAGTACCGAACGTATGGCACCTCTGTGTTCAGCACATGTTCAGCATGATGACGTCCCTCGAGCTCTTGATCCAGTTGAGGACGAGGGAGATTTTCGTCAGCACGACGGCTTGGTGACAGTGATGATGAAGTTACCGGCGCAGGGCTTCGCCTAAGCACTACGACGATATGATCGTGGTGTGTAACTGTGGAGGGGGGCACCGCACACGGCTAAGACAATTGATCTTGTGTGCCTTTGGGGTACCCCTGCCAACGTATATAAAGGAGGGAGGGAGAGAGGCTGCCCCCCTAGGGGCGCGCCAAGAGTATGGAGTCCTACTAGGACTTCCAAGTCCTAGTAGGAATCCCTTTCCTTTTCCGGAGTAGGAGAGAAGGAAAGAGGAAAAGAGAGAGGGAGTAGGAAAGGGCAAGGGGGCGGCACCCCCTTCCCCTAGTACAATTTGGACCCATGGGGGGGTGCCACCTACCCTTGGCATGCCTCCTCTTTTCCCGTATGGCCCAATAAGGCCCATTACTTCGCCCGGTGAATTCCGGTAACTCCCCTATACTTTGAAAAATACCCGAATCACTCAGAACCTTTCCGATGTCTGAATATAGCCTTCCAATATATGAATATTTACCTCTCAACCATTTCGAGACTCCCCGTCATGTCTGTGATCTCATCCAGGACTCCGAACAAACTTTGATCATCAAAGCACATAACTCATAATAAAAATCGTCATGGAATGTTAAGCGTGTGGACCCTATGGGTTAGAGAACTATGTAGAGATGACCGAGACACATCTCCGGTCAATAACCAATACAGAAACTGGACGCTCATATTGTCTTGTACATATTCTATGAAAATCTTTATCGATCAAACCGCATAAGAACATACGTTATTCTCATTGTCATCGGTATGTTACTTGCCCGAGATTCGATCGTCGGTATCCTCATACCTTGTTCAAACTCGTTACCGGAAAGTCCCTTTAGTCGTTTCATAATTCATCATCCATTAACTAACTCATTAGTCACATTGCTTGCTAGGCTTATAGTGATGTGCATTGCCGAGAGGGCCTAGAGATACCTCTCCGATACTCGGAGTAAAAAATCCTAATCTCGACCTATGCAAACTCAACAAACACCTTCGGAGACACCTGTAGAGCATCTTTATAATCACCCAGTTACATTGTGACATTTGATAGCACACAAGGTGTTCCTCCCGGTATTCAGGAGTTGCATAATCTCATAGTCAGAGGAACATGTATAAGTCATGTACAAAGCAATAGCAATAAAACTAAACGATCATTATGCTAAGTTAACGGATGGGTCTTGTCCATCACATCATTCTCTAATGATGTGATCCCGTTCATCAAATGACAACACATGCCTATGGTTAGGAAACTTAACCATCTTTGATTAACGAGCTAGTCAAGTAGAGGCATACTAGGTACACTCTGTTTGTTTATGTATTCCCACATGCACTAAGTTTCCTGTTAATAAAATTCTAGCATGAATAATAAACGTTTATCATGATATAAGGAAATATAAAATAACAACTTTATTATTGCCTCCAGGGCATATTTCCTTCAGTCTCCCACTTGCACTAGAGTCAATAATCTAGTTCAAATCGCCATGTGATTTAACACCAATAGTTCGCATTGTCATGTGATTTAACACTCTATAGTTCACATCGCCATGAGACCAATACACAAAGGGTTTACTAGAGTCAATAATCTAGTTCACATCACCATGTGATTAACACCCAAAGAGTACTAAGGTGTGATCATGTTTTGCTTGTGAGAGAAGTTTAGTCAACGGGTCTGCCACATTCAGATCCGTATGTATTTTGCAAATTTGTATGTCTACAATGCTCTACACGGAGCTACTCTAACTAATTGCTCCCAATTTAAATATTTATCCAGATTGAGACTCAGAGTCATCCATATCGGTGTCAAAGCTTGCATCGACGTAATTCTTTACGACGAACCTTTTGTCACCTCCATAACCAAGAAACATATCCTTATTCCACTAAGCATAATTTTGACCGCTGTCCAGAGATCCACTCCTGGATCACTATTGTACCCTCTTGCCAAACTCATGGTGAGGTACATAATAGGTCTGGTGTGGCACCCCGACTCAGAGCAACCGGTTTACCCTGTATTGCCAACCCAGAGATCATGTCTTCTGGCAACACACAATATCTTGGTACAGAAATCACCTCTTTATTGAAACTAGCGGAAGCATAGAGTAACATTACAACAAGTTGCGAGGCCAAGCGGCACACTCAGTGCGGCTGAACAATATGTACATTATTTAGTGGACATAAGGGGGCCTCGAGCACGACATCTACATGGCAGCGGAACAAGGACGTAGCGGGACTCCATAGGACATGGACACCGATGTGGACACGGTCTAGACACGGCTGCTCTTTGTTCCAGTTAGACTTTCCTGAAATCTGGCATAACACGCCAGGTCAGTACATTGAATGTACTTGCAAGCTCACACCAAACAGAACCATAATGACAAACAACATCATGAAATTTAATCAAGTTAAATGCAAACAACAACATGCTACTCATGCAGTGAAACCAAACTTGTGCATCGAGTCACACGGACTCTCTACCAACCGTTGCCTCAAGAATCAAAACAAAGGTTTCACGACAAAGCACGAACGGAACCATACTTGATCCAACTGGTTACCTCATAACCAAACCGTGATCGCTCCCCGATCACAAATAATACCACAAGTTGATTAGTGTGAAAATTTAATTAATAACAGTTGATCCATGGTGTTACTTACTTACGAACTGGGCCCTTATCTACGGGCGTGACTATCGATAGATTAATACACTCTGCAGAGGTAGCACACTTTACCCACACCACAGAATCCATGGCCTCACACTCCCATTCGGGTGGACCAATGACGTTCCTACAGAACTCTCCCATTGCCATGAAACTCTTACAACCACTCCGACCAACTCCACACTGGGCTTGGTCCTGGGTGACCCAGGCTACCAAAGGCAAAACTACCACCGTCGTGGCAGAACAACAGTCCCAAACGGGGACACGGTACCATAACAACAACAGGTTTGCAAGGTTATGTTTGCTTACTGGGCGAGGGTAACGCATGCCCATAACCTTCCCTCTTTGGAGGCACCGACAAAAGGCATGACAACGGACGACTACCGGACTCCCCACAAAGGTAAATGTGGTTGCACTCGTCAGCCCGATTCAGTGGCACCATAACCCGACCAACTTTATGTTCAAGTTCAATTATCATCAGGTTTAACTTGAAATAAAATGCTCGAGTCAAAATATGCCATGCTTATGCAACCATATATCATGCATTATAGACCACAACAGATCAACCTCATTCAAAGTTCTACTTGCACGAACTTAACTTTCAACATTTCTGGTCCTTTCTTACTTGTTATTTATACTCATCACTTTAGTTGGCATTAATCAGATACAACTTATCTTAGCATGAATATAGCAAAAATAAGACCGATAATTATATCACCATAGCCATGAAAAACTTACTTAGATCAACTACTGAAGCTACAATCTCACTAGTTTAGGCATTCACTTCTGTTAACTAAGCATTTTGACCATGACCAACTAAATAACACAAGCATTCTTGATTTTAATACTATATGCAATGAATAATATATGTGTATTCAAGTAGAAAATCATGAATATTGCAAAGACACCATGATAATGTTGTTGTGGCTTGCCTTAGTGCAGAGGAGCTTCACACTCCTCCTGGACGCCTTCAAGACAAACTTCACCTTCTGAAAAAATTTCAAATGACAAAAAGAAAATATCAAGAACACTTCTGAAAATTAACAGAAACTCTAGGCATCAAGGAAAAATCCCATCTTTGGTGTGCTACTTGAGTTTTCTAGTAAGAACAGAATGCAAAAAGAATCAACTCATTTGGACTTGTAGATTAGGGGCTATAGCTGGTCAAAGTTCTGGTCAAATTTAAACTCAATTTGAATTAAAAAGAAAATCCAGGGGGGTGACATTGACGGCGTAAAACGCTCGGGCGCCACCACTTATACCGCTTCGGGCACGGCCTGAGTGCCTTAAAGCGAGCCTCGCTGATTAGGTCGGAGGGGGAGAGGGAGAGATAGAGCACGGCGAGGCTCCGCCGGAGCGCACGCCCGCGAGGAGGGCTCCTTGGCGCGATCCAAAGGATAGGATTGGAGAGGAGGTTGAGACGCACCTGCCCGTACCCGTAGCGTAGCTAGAGGTGGCCGGACGGGGTCGGAATCGAGCTCTCCAGCGGCGACAGCGGGCGGGGCTCATCGAAGTTGGCGATTCCGGCGAGGCAAGGCCGGTCCAGCAGCTCCAACGGCACGAGCTCGCACCAGTGGATCACCACGAACATGCCTGAGGAGTCGGTGAAGCACGAGCGGCTCTGGAGAGGGAGGGAGCCTAGGACGGGTGTCGGTGTCAAAACCGGCGGATCTCGGGTAGGGGGTCCCGAACTGTGCGTCTAGGTGGATGGTAACAGGAGACAAGGGACACAATGTTTTACCCAGGTTCGGGCCCTCCCGATGGAGGTAAAACCCTACGTCCTGCTTGATTAATATTGATGATATGGGTAGTACAAGAGTAGATCTACCACGAGATCAAGGAGGCTAAACCCTAGAAGCTAGCCTATGGTATGATTGTTATATCTTGAGGTTGTCCTACGGACCAAAACCCTCCGGTTTATATAGACACCGGAGAGGGTTAGGGTTACACAAAAGTTGGTTACAATGGTAGGAGATCTAAATATCCGCATCGCCAAGGAAAGTCCCATCCGGACACGGGATGAAGTCTTCAATCTTGTATCTTCATAGTCCAGGAGTCCGGCTGAAGGTATAGTCCGGCTACCCGGACACCCCCTAATCCAGGACTCCCTCAGTAGCCCCCAAACTAGGCTTCAATGACGACGAGTCCGGCACGCATATTGTCTTCGGCATTGCAAGGCGGGTTCTTCTCCAAATTCTGTGTACCTGTTGAATAATGTCCGGTTCTTGTAATGTAGCGCTCCTTGGCCTCTACGCCCCATAACGACCGTCTTCCATGTGTCAAACGAATACAAAAAGTCTGGGTGTTTTTACATTCACACCCCTAGCCGTGTAAATGAGCTGCCTATTTAAAGGGAGGAGGATTTAGATCCAAACCACACCTTCTCCCCTCCGCGAGTGTTCATCAGAGCGCATCCAACAAAGGTCCATTCTACCATGGCCAGCTGCCGCAACTCCTCCTCTCGCCCTTCCAGTCCTAAGCCCGGAGATTGGGAGAGATGCTCCATCCCGTATAGCGAGCTAGTGTCGCTCCAGACCAAGGGATTTCTCCCCCCGGCCTATATGGCCCCAGTTCGAGCCAGACTCGCCACCTATAATGGCGGAGAGCAAGCGGAGCGTGCCCCCAATACCTCCAAGGGAGAGTGGGTATGCCTCGTCCCTTACTTAATAAGAGGGCTCGGATTTCCAATTCATCCGTTTCTCCGGGGGCTCCTGGAGTTCTATGGTCTCCAGCTGCACAACCTCACGCATGCCTCCATATTGCATATCGCGGGCTTCGTAGCCCTTTGCGAGCTCCTCTTGGATATTGAGGCTCATTTCGCGCTGTGGAAGAGGCTATTCTGCCTGGTGCCCCGTTCTCAGGAGGGGTCAATATATCAAGTGGGCGGAGCCGAAGTGTGGCGCATCGCCGGGACCGGATATCTATCCGGAACCCCAAAGAAGGCATCAGAGGGCTGGCCTTCAGAATGGTTTTATATGGAGGATGTACCGCTGCCGGACCCTATTCAGATCGGCCTCCCTGAATTCAACAAATACCCCTGAAGAAGCGCCTAAGCTTGTATCCACGGAGTTCTCAGAGAGAAGGTGACAGGGACGTCCTCTACCTGATGGGCCGGATAAGACTATTGGCTCACTCCGGACTAACCATGATTGGAGTCATGGCCATATGCATTATGCGAGGGGTGCAGCCGTTTCAATATAGAGGCCACCCCATGTGGGACTTCAACGGGGAGGATGACGCTACCCGTTACGGCCGTAAGGGGCCGGACTCGGTTGCCGCTCTGGTAAAGATCTTGTCCACTTTGTACAAGGCAGAAGAGGAGGAATTCCTCCGCGTCAACCCACAGGGTGGATTTACTATGTACAATCCTCCAAGTTGGGTAAGCGGACAATTTCACTTGCCCATCCGTTTTATATTCCCATGATTAAGTATATAGTCTAACAACTTCAACGCAGGAAATGCGTCAGGAAGTAAAGGACATGAACAACCGTCCTCCACAGCCCGAGGATCCAGGACGGTCCCTCGATCCGGCCTCCGAAGAGGATCCGGACATATCTGTGGAGCTGATCGACGGGGTGTTTTATCAGCTGAGCAAGGATGATACCTTGGTGGCCATCACGGCCGACTACCCCGGGCTAATCCCGCCTCCTGTAATCAAACCGAGTCTCATCAATCGGGAAGGGATCCATCCTCACGTGTTTTCAGTTTTCCTGACAACAACCGTGTTTTGCAGGGGAGGTTCCTGAGGCGGGAGGCCGATCCTGCGGTGGCTAGCCAACGAGGGGCCATAGGGCCCCGTGGGGTAAAAAGGAATGTGGTCCAGACTGAGGCGCCGGCGCATAGGTATAGTGCTCCTTTTTATTCCTTAGGTGTTATCCCTTCAAGGCATATTAATACGCGTGCTTGGTGCAGGACAAAAAGGCCTCGCTGGACTATATCCGGAGAGGTTGCCAATCGCGCCTCCACCAGCCAGGCTCCACAGCCCGGTCCGGAGGCGGAGGCGAACACGAGGCACGCGCCGGACGCTCCTCCGACAGAGGATGCGGACAGGCTGTCTGCCACCCATTCCGAGGTGGAGAGTGCCATGAATCACCGGCGCCGCCGGACAGTTCTTCGTGACGCTTGTTTCTCCCAAGAGGCGTTGGATGCCTTCAATTTGGGAGATGCGTATCTCCGTGCCGCTGAAAATGGTCTAGCCAGAGCCACGGAGCAATATGTAAAAGACATACGGGTGAGAAAATTTGATAGTTATATGGATCACTAGCCCCCGAGACTTGAAACAGTTAGAATAACTGATTTAAGGATCATATAACATGCAGGCTCTTTCAAAGAAGAATATCCAACTGTCCCAGGAGCTAAAGGAGTGCAAAGCCCAACTTGAGGCTGCATCAAGCATGCTGTGGGAGCCTAAGGGGACCCCTCCGTAATATATGCTTCAAAAAGATAAGTATTATGCGAAATGCGGCGGATGTGCTAATCTGACAAATGGTATTACAGATGGCGCCGGACTGAATCCGGAAAAGCAACAACTTCTACGCCAGTCAAAGGCTGGTGAAAGCGTGCTGACAATGGTGAGGCGGGAGAAGAATGATCTTCAGGATGCCAACACCAAGCTGGACGTTGAACTGAAAGATGTTCGTGCCCAGCTGTCGGACTCCACTAAGGAGAATCAGCGGCTTCGACGCGGCATATTTAGTAAGTGCTTAAACGAACTCTTGAAAAAGGAGTTCGGCGAGGAAGTCGACTAACAGAGTTATGTCTGTAGGTGTGCTAATAGGTCGTCCTGCAGAGGAGATGCCCGGTTCTACGGGTGACCTTCTTCCCGAACTCTTGCAACTGCACAAGCGAGTTCGGCGGGCGATGGAAGGCGTTGCCCAGGCCCTATGGCCTTCCCTCTCCATGCCCGAGGGCCTTGGAGAGCTTGCAGAGAAGCTGAAGGGAGCGCGGCGGCGCTTCCAGTTGTGGAAGATATCGGCCTGCCGTCAAGGCGCTAGGGAGGCCTGGGCCATGGTGAAGACGCGGTATACAAAGGCCGATCCAAACCACATGGCCGAGGTCGGACCTGTGGGGCCCGATGGGAAGGAGATCCCTGTAAGCTTAGTGTACGGCCAAGTAGAATTGGCCACAAAGTATTCCCAGCAGGACTGTAAATTAGACAGCCTGTTAGATGGTATTGAGGAGGAATAAAATCAGTCAGAATGACTATGTAATTTTAATTGACATATGTAATGCCTTCTAGCCGGATTGTAGATCGTTTGTCGTTGCCGACCTTTTCGCTTCGACCTCAGGACCTGACGGTCCGGAGTGGGTCCGAATACCCTAGCGGTTATATAAGAACCGGGGTATGCATGGAGACGAGGCGTAGGGGTCATTAGTGCTTTATCAGACAAGTGCCCAACTAGTTATGTTATATTACATGGTTAGTAAGAAACATCTTCCAGAGAGAATAGTTCCGTCAGGGGTTCCTTTCTCTGGGAGGCATGCCCTAAGGTGCATGTCTGGACTGCAAACGCAGAAAAAGCATCTGGGGGCATATAAATAAGTAAAAAAGGTCATCTTTAGTTCACCGACCGAATATTCCCTTAAGAATGCTAGCTTTCGGCTCCACCCAGTCTGAGGTACACATCCGCCGACCCGGCAGAATAATCGCAAAGGTGCTCCTTTACCGCCTAGCCGAACAATCGGGAACGTAGGGGTAAGCACAGGAGCCAGGCAACCCAGCTTGGCCAAAACTTAAGTCATATCGATGCATATAATGGTGAAGAAAAGGTACATGTGGAAGTTTAACACATGTGTTGGGCGTGAAGCCCGTATAAATAAGCTTCTGTTTAAAGAAACCCCCAGGTATAGTGAGCGCGGGTAGCGCATCACTTAATGAGCCTTTAAGGGCTATAAGAGAGGAAGAAAAGGGGGGAGGAGAGAAATATAAGACAGAAAATGTAAAAAATGGACAGAGGAAGGAGACGAACACAGAGTCCGGCGCTAGGCATAGAATCTTCGGAGACGGGCTGCGTTCCATGGGTTCGGCTCGAGTCGGTTATCCGATGCATCTCGCAGGCGGTACACTCCACCAGTCAGGACTTGGTCGATTATGAAGGGACCTTCCCACTTGGGCTTGAGTTTGTCCTTTTTCTTGTCCGGCAGGTGTAGAACTAGTTCGCCAACATTGTAATTTTTGGCCCGCATTTCTCTTTTTGATATCTTCGAGCCTCGCTTGTTGATAGAATGCGGAACGGATTTTGCCACGCCACGCCCTCCTCCAAGGCGCCCAACTGTCCCCGCCGACGAGCTCGGCTTCTCTTTCTTCGCATATGCGCACTCGAGGTGAGTCATGAATTATGTCGCACGGCAAAACCGCCTCATACCGCACACCATAAAGAATGGTGTGTATCCGTGGTGCGATTCGGCGTGGTCCGCAGCCCCGTAGTACGGAGTCGAAGCTCCTCTACCCAAAGGCGCCTTAGATTCCTTGAGGGACCGCACTAGTCTGGGTTTGATGCCACTCATGATAAGACCATTTGCACGTTCGACCTGACCGTTAGTTTGTGGGTGATAAACAGATGCATAATCGAGCTTGATGC
Source organism: Aegilops longissima (assembly GCA_021605205.1). Taxonomy (NCBI): domain Eukaryota; kingdom Viridiplantae; phylum Streptophyta; class Magnoliopsida; order Poales; family Poaceae; genus Aegilops; species Aegilops longissima. The sequence goes on from CM038677.1 coordinate 641,947,662, forward strand.
CCATGTTTTTGCACCAGAGTTTTACCTCGTCGGCCTTAAAGTTTGTGCCGTTATCAGTGATGATGCTGTGGGGACGCCAGAACGGTGTAATGCACCGGATATGAAGTCTATCACCGGTCCGGATTCGGCCGTCTTAACAGGCTTGGCTTCTATCCATTTGGTGAACTTGTCCACCATGACCAGTAAGTATTTTTTCTTGTGGGTTCCGCCTTTAAGGGGTCCCACCATGTCAAGCCCCCAGACCGCGAAAGGCCAAGTGATGGGGATAGTTTGGAGGGCGGTGGGTGGCATATGGCTTTGGTTTGCGAAAAGCTAGCAGCCAACGCATCGTTGGACCAAGTCCTGAGTGTCTGCTTGGGTCGTCGGCCAATAAAAGCCTATACGGAAAGCCTTGTGTCGGTGTGAAAACTGGCGGATCTCGGGTAGGGGGTCCCGAACTGTGCGTCTAGGCGGATGGTAACAGGAGACAAGGGACACGATGTTTTACCCAGGTTCGGGCCCTCTTGATGGAGGTAAAACCCTACGTCCTGCTCGATTGATATTGATATTGTGGATGTTTACAAGAGTGGATCTACCACGAGATCAAGGAGGCTAAACCCTAGAAGCTAGCCTATGGTATGATTGTGAGGGTTGTTGATGTTGTGATTCTCGTCCTACGGACTAAAGCCATCCGGTTTATATAGACACCGGAGAGGGCTAGGGTTACATAGAGTCGGTTACAATGGTAGGAGATCTACATATCCGTATCGCCAAGCTTGCCTTCCACGCCAAGGAAAGTCTCATCCGGACACGGGGAGAAGTCTTCAATCTTGTATCTTCATAGTCTTGGAGTCCGGTCGATGATGATAGTCCGCAGATGATAGTTCGGCTGATGATGGTAGTCCGCTATCCTGACACCCCTAATCCAAGATTCTCAAGAGCCCCGAACCAGGCTTCAATGACGATAAGTCCGGTAGATATTGCTTGGCATTGCAAGGCGGGTTCCTCCTCCGAATGATAGAAGATTGTGAACACCAGGATAGTGTCCGCTCGCAAAATAAATTCCACGCTCCACCGCCGAGAGAATAATAATATATACACAAGTTCAACTCTGCCGACGCTTTTTGTGGCATGATGTCACACCACTACCAAGCCATTACCTGAATTGTTTTTACTTTACCACCTCAGCGCATTAAGCTTAAGCGGTTTCCTGCACGCCTTGTCGGCAGAGATCGTGTTTCCCTTAATCCGGGATTCTCATCAATACGGAGGTGGATAACCCAACCGCGCCATTGATGGTGACGCTTGGGAGATAAGCGAAGTTTTACCAGGCCGTGGGGACACGAAGATTTCGCCTACCATATAAGGGATAAGGATTCACCTTCTCACCCACGCCTTCTTCCTCCTTTGCTTATCCATCTCCGCCAAGACTCGAGCTCCAGCGCCCAAGTTCGCAAGATCTCGTCTCAACCTTCTCCGACCATGTCCGGAGCGGAGGTAAATGGTTGGCCTCCACCGTTAAGGAGGAGCATCGTCAAACTGCGCAGCGCGGATACCTCTCCGGCGACATCACAGCACCGGCTGCCCGACAAGGGCAGCTCATCCCCACCCCTAGGCCCCATGAGAGGGTCGCCTTTCTTCCCCACTTCCTCCGCTGAATGGGCTTTCCACTACATCCCTTTGTCCGGGGCTCATGTTCTACTACGGCCTGGATTTCCATGATCCGCGCCAACTTCATCCTCAACATCTCGGCGTTTATCATCGTAGTGCGAGGCCTTCCTTCGCATCTAGCCCCACTTCGCTTGTGGCTCAAGACCTTCAATGTCAAGCGAAGGTAGTGAAGGTCACTCAAGCGGAGTGCGGAGGCGCCATGTTGGGCAAGATGCCCAATGTCCTTTGGTTCAAGGGGCCTTCGTGGAATCCGCCAAGGGGTGGCAATCGGGTGGTTCTATATCACCGAGCCGCGTGACCCTAAATGGGCGGCGGCCCCGAAGTTTAGATCTGGTATCCCCACGCAGCTCACCTCCCGGAAAGAGAAGGGCTTGCTGTGGGGTAGTTCAAGGAGCCGACAGACTCCAAGCCTGTATAAGAAGCGGTGAAGAAGCTCAGCTGGTTAACGTGGTCCAAGTCATGCTCGTCCGCCGGATACTCCTATGCCAAGAGCGGCATTCAATCTGTGGAGTTCGATCCGAACAGCGCCAGCGCCGAGCAAGCTCTTCGACACGACGCACGGCGGCGCTGGAAGGTGCTGTTCAAGGGCGCCGAAGTTCTCGCATCCGCTGATCGAGATCGCGGATTTCGCCGCAGCGCCAGCCGACGAGGTAAGTGATTCTACCCTTTACGGGACACTTGTTTTCATAGTTTGACTCTATGCGGTTTTAATTTCCCTTTTCCTTTGACAGACTGGATGAGGAAGGCGGAGCAGATTACCCGTCCGGCCCTATGCCGAAAATCCAAAGAGAGGCTCGCCTAGCGAGGTTGTTGGTTCCGCACCGCACGTGGTGCCGGAGAAGAAGGCCAAGAAGGAGGCCACGGTGCGCGAAAGAGCTCCTGCTTTCAGTGTCCGACGACTCGGGCGGACTCCTCCCGAAAATGAGGAGGAGGAAGAGGACTCTCTCCGCAGGAGGAGAGAGGAAGAGGAAGGCTTCCCCACATGGGAGGCCAAGGGTCCAAGAGGGAAGGACTATTCTCGACAGCTCGCCAACATCAATGTTGGCGAGGAAGAATGGCCTTCAAGGGCCAGCCTCCGCGAAATCATAAGTATCCGGATTCCTGAATGATCTATAATTTCTTTTTCAGGCCACATAGTGTCATTCTAATGCCGCATGCCCGTAGTCCGCCAGTGATGATCTCCCGCTTCATCGAAGGGTCGTTGGCTCCGCCGGATGTAGACTCCATCCCGACCGCCCACCTCGCGACGCCGAGGACGCCGAGGTGGGATCCCAAGAAGGGACCCATCGGGAGGCTCGAGGCGCCACAAGGCGCCCTCCCGACTTTGCGCCGGACTCCACATCGGAACCCGGAGTGGTTCCGGAGTCCGGCCGGCGACCCCTTCGAACGAAGGGCAAGACCGTGGCGCCGGCGGCTTCCGTCCAATCGGAGGCGCCGAGCAATTTGTTGGAGGCGCTGCAGAGCACTTCCATCGAGGAAGAACACCGCACTATTATGAGTGCGGTGATCCAGAAGGTGCAGCTCGCCAAGAGCGGGCTGACCGAAGCCTGCAATAGCCTTGTATCAGGCTTTGAGGTAAGAAGTTAAAAATATGCAATGTAATACCACATAGACAGAGCCTCGATGCTCGGTTCGTGTTCGGAAAGATAAGCGGACCGAGGATCTGAAAAAAAAAGATATACGCAGGGTTGCTAAAAATTATGTCAATATGGGTTGCAGGCTGCTGCTGACCTCTGCCAGACCGACCGTGGAGGTCGGTGCTTTGAAGCAGAGTCGAGCGGTCCGAGCAAGAGCTCGGCCGCCAGAAGCAGCTCCAGGACAAAGAAGGTGAGTAACACAACTTTGAACTTGTACCTTATGTAAAAGGATTTAGGTTGCAACAAAAATAACAAGGATAACATGGGTACCGCAGGGCCACGAATGAGGTGGCGACCACGAGGAGGCCGTGTCCGCGGGCTGAACGCAATGCGCCACGGAACGGGCAGAGCAAGAAAACCAGGAGGCGCGGTGGCGGTGGTTCAGCAAGAGCTCTGTGCTCTCATGGAAAAGCATGAGAGTTTGGAGCGTGACTCAAAGACTCGAGAGTCCGAGCTTGCCTCGCCTCGAAAGTGCTAAACCGCCAAGGCCGAGGCCCATAAGTCCCTTCAGAGATTGAGTTGATGAGGAAGATAGCGGCGGTAAGGCATTTTTCATGCAAAGCAAGCATGTGAATGTAAATTACGTGTTACTTACCCGACCGGAGCTCTGTAGGCTTGCAGATCTGCCTTGCAGCGTGTCTATTGCCACCGATTCTACCGAGCCAAGGAGGGAGCTCAATGGAGAAGGTCTTCGGTCTCAAGATGCTAAGACCGCCATCCGGTGTTTTCTAGCGACCAGTGAAGCAGCTGGTCGAAGCTTCACAAGGTGGCCGAAAGCAGGCCATGAAGGGCCTCATAGTCCGGTTTGTGGCTCGGAGAGGCCATGCCCGGAGCTACTTCGCCTCGTCGACGGCTGGTGGATGCGTGCCTCGGTGGAGGTTATCAAGCGCCCGCCTGTATTGAAGGTGCTCGTCGGGCCCTTGCCCGCGCAAAGGTGCATTGGGGCAAGCTGGATGCGAGAAGCTAATCATCGACGCGCCGCCAGGTGGCAAGGAACATCGACAATTCAAATGTACTAAAAGGCTGTCCTGAAGGGTGCCCGCAAGATTGCGGATGAGTGCCCTGGATGTAATGTTTGAGTAAATTCGCAATGTGTTATCCTCATGCGCTGAAAACTTTGTTCATATGCGCTAAGCAACGCTTGTTAATTTAAAATATTACCTTCAGGCGGCCGCTTATTAAATCGAGAGATGGCAAGTCGTCGGCTTCAGCCCCATGCCACGAGTCTTTGGGGTGTTCGGATAAACATGAGCGCCTAGTTCCCATTTTGGGTCCATCGAGGAGGCGCCAACACAACGAACAAGGCAACCGGACTTATAGTGCTTGAACACTCTCACTTAGCCATAGAATTCTATAATTTTAAATTTCGCGAAGCCCCTAGTATTCGGAGGACCAATTGGGGCGCTATCCATGCCTTCGCTTGACATAATCCGAACTCGTCAAGCGGCGAGGTCTTTAAGGACCCGAAGGACCTCTCGAACAGCGACCAGTCTCGCCTTATCATGGCAGTCAGTTTTAGCTTTCCATCGAGGCGTTAACCTGCTCAACCGGGCGCAATCGCAGTGGTTCTCCAGTGCTACCTTAGCCAATAGAACGGAACATAAGGTGCCAAACATGGGAGCCGGGCAAACCCAACTATTGACCCAAGACATGATTCGGAGCCGATTCATATAATGCTATAAGTTCGGGTGCCGACTTGTGAAAGTGTGCGGACTTTATCACACCATAATGCGGAGAACATAAGCCCTCGGTGTATTTGGCCGCACTAAAGTGTACGGATGCAACATGTCGTAAATGAACATATATGTATATATAAGGTAATGCAATTATAGGCAAAAAGTGCTGCATTTTATTCGAGAAGATATTCTATGAGTGTGGAATGATACAAATAGTGCGGAAAGCAAGGGATTGACGAATTAAAGGCGCTCTCTCCGTGGGTAGGCATGAATGTTTGTATTTAACAAATTTAATGCTCGTGATGGAGACCACCTAGTGTTCGTCGCGCCTTTGTCCTTCCCCGGCTGTTGCATCATGAGTTCGGCAGGTCGCCACGGATATAGTTCTGTATAAAAAGAGAAAAATAAAAGAAAAAAGAGCGACACACTTGGAGCCCCCGTGTGGTCGAACCGCACTGGTCTGTTAGGTTGTGCCTTTCCCCTATGCCCATGGTATCTCCAAGGCGTAATTATGTACGCGAGAGCTTGTCTTACAATTTTGCGAGGGCTGGGGTTAAGGCTGCATTGCTACGCTGCGATGCTCGAACGTGCTGTGGTCTTGGTTGATGTTGCTCCGGCGCGTTTGGTCGTGTCCGGTCGCTTAACGGCCGGACTCGAGAATTGCCTTAAAAGGCTGCTCAGATTTCTGCCGCGAGCCGCCAGTATGTTCCTCCGCTCGAAGGAGCGCCTGTTTCCATTGACCGTGATGACTCCACGAGGGCCTGGCATCTTGAGCTTAAGGTATGCATAATGCGGCACCGCTGAATTTTGTAAACGCGTTCGTCCGAAAGCGAGCATGATAGCCGCCGGAACGGGACTATGTCAAGATTAACTCCTCGCTTCGAAATTATCCGGGATCCAAGACCACTTCCAGTAATCGAGCTCGTATAATTGGCCTCGACACCGGTATGACGCCTTTGAAGGTTGTCTTTGTAGGTTTAATCCTTGAAGGGTCTATGCCCATCTTGCGCCTCGTATCCCGATAAAGCAGGTTCAGCATCGCTGCCGCCCATCGACTCTCGTGAGGTGAAATCCATCGGCGATTGGGTCTAAAACCACGCGCGAATCTGCCATGGCGGATATCGGTCGGATGGTCTCTTCGATCGAAAGTGATCGGGCAAGAGGACCATGGGTTGAATTTTGGGCGATTAGCTCCATCACAGATACGCCCTTTAGTGGACGCTCCGCCCCTCTTGGGAATATCGTTATGTATATCATGTTTACCGTCCGAACTTGAGGGGGGAATCCTTCGCCCTCGGCTGCCGGTCTCTTCCTCGTCATCGCTGTAGCCCTTGTCACTGTTTTCGGCGATTAATTTGCTCGCTTGCTTGAATACCCAACAATCTCTGCTGGTGTGGTTAGCTGGCTTTTCGGGGTTCCATGTATTTGACAAGAGCGGTCGAGTATCCGGTCCAAATTGGACGGGCCCGAGTGGTTCTTTGAATGGCTTCTTCCGCTGACCGGTTTGAGCCTCGAATCCGCGTTGACCGCCGATCCTCATTGCTGTCGCCGTTAATGGCGTTTGTTTTGTTTCGACACAACCTGCCATTGCGGTCCTTGGTATCCGGACTGCCAGCATTTTTGCCGAGGTTGTTGCTGCGAGCCAGCTAGCTATCCTCTCCCGCACGAAGCGGGTCATGAGTGATGTGAGGGCTGCCATGGATTTCAGCTTCTCTGCCCTAGGTGCCGGGCCAGCCACTCGTCTCGGATGTTATGTTTGAAGGCAGCGAGGGCCTCTGCATCCCGACAGTCGACAATTTGATTTTTCTTTGTTAAGAACCGTGTCCAGAATTGCCTGGCCGATCCGTCTGGCTGCTGGATTATGTGGCTTAGGTCATCTCAAGTCCGTGGTCGCATATACGCGTTCTCGGAAGTTGTCGAGGAATGCGGCTTCCGTGTCCTCCCAAAGATCCAATTGACTCTGCGGGCAAGCTGTTAAGCCAATGCCGAGCTGGTCCTTTAAGCTTGAGCGGGAGATATTTGATGGCGTGAAGATCGTCGCCGCGGGCCATGTGTATATGGAGAACATAATCCTCAATCCAAACTGCGGGGTCTGTTGTGCCATCGTACGATTCGATATTAACGAGTTTAAACCCTTCAGGGATTTGATGATCCATTACTTCGCCAGTGAACATAGTGGGTGTGCGGCGCCTCTGTATTGAGCAATATCGCGACGTAGCTCGAGAGAGCGTTATTCGCTGTGTTCGCCCGCCGAGTAGTTATATCCGCGCGACGGTATTCGCCGTGGGTCTTGGGGTGCCCACGTGATCCATAGATACATATGGATTGTCTTGCCTTGTCCTCCAATATATCCCGCAAGTCCGGCGCATTCCCCCGTGGCTTCACGCTTTTTGAGCGATGCCGGGGTACGGTTTTGGTGGAGGGCTTGCACGCCTCTCTCGCCGCGCGCACGGGTGGCCGGTCCCCGTCAGACAGCGCTGGTGATGCAGGTTTGTACACCTCCTCCTCTAATCGGGGAGCAACTTGCGTTTTAGGTAACTTTTGGAGGGGCGTTCGCGTTCATACTCTTCGCCGCGAGGACCTCGGTCCATCTCGTCGGCCAAGAGGTCTTGATCAGCTTGAAGTCTGTTGCTGCTTTTTCTTTAGGTTGTTTGCCGTGGCCATTAGCCTGCGTCTGAAACGCTCTTGTTCGACGGGATCCTCAGGCACGACGAATTCGTCGTCGTCGAGGCTTGCCTCGTCTCCGGAGGGAGGTAAGTAATTTTCATCCTCGACCTCTCCATTCTTGCCGTGGCAGGATTTAGAGCGGCGCCGCTGACGTCGGCGCTTGGGCTGTTTCTTTAAGGAATCGGCCTCCGCTGCTTCTTTGCCGTCCCCATCTTTTGGGGTGTCCACCATGTATATGTCATATGATCGAGGTGGTCTTCGGTGTCCGTAGGCACTGGTTCTGGTAGTCTCCGCATCGCCGTCCATACCGCCGATGTCTTGGAGTCGAGTCGAGTAAGTCGGTTAAATCGCCGACGGTGGCTACGAAGTGGGTGGTGGTGGGCTCAATTTCTTTGTCGTCCGCGTCCCCAACCGCCCTGGCCGTAGTTCGGCAAGGGCTCTCCGGATAGCGAGAGACACTTCAGTGAATTTATGATATCGCCGAAGGGCGAGTGCTGAAAGATGTCCGCAGCGGTGAATTCCATGATCGGCGCCCAATCGGATTCGACTGGCAGGGGCGCAGGAGGTTCGGAGTCCGGCAGAGAGTTCGGCACCTCGGAGTCATGAGCTTTATGCGGGACAAGGTAAGTGTTCACCTCCATCACCGTAGAAGTTGCCGCTCCCAAGGCGGTGTCTAGCCATCCGTCCTCGATTCGAGCGATCGGCTCCGGACTATGGGTCGGAGCGGATTCGCAGCTTGACCTCAAGGCGCTGTCGGGCGGCAGAGTTAGGTCATGCCCATCGTGACAGCGCTTGCACGCCGGTTGTGGCTCAGATCCATCGAGGATCAAGTCCCGCGGATATCGGCCGTGAAGTTTAGGCTTCCAAACCTGACTGACGACCAGGGCGAAGCTTCGATCTGCTCCAGATGGCCAAGCGAGAAGGTTCGCAATCGCAAGCCGCCGAATACGAAGATCTGTCCGGGAGAAAAGTCTCACCCAGGATTGCGTCGTTGTTGATTGAAGATGCCATCAAGCCTATCGGTGACGACACGGAGGAACTCTCAATGAAAGCACCAATGTCGGTGTCAAACCGGCGGATCTCGGTAGGGGTCCCGAATCGTGCGTCTAGGCGGATGGTAACAGGAGACAAGGGACACGATGTTTTACCTGTGTTCGGCCCTCTTGATGGAGGTAAAACCCTCGCCCTCCTCGATTGATATTGATATTGTGGATGTTTACAAGAGTGGATCTACCACGAGATCAAGGAGGCTAAACCCTAGAAGCTAGCCTATGGTATGATTGTGAGGGTTATTGATGTTGTGATTCTAGTCCTACGGACTAAAGCCATCCGGTTTATATAGACAGCGGAGAGGGCTAAGGTTACATAGAGTCGGTTACAATGGTAGGAGATCTACATATCCGTATCGCCAAGCTTGCCTTCCACGCCAAGGAAAGTCCCATCCGGACACGGGGAGAAGTCTTCAATCTTGTATCTTCATAGTCTTGCAGTCCGGTCGATGATGATAGTCCAGCAGATGATAGTTCGGCTGATGATGGTAGTCCGGCTATCCGGACACCCCCTAATCCAGGACTCCCTCACCTTGCTTACAAGGGACCGAGCTTCCGCGTGATGGCTACCGAGTCCGACGTGAATTTCAGCCAGCAAGTTCCGCCCTTCCTCTTCGGAGATGCACCTTTGGAGGACTCCGGTAGTGCTTTTCTTGTAAAGTTCTCCCTCGTGGACTTTATAGGCCTTTGATCGCCGCACTATGCAGCGTGCCTCATTTTGGTCCTCTGGGAGCTCCTGCCTAATAAGATAGGCTAGGAATGGTTCTGTCCACGGGGCGATGACGGCCATTATTACGTGGGCTGAAGTTGTAATTTCGTTGGCAGAGCCTCCGATTATGTCAGATTGTTCGGTGCCGGACAGTGCGGTTGGTTCCGGGCTGTTATTATCGGGTTCCCCTTCCCATACAACGGATGGCTTGAACAGCCTTTCCAGGAAGATGTTGGGGGGGGACTGCATCGCGTTTTGCCGATGATCGTGACGCTCGTCTGCCTGATTGTTTTCCCGGGCTATGTGGTGAAATTTGAGCCCCTCGAACCGAGCTGACATTTTTAATACGGCGTTGCGGTAAGCTGCCATTTTTGGATCCTTGGCATCAAAGTCTCCATTTATTTGGGATATCGCGAGGTTTGAATCCCCGCGCACCTCTAGGCATTGAATGCCCATGGATACTGCCATCCGGAGACCATGTAAAAGGGCCTCATATTCGGCTGCATTGTTGGAGTCTGTGTACATAATCTGGAGTACGTATTGAACTGTGTCTCCTGTGGGGGACGTCAAGACGACGCCAGCCCCCAGTACGGCAAACATTTTGGAGCTGTCGAAATGCATGATCCAGTTTGAATATGTGCCGTACTCTTTAGGGCGTTCGGCCTCCGTCCACTCTGCGATGAAGTCGGCCAAAACCTGCGACTTAATAGCTCGCCGTGGCTTATAAGTTATGTCGAACGGGAGGAGCTCGATGGCCCATTTTGCGATCCGGCCCGTTGCGTCGCGATTGTTGATAATATCGTTGAGTGGTACTTCCGAGGCTACTGTTATCAAACACTCTTGAAAGTAGTGTCGTAGCTTCCGGGATGCCATGAATACCGCATATGCTATCTTTTGATAATGCGGGTACCGTGATTTGCATGGGGTGAGGACAGTGGACACGTAGTAGACCGGCTTTTGAAGGGGGAATTTGTGTCCGTCCGTTTCCCGCTCGAAGACGAGCACTGCGCTGACAACTTGATGGGTTGCTGCAATGTACAATACCATTGGTTCGCCGGTGTTTGGCGCGGCCAGGACAGGGTTTGTTGCCAATATGGCTTTTATTTCCTCGAGTCCGGCCGTGGCGGCATCCGTCCACTCGAAGTGTTCGGTGTGCCGAAGGAGTCGATAGAGGGGTAGTGCCTTTTCTCCCAAACGGAGATAAAGCGCTTAGAGCCGCCATGCATCCGTTAATTTTTGTATTTGTTTGAGGTCCTTTGGGATATCCAATTGTGACAAAGCTCCGATCTTGGCTGGATTTGCTTCGATTCCTCTACCGGATACAATGAAGCCCAAGAGCTTTCCGGCTGGAACACCGAAAACGCATTTTTCTGGGTTGAGCTTGATGTCGTAGGTTCGGAGGTCATCAAATGTAAGCCTCAAGTCGTCTACTAGAGATTCGACATGTCTTATTTTGACGACCACATCATCCACGTACGCCTCTACTATTTTGCCGATCTGGTTTGCGGACATGTACGAATCATCGCGCCGATATGTTGCGCCGGCGTTTTTGAGCCGAAGGGCATTGTGTTGAAGCGAAATGGGCGTATGGTGTGATGAATGCCGTTGCGGCTTGGTCTGGCTCTGCCATCTTGATTTGATGGTAGCCGGTGTATGCATCGAGGAAACACAACGAATCGTGTCCTGCAGTGGCGTCGATAATTTGATCGATGCGAGGGAGGGGGAAGGGATCCTTTGGGCAAGCCTTGTTAAGGTCTTTAAAATCAACGCACAGGCGCCATGATTTGTCCTTCTTTGGTACCATCACCAGGTTTGCTAGCCAGTCCGGATGTTTTATATCTCTGATGAATCCGGCCTCCAGTAGCTTGGCTAGCTCCTCTCCCATGGCCTGCCTCTTGGGTTCGGAGAAACACCGAAGGGCCTGCTTTACCGGTTTGAATCATTTTAGGATATTTAAGCTGTGTTCAGCCAGCCTGCGTGGGATACCTGGCATGTCTGAAGGGTGCCAGGCGAAGATGTCCCAATTTTCATGTAGGAATTCTCGCAGTGCGGCGTCTACATCAGGGTTTAAGTTTGCCCCGATGGAAGCTGTTTTATTGGGGTCCGTTGGATGGACCTAGAATTTGACTATTTCGTCCGCTGGTTTAAAGGAGGTGGACTTGGATCTTTTATCGAGTATCACATCGTCCCTGTTTACCGTGGAGCGCAGCGTAGTCAGTTCCTCGGACACTAGGGCTTCGGATAGTGCCTCGAGGGCCAATGTGGCTGTCTTGTTTTCGGCGCGAAGTGCTATGCCCGGATCACTAGCGAGAGTGATGATTCCGTTCGCCCCGGGCATCGTGAGCTTCATGTACCCGTAATGGGGTATTACTTGGAAGATTGTAAACGCTTCCCGCCCTAGCAGAGCGTGATATGCGCTACTGAACGGGGCCACCTGGAATGTGACCTCTTCGGACCTGTAATTATCCGGCATGCCGAACACCACATCTAGTGTGATTTTTCCTATACAGCGCGCTTCCCGACTGGGGATTATTCCTCTGAAGGTTGTGCTGCTTCGCTCGATGCGGTTCCAGTCTATTTCCATTTTTTGAAGGGTTTCCTCATAAATGAGGTTCAATCCGCTGCCTCCGTCCATGAGTACCTTGATGAGGTGAAAGTCGTCCACTATCGGACTGAGGACCAATGCGGCTGGTGCTCGAGCTGTTCGGAATTTACGTTCATCACTGGCATTAAAAGTAATAGCCGTGTCACACCATGGGTTTAATGTTGCTACTTGATAGACTTCGGCGAGGCTGCGGAGTGTTCTTTTTCGCATATTATTTGATGCGAAAGTCTCGAAGACTGTTAAGACAGTACTGGGGTCCCTGAGGTGGTCTTCTGCGACCTCTGGGATTAGGAGATCTTCGCCCAATTTGGTCACCTGCCGGAGTATCCAACATGCTCTAAGGCTGTGAGTTGGTGTGGCGTCCTCTATACTATGAATTTTACAGGGTCCATTAAGCCATCAATACAGTACGGTTCCATGCCCTGTAGACGGTTTTGGTTTTTTGGTTTTTAACCTGGGTGTCTGACGATGATGCACCCTTTTATTTCGGACGAGGTTTCTATTCAGGGCCGGATTGTCCCAAAAAAAAATTTCGGTTTTCCAAGCACTTTCCATTGCACAGTAGTTTTGTACTAGGGACACCAAGTCAGCGAAGCGTGTAATATCACGACGACTTATGGCGTTGAGGATTCCCTTGTCCGTGCAATTATTGCAGAAGATTGAGATTGCGTCTTCCTCGCGGCAGTCCTTTATCCTGTTCATAACCAGGAGGAACCTTGCCCAGTAATGATGTACTGTTTCTTCGGGCTTTTGCCTGATTTGGGATAGATCGCTTATGTTCGGGTGGGTGGGTGGAATTAGATCAGAAACCTCACCCAATCTGAGACTCAGAGGCCAAGGAATTTCCGAACTCTGAAGTTTGGATTCTTGGATGTTGTCCAATGAGCCTAGCCTGTTGCCTGATTCTAAGTTCAGGTCTTGAGTTACATCCTCCCCTCCGCGGATATCCGGCTTGGAGGGATCGGGAATCCGGACGTAGCTAGTCCTTAAGATAGATGAAGGATCGCCCCACTGCGCCTCTACTACGGCAACATGATGGGTGACTTGGGGAGAATTGATCTCTCTTAGATCGGGTTTAAGCCCAACCTGGTCGTAATCCGTAGTGACCCCCAGGGCGGCGATGCGATCCAAGAGCTCGTTTACTGAAGAGAGCTCCATTAGATCCAACTGCTCGACGAGTTCCGAGCTGACGTGAAGATTGCTTTTAATGACCCGAGAGGTCACCGTCGGTGCAACAGCCGAACAGGCGGTCATAAGAAAACCACCTAGCCGGAGAGTTTGGCCGACAGCCAAGGCTCCCTTAATAACGGCACCATCTTTAAAGACGGGGAGAGGCATCTGTCCTGATTGCGACGGCACAGAGGAACTCTCAATGAAAGCACCAATGTCGGTGTCAAAACCGGCGGATCTCGGGTAGGGGGTCCCGAACTGTGCGTCTAGGCGGATGGTAACAGGAGACAAGGGACACAATGTTTTACCCAGGTTCGGGACCTCTCTATGGAGGTAAAACCCTACGTCCTGCTTGATTAATATTGATGATATGGGTAGTACAAGAGTAGATCTACCACGAGATCAAGGAGGCTAAACCCTCGAAGCTAGCCTATGGTATGATTGTTGTATCTTGAGGTTGTCCTACGGACCAAAACCCTCCAGTTTATATAGACACCGGAGAGGGTTAGGGTTACAAAAAAGTCGGTTACAATGGTAGGAGATCTAAATATATGCATCGCCAAGCTTGCCTTCCACGCCAAGGAAAGTCCCATCCGGACACGGGACGAAGTCTTCAATCTTGTATCTTCATAGTCCAGGAGTCCGGCTGAAGGTATAGTCCGACTACCCGGACACCCCTAATCCAGGACTCCCTCAACGGGGATCGCCGGCGAGCTTGGGACGGGGACGGCGGCCAGAGGCCTGCCCGGCCGGGCTGAGGCTTCCTCTGGGGTCGTGGTGATGTGCTGAGTGTGTGAGTGAAGAGAAATGAGCTCGGGAGGGGGCTATATATAGGCGAGGCCGAGGAATGGATCGAGAGCTTGCCGGAGCTCTCTAGAGCGTCGCCCGGCGATGAATGGCGTAAGTGAGAGAGGGAGAAAACACCAGGGATCACGCGGAGGTTGTAGACGAGCGGCGACGAGCACAGGGCAAGGGTGCACTGTTGCCTTGGCCGTGCCATGCCCGTGCTCACTGCGGCGAACTCCGGCGTCGGCGAGCGCCAGGAGGGAGTTAAGGACGTCGAGACAGTGATGGTGGCGCGGTTTGGCAAGGTGCAGCAGCCGGGGAAGCGAGCACACGCCCGCAACAGAGGCGCTCGCGTCACGTAGAGCGCGTCGACCGCATGCCAAACACCTAGGACTCACGTGATCACCGGTGAACTTTGGCATCAGGCTGAGCTAAGCTTAAACACCATGTCTGGCAGCTAGTCCTTAGTTGTTTTGGTCATTTTGCATAGTTGGCTTGGTCACAGGTGCATTGTGGGAGTGGCTCTCTTCTTGGCAAGTTTCTGGACAGAAACTTGTGAGCTTGACTGTGGTCAAACTAGAGAGGGTTTAGGGCTGATTTTTGGTGGTTAGTAGTTTCTTAGGAGGGTAATGATGCTCAGAAAAGATCAGCCCCAAAAGATCAAGCAAAAATATATTTGTTGTACAAACTTGTCATTTGGTCCAAACTGAAATGATTTTCTGTAGCAAAAATATTACAAAAAGTTCTGCAATATTTTTGCTCAGCGAGATGCCCTAGGGTTCAAAGAATAGTTGGGAATTTTCTCAGATTTTTGTGGGCAAAGAAAATGGGGGTTGCTTTGGAACATACTTCTCTGAAGTGCTTTTTAGGGAAGAAAATGAATATTTTTCCTTTATGAAAATATTCCTTGGGCTTTTGTGGAGTTTTTCAGAGAAGGTAAAGTAAGTTAGAGATGGATGGGTCACTTGGGCGAAAATCAAGTGTAGACCCAAGTGCTTAAGTCCATTTGAATTGATTCAAAACTCCAAATCCAAAGCAAATGCAAATGAAAGTTCGGAAAAAGAGAGAAGGCAAAAACCAGGCTGTCACATCTGGTACACAACATTACATACTTTATAGAACCTATGACCAAGGCATAAGGAATGACTTTTGATTATCTTCCTGTTTTCTTCCGTGGTCGGGTTTTGAGTCTTACTCAACATTACACCTTGCAACACAGGCAAGAACTCCTACTTTAACTGTTCCATTTTGAACTACTTCAAAATCTTGTCAAGGTATCTACTCTTTGAAAAATCTTATCAAGGGTCTTGATCTATCTCTATACATTTTGATGCCCAATATGTAAGCAGCTTTACCGAGGTCTTTCTTTGAAAAAATCTTTCAAACACTCCTTTATGCTTTCCAGAAAATTCTACATCATTTCCGATCAACAATATGTCATTCACATATACCTACCAGAAAGGCTGTAGTTCTCCCACTCACTTTTTTTAAATACAGGCTTCACCGCAAGTCTGTATAAAACTATATGCTTTGATCAGCTCATCAAAGTGTATATTCCAACTCCGAGATGCTTGCACTAGTCCATAGATGGATCGCTGGAGCTTGCACACTTTGTTAGCACCTTTAGGATCGACAAAACCTTCTGGATGCATCATATACAACTCTTCTATAAGGAATGCAGTTTTGACATCCATTTGCCATATTTCATAAAATGCGGCAACTGCTAACATGATTCAGACATATTTTAAGCATCGACATGAGTGAGAAAATCTCATCATAGTCAACACCTTGATCTTGTCGACAACCTTTTGTGACAATTCGAGCTTTGTAGATAGTAAAACTACTATCAACGTCTGTCTTCCTCTTGAAGATCCATTTATTCTCAATGGCTCGCCGATCATCGAGCAAGTCAACCAAAGTCCATACTTTGTTCTCATACATGGATCCTATCTCAGATTTCATGGCCTCAACCCATTTATTGACATCTGGGCTCATCATCGCTTCCTCATAGTTCGTAGGTTCGCCATAGTCTAGTAACATAACTTCCAGAACAGGACTACCGTACCACTCTGGTGCGGAACGTACTCTGGTTGACCTACGAGGTTCAGTAGTAACTTGATTTCAAATTTCATGATCATCATCATTAGCTTCCTCACTAATTGGTGTAGGCATCACTAGAACTGATTTCTGTGATGAACCACTTTCCAATTCGAGAGAAGGTACAATTACCTCATCAAGTTCTACTTTCCTCCCACTCACTTCTTTCGAGAGAAACTCCTTCTCTAGAAAGGATCCATTCTTAGCAACGAATATCTTGCCTTCGGATCTTTGATAGAAGGTGTACCCAACAGTTTCCTTTGGGTATCCTATGAAGACACATTTCTCCGATTTGGGTTCGAGCTTATCAGGTTGAAGTTTTTTTACATAAGCATCGCATCCCCAAACTTTAAGAAATGACAGCTTAGGTTTCTTGCCAAACCATAGTTCATTTGTGTCATCTCAACGGATTTAGATGGTGCCCTATTTAACGTGAATGCAACTGTCTCTAATGCATAACCCCAAAACAATAGTGATAAATCGGTAAGAGGCATCATAAATTACACCATATCCAATAAAGTACGGTTATGATGTTCGGACACACCATTACGTTGTGGTGTTTACTACAAAAAAAGATACATCCGTGACATTTTGGGCCGAACGAATTTTTTTCCTGACATGCTTATGACACTTCTATGACGATAATTGTGACAAAACCTGGTATCATCATAGTGAAGGAAATATGCCCTAGAGTCAATAATAAAATTGTTATTTATATTTCCTTATTTCATGATAAATGTTTATTATTCATGCTAGAATTGTATTAACTGGAAACTTAGTACATGCTGAATACATAGAAAAACAAAGTGTCACTAGTATGCCTCTACTTGACTAGCTCGTTGAATCAAAGATGGTTAATTTTCCTAGCCATAGACATGAGTTGTCATTTGATTAACGGGATCACATCATTAGACAATGATGTGATTGACTTGACCCATTCCATTAGCTTAGCACTTGATCGTTTAGTATATTGCTATTGCTTTCTTCATGACTTATACATGTTTCTATGACTATGGTATTATGCAACTCCCGAATACAGGAGGAACACTTTGTGTGCTACCAAACGTCACAACGTAACTGGGTGATTATAAAGTTGCTCTACAGGTGTCTCGAATGGCGTTTGTTGAGTTGGCATAGATCGAGATTAGGATTTGTCACTCCAATTGTCGGAGAGGTATCTCTGGGCCCTCTCGATAATGCACATCACTATAAGCCTTGCAAGCAATGTAACTAATGAGTTAGTTGCAGGATGATGCATTACGGGACGAGTAAAGAGACTTGCCGGTAACGAGATTGAACTAGGTTTTGAGATACCGACGATTGAATCTCGGGCAAGTAACATACCGATGACAAAGGGAACAACTTATAATGTTATGCAGTTTGACCGATAAAGATCTTCGTAGAATATGTGGGAGCCAATATGAACATCCAGGTTTCGCTATTGGTTATTGACCAGAGACGTGTCTCGGTCATGTCTACATAGTTCTCGAACCCGTAGGGTTCGCGCGCTTAATGTTCGGTGACGACCGGTATTATGAGCTATGTGTTTTGATGTAACGAAGATAGTATGGAGTCCCGGATGTGATCACGAACATGACGAGGAGTCTCGAAATGGTCGATACAGAAAGATTGATATATTGGATGACTATATTCGGACACCGGATGAGTTCTGGGGGTCACCGGATAATAATCGGAGTGCTGGGGGTTATCGGAACCCACGGGGGAACTAAATGGGCCAACATGGGCCTTGTGAGAGAGAGAGAGGCGGTGTCGGTGGGAACGACACCTATGGGATCACAAGAATCCCTACTACGGTTAGCGGGGCGCGGGGTCATGAGAAGAGCGGATTAAACAGATAGCACACGGTTCGTTTATCCAGGTTCGGGCAGCGAGGATGCGTAAAACCCCAGTCCTGCTTTGGTGGATTGTATATCTGTGTTCTTGAGCTAGCTATGGGGCGTCAGGAGCTCCAAAAAGTCGAATCCTCCTCCTGGTCGCCTCGGGCCTCCTTTTATAGAAAAAGGGGTTGCCACAGTGGCACACAGGAGGTGGAAAGGGTACAGTGATGCGAGGTTATCCCTCGCATTACATGACAAGGCGCATTTAATGCGTCTTGCTTAGGTGTCCTTGCTTTATCGGGGACGGGGGAGAGATCTGTCTTGTCCGTCGCCGCTCCTCCTCGCGTCGACACGCGCCCTGGCCAGCGATGCCCGTGGTGCCATGTAGGCAGGCAGGCAGCTGAGGTGGCGTGGTGGTGGTGTCTTCACGAAGATCTGCATGCCGCCACGCAGGTGCCTGCCCAGTTGGTTGGGTCGGCAGCTGTACGTGAACAGCGGTGGAGACTTGGTCGGCGTGGGCCTGATGGTGGCCTGTAGACGTCCTCGGCAAGGGCCTTGCCGGGGCCCCGGCAAGGGTCTTGTCGTGGCGTCTACCGTTGTCCCCGGCAAGGCGCTTGCCGGGGTCTTGTGGTCTTCCTTGGCTGGGATCCCGCCAAGGGCCATCATCTTCTATAGTGCGTATCTGATCTTGAATGTCTTCACAAAGACCTGCATGCCACCTTGGGGATGTCTCCCGAATCCTTGCCCCATGGGGGCAGTGGACTCAAGGGTGATTTGATCCGTAGGTGTGGGGCGAGTTGTCGCGGCAAGGGTCTTGCCGGGGTTGCTAAAACTGTCTCCCGGCAAGGATCTTGCCGGGGGAGTCCGCTACGTCCCCTTTGCTCTTCATGGTCCCCTCTTTTTGTACACCGACAGGAGCTCCCGGGCCTGGGCCACACATAAGCGCAACGCGTTGTTGGGCTAGGCCCAAAAACGGTGCGCGGGCAGGCAGGGCGGTTTTTACCGTGATAAGATTCTTCGCGCGCTGCGCTTCCCACGACTCCCGCGCGTGGCGCGGCGTGGGGAGGCGTGTGTGACGTGGGCGGCATGTGTGGGGTTGATCTCAGCACGCATGCGTCACGTCGTAGTAAAGGGGCGGTTCGCACCTTCCCCATAAACGGAGGGAGGCGTGGAGGCGCGGCCCATTTACTGAATGGGGCTGAGGCACGGTCTTCAAGGCGTCCACTCCCCACGATCACGGGGTGGGGAGAGGTCGTCTCACCCGTCCCCTCATTTCTGCACGTCCGCCACGTGTCTCCCATGCGCCTGGGGTGGCAAACGGTGGAGGCGGGGAACCGGGCCGTCGCTGGTTGGGGCGGCGGGTCGGTCCTGGGTCCCTGCGCCTTCCGTATCTCGATTGGCCGAGCGGGGCGGCCGAGCCCCAACCCCGATCCTTTATAAAGAGCAGGAGGGGGGAAGAAGAAAATGATGCATCACCCGGTCTACTTTGTTAGTTCTCTCCTACAGGGGGCTAGATCAAGGTACTCCGGTGTGCAGAAACTTCTCTTCGGCCTTCTTATGGCATCGAGGAAGCTGCGTCATTACTTCCAGGCACACGAAATCACTGTCGTCACTCGCCTCCCTCTGCAACGGATATTGCACAATCCAGACGCAATGGGAAGGATCGTAGAGTGGGCACTGGAACTATCCAGCTTTGGCCTCAAGTTTGGGAGTACCTCGATGATTCAAAGCCGAGTCCTGGCGGAATTCATTGCAGAATGGACCACGACACCTGACGAAGAAGCCCAAGAGACTGCTCTCCCCGACAAGGAGGCAAGTTGCGACTGGATCATGTACTTTGATGGAGCTTTCTCCTTACAGGGCGCCGGGGCTGGCGTACAGCTTGTCGCGCCCACCGGAGAGCACCTCAAGTACGCGATCCAGATGCACTTCCCCAGGGAGGTGTCAACAAACAATACAGCTGAGTACGAAGGACTGCTTGCCGGTCTTAGGATCACGGCAGACCTCGGAATCAAGAAACTCATTGTCAGGGGCGACTCACGACTTGTCGTCAAACAAGTCAACAAAGATTACCAGAGCCCGTTAATGAAGGCCTACGTCGATGAAGTGAGAAAGCTGGAAGAGCATTTTGATGGTATACAGGCGGAGCACGTTCCCCGGGCAGAGAACGACGTCGCCGATTACCTGTCAAAGGGCGCTGCACTCAAGCTACCTGTGGAACCAGGTACCTTTGTGCTTCGGCTAACTCAACCATCCATTGATCCATCAACAGAGCAAAACAAGAGGAGGAAATCAGGGCCCGGCAAGTACTTTCCCGCCGAGCTCCCCGGAGCCGCCGGCAAGGAGGTTGCCGAGGACACTGAGCCCGCCACGGGACGGCTGGCTCTGGCGGAGCGTCATTCTCTTGCCGTTGAGACAGCCGCTCCTGTAGCGGAGGAAATGCCTTTAGTCCTCGCCGTCGAGCCCCAGGCTCCGGCGTGGGCACAGCATACCGTCCGATTCCTCCAAACTGGGGAACTTCCTGAGGAGCAGGAAGAAGCGGAAAAAGTAACCCGTTGATCTGCTATGTACCAGTTCGTCGATGACGTCCTGTACAGAAAGAGACCGAATGGCGTGAAATTGAAGTGTATCCCTCGAGAGGAAGGACTGGGGCTGTTGGCGGAGATACATGGAGGCATATGTGGATCCCACATAGGGTCAAGGGCCCTTGCCGGCAAGGCTTCTTCTGGCCCACTGCCCTCCAGGATGCGACGACACTATTCACCAGGTGTGAAGCGTGTCAGTTCCATTTAAAGAAGCTTCATCAGCCAGCTCAAGCCCTTCAAACCATTCCTCTCTCCTGGCCCTTCTCGGTCTAGGGGCTCCACATACTGGGCCCTTTCCCCCGCGCTGTCGGGGGCGTTGAGTACTTGTACGTCGCGATCGACAAGTTCACAAAGTGGCCAGAGGTGGAGGCAGTGAGGAAGGTCACAGCTCAGTCAGCCGTCAAATTCTTCAAGGGACTAGTGTGCCGTTTTGGTGTACCCAACAGGGTCATCACCGACAACGGCACACAGTTCACAAGCCGCACCTTCATGCAATATACCCAAGACCTCGGCAGCAAAGTCTGTTTCGCTTCCGTTGCTCACCCACGAAGCAATGGTCAAGCTGAAAGAGCAAACGCTGAAGTACTGTGAGGCTTAAGGACAAAGACCTTTGACAGGCTGCACAAGAGTGGAAGGCGCTGGATTGATGAGTTGCCGACGGTTCTTTGGTCGATCATAACGACGCCAAATCGAGCCACCGGCCAGACACCCTTTGCCATAGTATACGGGGCAGAAGCAGTTCTCCCCACTGAACTCATATACGGGTCACCTCGAGTGCTCGCTTATGATGAGCTTGAGCAAGAGCAACTGCGGCAAGATGACGTGACGCTCCTTGAGGAAGATCGTCTTCGGGCGGCTGTGAGAGCAGTGCGCTACCAGCAAGCCTTGCGCCGCTACCATAGCCGCAAGGTTCGTGCCTGAAGTTTTGAGGAAGGCGACCTTGTTCTTCGGGGCGTTCAATCTGCCAAGAATTCCAACAAGTTGACGCCAAAGTGGGAAGGCCCTTATTGGGTATCTGAGTCACCGAACTGGCGCCAGTCCGCTGGAGACCGAAGATGTCGTTCGATGAGCAACTCCTGGAACATTGAGCATCTTCGCAAGTTTTACCCAGTGGCGCTGACTTGCCGGCCCCGACAAGCCACCTTTTGTACAAGCCTTGTCGATGATGCATGTAACCCTTTGAACAAAGCCAGGCGCAGACCCTGAGGATAAATAAATGAAGCGCTGGTGCCCTAGGTTATAGCATGCATGCTAGGTCGAGTCTCGTCCTCGGTTAGGGTTGATAGTGCTTAGCGGCGACTAACCCCTAGCTTAGAGGTCGAGTGTGCATCTCTTTGCCTTTCTTTTGTCTTCTTTGGTTCACAGGACACACAGATATCCTTGCCGAACCACTTGGAAAAAAAAAGGAACAGACCAGCATCTGGACCCCGGCAAGCCAGTATTGCCGGGGGCTGCGAGAGCAAAGATTCACCCACAGCAAACCAGGGTTGCCGGGGGCTGCAGCTTCAGATAAGTTCTTCATCCCTTATCATGCATTCCATTATGGACTGAGGTATGTGAAACCTTGTTTTTCCTTAAACTACCATGCTCCCCTAACTCTAGGCCCTAGGGCTCGTTCCTGGGACCAAGTTTGGTCATAGTCGCGGTAGCGAAAGGATGAAACAAGGAGCCTGAACCCGCCTCATCCCTGCCTCCGCCAAAGGCGTGAGGAAGGTCGAGCGAAGTGGGGAGACGGCAAGGCCTGTTGCCGGGCAAGGAAATGTTTATCTTAAAGATGTCAAGGATTTATTCCTTGTCGTGGTTTTTTACCCACAAACAAATGACCCGGCAAACATCCCTTTTTTATTAAAAACATTCCACTCAGGTACGGTCCATAGGGAATGAAAAACATGAATGATGGGATTACAAGTTTTAAATTCAACAAAGGCCCGAAGGCTTACAAACTAAAAATAGATAAGGTGCCCGTAATCCCTTTCATGTCCCTCTCCTCAGGAGGCAGGTCAAGGAGTCGAAAAGGACAAAAGGAGCGCCTAGGCGAGCTACGGGTGGCAGAAGACACCAAGAGAACATTTCGGTGGCCGTCCGAAGGCTGGATGGTGATGGCGGCGCCGGAAGCAGAGCTCGAAGACGAGGCGGCAGGACGTCAGCACTCGTCGAAGGCATCGGTGCCCGCGTACTCCGACTTGATGGCCTTGTCGCCCGCCCTCTTCCTCTTCCGCAGCCTCCCAACGCCAGCCGCCCAAGGAGACGACCCTGAGAAGTTCAAGGAGCCGGCGACACGGATGATGGGGTTGCCGGTGCCGCACGGAGCGGCACCCGACACCTAGTCGGACCCGTCATCCTGCCGCCTACCGCCCTCGTCGTTGCTGCAGCTGTCCTCCTTGTCACTCCTGCCCGAGGAGGAGTCTTCACTATCAGAAGAGCTCTCCGCGCAGCACCTTGCACGGGTCCCAAAGAGCCCGAAGACCTTGACAGAGAGAAGGCCACCCTCCATCAGCTTAAAATGGAGAGTGAGCCCCTCCGTCAAGCTATGAATATGGGCAAACGTCTTCCATCCCCGACGAAGATACATCACGTGAGGAGCAGGGAAGTCAACGCGGACCCGCGTGCCACTGATCCCGCAGCCCCTCATGTGCATCGGCAATGACTCCGGCGGATCCAACTCCATCTCCCGCACAAATGGAGTCGGGAGACGAAGGCGACGGAGCGGCGGCTGGCGCAGCCTGACGAAGAACTCACAAGGGTCATCCCCAACATGGCCCTCTATTGGAGGAGGAGCTGCTGGCGGAGGCGAGGCCGGCGCGCCACTTCGTCCTCCTCTTCCACGAGCGCCCCGGCCTCGCCCACGGCCTCGCCCCCCCCCCCCCCCTTCCCCTCGCAGCTGGCTCTGCCACCGCAGGCGCGGGAGAAGGAGGGACGCGTTGTTGAGCGGCGACCCTCGCCGCCACCGTTGAAGGACCATGATTCCCTCTGTGCATGACGATGGAAGGGAGGAGCAGAAGTTGAAGGAAGAAGAAGATGAAAGAATGCGGGACGCCATCCCCCCTCCCGCTCTTTATAAAGGATCGGGGTTGGGCTCGGCCGCCCCGCTTGGCTAATCGAGATACGGAAGGCGCAGGGAGCCATGACCGACCCGCCGCCCCAACCAGCGACGGCCCGGTTCCCCGCCTCCACCGTTTGCCACCCCAGGCGCATGGGAGACACGTGGCGGACGTGCAAAACTAAGGGGACGGGTGAGACGACCTCTCCCCACCCCGTGATCGTGGGGAGTGGATGCCTTGAAGACCGCGCCTCAGCCCCATTCATAAAATGGGCCGCGCCTGCACGCCTCCCTTCGTTTATGGGGAAGGCGCGAGGCGCGAACCGCCCCTTTACTACGACGTGACGCATGCGTGCTGAGACCAACCCCACACATGCCGCCCATGTCACACACGCCTCCCCACGCCGCGCCACGTGCGGGAGTTGTGGGAAGCGCGGCGCGCGAAGAATCTTACCGCGGTAAAAACCACCCCGCCTGCCCGCGCACCGTTTTTGGGCCTAGCCCAACAACGCGTTGCGCTTATGTGTGGCCCAGGCCCGGGAGCTCTGTCCGTTGTACAAAAGAGGTACACTTTGTACCCTATAGCTGTCTGCAGGCGGTCGACCTGAGCACCACCACACCAAGCAAGCGAGGAGGTGAGCAGGTGAACCGAAGCTCAACAGAACTAGAACGACGCCAAGGCAGGGACCACGAAGAGCAAAGGCGACGAAGCGGACTCCCCCGGCAATATCCTTGCAGTGAGACAGTTTTAGCAACCCCGGCAAGACCCTTGCCGTGGCAACTCGCCCCACACCTATGGAGCAAATCACCCTTGAGTCCACTGCCCCCATGGGGCAAGGATTCGGGAGACATCCCCATGGTGGCATGCAGATCTTTGTGAAGACATTCAAGATCAGATACGCACTATAGAAGATGATGACCCTTGGCGGGATCCCAGCCAAGGAAGACCCTGAGACCCCGCAAGCGCCTTCTGGGGACAACGGCGAATGCCACGACAAGACCCTTGCGGGGCCCGACAAACCCCTTGCGAGGGCGTCTCTGAGCCACCATCAGGCCCACGCCGACCAAGTCTCCACCGCCGTTCGCGTACAGCTACCGACCCAACCAACTGGGCAGGCACCTGCGTGGCGGCATGCAGATCTTCGTGAAGACACCACCACCGCGCCACCTCGGCTGCCTGCCTGCCTACATGGCACCACGGGCATCGCTGGCCAGGGCGCGTGTCGACGTGAGGAGGAGCGGCGACGGACAAGGCAGATCTCTCCCGTCCACGATAAGCGGGGACACCTAAGCAAGGCGCATAAATCGCCTGTCATGTAATGCAAGGATAGCCTCGCATCCTTGTGCCCTTTCCACCTCACGTGTGCCCTTTGTGGCAACCTTTTTCTATAAAAGGAGGCCCGAGGCGACCAAGAGGAGGATTCGGCTTTTTGGAGCTCCTCACGCCCCATAGCTAGCTCAAGAACACAGATATATAATCCACCAAAGCAGTATTAGGGTTTTACGCATCCTTGCGGCCCGAACCTGGATAAATGAACAGTGTGCTATCTGTTTGATCCGCTCTTCTCACGACCCCGCTCCCCGCTAACCGTAGTAGGGATTCTTTTGATCCCATAGGTGTCGTTCCCACCGACACCTGGCTCCGCCTTTGGATTTGGTGATGTGTGGCCCATTACCAAGCGCACAAACATTGCCGCCTCCCAAACTCTTGCTGCTGGGATGGTGTTGGTGTTCGCGAGCAGCGCCCCGGGTCCTTTCTGTGAACGGTCCGCTGCTCGCCCGCGTCGGGACGGGCTGTCCGGCTCCTGACTGGCCAACCGCCACCGCTATCTTCTTCTTGGGTGCCATGATGATGAAGAAGCGTTGAACTAACTGCTAAAGCCGATTCTCACAACCGCGCCCCCTACCTGGCGCGCCAAAGATGTCGGTGGGAACGACACCTATGGGATCACAAGAATCCCTACTACGGTTAGCGGGGCGCGGGGTCGTGAGAAGAGCGGATCAAACAGATAGCACACAGTTCGTTTATCCAGGTTTGGGCCGCGAGGATGCGTAAAACCCTACTCCTGCTTTGGTGGATTGTATATCTGTGTTCTTGAGCTAGATATGGGACGTGAGGAGCTCCAAAAAGCCGAATCCTCCTCCTGGTCGCCTCGGGCCTCCTTTTATAGAAAAAGGGGTTGCCACAGTGGCACACAGGAGGTGGAAAGGGTACAGTGATGCGAGCTTATCCCTCCATTACATGACAAGGCGCATTTAATGCGTCTTGCTTAGGTGTCCTTGCTTTATCGGGGACGGGGGAGAGATATGTCTTGTCTGTCGCCGCTCCTCCTCGCGTCGACACGCGCCCTGGCCAGCGATGCCCGTGGTGCCATGTAGGCAGGCAGGCAGCTGAGGTGGCGCGGTGGTGGTGTCTTCACGAAGATCTGCATGCCGCCATGCAAGTGCCTGCCCAGTTGGTTGGGTCGGCAGCTGTACGCGAATGGCGGTGGAGACTTGGTCGGCGTGGGCCTTATGGTGGCCTGTAGACGTCCTCGGCAAGGGCCTTGCCGGGGCCTCGGCAAGGGTCTTGTCGTGGCGTCTGCCGTTGTCCCCGGCAAGGCGCTTGCCGGGGGTCTTGTGGTCTTCCTTGGCTGGGATCCCGCCAAGGTTCGTCATCTTCTATAGTGCGTATCTGATCTTGAATGTCTTCACAAAGATCTGCATGCCACCACGGGGATGTCTCCCGAATCCTTGCCCCATGGGGGCGGTGGACTCAAGGATGATTTGCTCCGTAGGTGTGGGGCGAGTTGCCGCGGCAAGGGTCTTGCCGGGGTTGCTAAAACTATCTCCCGGCAAGGATCTTGCAGGGGGAGTCTGCTTCGTCCCCTTTGCTCTTCGTGGTCTTGGCCTTGGCATCGTTCTAGTTCTCTTGAGCTTTGGTCTTACCCTGGCTCACCTCCCTCGCCTTGCTTGGTGTGGTGGTGCCCGTGGCTCAGACTGCCCGTGCACAGTTATAGGGGTACAAAAAGTGTACCCCTATTTTTGTGCACCGACAGCCGGGCCATAGGTCTGCCGCCCCGCTTGGGAGTCCGAATTGGACAAGGAGGGGGCGCCCCCTCTTTCCTCCCTCTCTCCATCTCCTTCCTTCCCCCTTCCTCCTTCCTAGTTGGACTAGGAAAGGGGGAGTCCTACTCCTACTAGGAGGAGGACTCCCCCCTCCTTGGCGCGCCCCAAGGTCGGCTGGTCTCCCGCTTGCTCCTTTATATACGTGGGTAGGGGGTACCCAAGAACGCACAAGTTGACATTGTTCTTAGCCGTGTGCGGTGCCCCCCTCCACCATAATCCACCTCGGTCATATCATCGTAGTTCTTAGGCGAAGCCCTGTGCCGGTAACTTCATCATCACCGTCATCACGCTGTTGTGCTGACAAAACTCTCCCTCAACACCCTGCTGGATCGTGAGTTCGTGGGATGTCGCCAAGCTGAATGTGTGCAGATCACGGAGGTGCCGTACTTTCAGTACTAGGATCGGTCGGGCCATGAATACGTACGACTACATCAACCGGTTTCTCATAATGCTTCCGCTTACGGTATACGAGGGTACGTAGACAACACTCCCCCTTCTCGTTGCTATACATCACCATGATCTTGCGTGTGCGTAGGAATTTTTTTGTTTGAAATTACTATGTTCCCCAAAATTCGCATCCGAGCCAGGTTTATGCGTAGATGTTATATGCACGAGTAGAAGACAAGTGCATTGTGGGCAATAATAGTCATACTGCTTACCAGCATGTCACACTTTGATTCAGCGGTATTGTTGGATGAAGCGGCCCAGACCAACATTACGCGTACGCTTACGCGAGACTAGTTCTACCGATGTACTTCGCACACAGGTGGCTGGCGGGTGTCAGTTTCTCCAACTTTAGTTGAATCGAGTGTGGCTACCTCCGGTCCTTGTTGAAGGTTAAAACATCACATACTTGAAAAAAAATCATTGTGGTTTTGATGCGTAGGTAAGAACGGTTCTTGCTCAGCCCGTAGCAGCCACGTAAAAATTGCAACAACAAAGTAGAGGGCGTCTAACTTCTTTTTGCAGGGCATGTTGTGATGTGATATGGTCAAGACATGATGCTAAATTTTATTGTATGAGATGATCATGTTTTGTAACGGGGTTATCGGCAACTGGCAGGAGCCATATGGTTGTCGCTTTATTGTATGAAATGCAATCGCCATTTAATTGCTTTACTTTATCACTAAATGGTAGCGATAGTGGTAGAAGCAATAGTTGGCGAGACAACAACGATGATACGGTGGAGATCAAGGTGTCGCATCGGTGACGATGGTGATCATGACGGTGCTTTCAAGATGGTGATCAAAGGCACAAGATGATGATGGCCATATCATATCACTTATATTGATTGCATGTGATGTTTATCTTTTATGCATCTTATTTTTCTTAGATCGACGGTAGCATTATAAGATGATCTCACACTAAATTTCTAGGTACAAGTGTTCTCCCTGAGTATGCGCTGTTGTGAAAGTTCGTCGTGCCGAGACACCACGTGATGATCGGGTGTGATAAGCTCTACCTTCACATACAACGGGTGCAAGCCAGTTTTGCACATGCAGGATACTCGGGTTAAACTTGACGAGCCTAGCATAGGCAGATATGGCCTCAGAACACTGAGACCAAAGGTCGAGCGTGAATCATATAGTAGATATGATCATCATAGTGATGTTCACCATTGAAAACTACTCCATCTCATGTGATGATCGGACATGGTTTAGTTGATATGGATCACGTGATCACTTAGATGATTAGAGGGATGTCTATCTAAGTGGGAGTTATTAAGTAATTTGATTAATTGAACTTTAATTTATCATGAACTTAGTACCTGATAGTATTTTGCATATCTATGTTGTTGTAGATAGATGGCCCGTGTTGTTGTTCCGTTGAATTTTAATGCGTTCCTTGAGAAAGCTAAGTTGAAAGATGATGGTAGAAACTACATGGACTGGGTCCATAACTTGAGGGTTATCCTCATTGCTGCACAGAAGAATTACGTCCTGAAAGCACCGCTAGGTGCCAAACCTGCTGCAGGAGCAAACCAGATGTTATGAACGTCTGGCAGAGCAAAGATGATGGCTACTCGATAGTTTAGTATGCCATGCTTTACGGCTTAGAATAGGGACTTCAACGACGCTTTAAACGTCATGGAGCATATGAGATGTTCCAGGAGTTGAAGTTAATATTTCAAGCAAATGCCCGGATTGAGAGATATGAAGTCTCCACTAAGTTCTGTAGCTGCAAGATGGAGGAGAATAGTTCTGTTAGTGAACATATACTCAAAATGTCTGGGTATAATAATCACTGGATTCAACTAGGAGTTAATCTTCCTGATGATAGTGTCATTGACAGAATTCTTCAATCACTACCACCAAGCAACAAGAGCTTCGTGATGAACTATTATATGCAAGGGACGGAAAAGACTATTCCCGAGCTCTTCACAATGCTAAAAGCTGCGGAGGTAGAAATCATGGAAGAGCATCAAGTTTTTATGGTCAACAAGACCACCAGTTTCAAGAAAAAGGGTAAAGGGAAGAAGAAGGGGAAACTCAAGAAGAACGGCAAACAAGTTGCTGCTCAGGAGAAGAAACCCAAGTCTGGACCTAAGCCTGAGAATGAGTGCTTCTACTGGAAAGGGACTGGTCACTGGAAGCGGAACTGCCCCAAGTATTTGGCGGATAAGAAGGATGGCAAGGTGAACAAAGGTATATGTGATATACATCTTACTGATGTGTACCTTACTAATGCTCACAGTAGTGCCTGGGTATTTGATACTGGTTTTGTTGCTAATACTTGCAACTCGAAACAGGGACTACGGATTAAGCGAAGATTGGCTAAGGACGAGGTGACGATGCGCGTGGGAAATGGTTCCAAAGTCGATGTGATCGCCGTCGGCACGCTACCTCTACATCTACCTTCGGGATTAGTTTTAGACCTGAATAATTATTATTTGGTGCCAGCGTTGAGCATGAACATTATATCTGCATCTTGTTTGATGCAAGACGGTTATTCATTTAAATCCGAGAATAATGGTTGTTCTATTTATATGAGTAATATCTTTTATGGTCATGCACCCTTAAAGAGTGGTCTATTCATTTTGAATCTCGATAGTATTGACACACATATTCATAATATTGAAGCCAAAAGATGCAGAGTTGATAATGATAGTGCAACTTATTTGTGGCACTGCCGTTTGGGTCATATTGGTGTAAAGCGCATGAAGAAACTCCATACTAGTGGACTTTTGGAATCACTTGATTATGAATCACTTGGTACTTGCGAACCATGCCTCATGGGCAAGATGACTAAAACGCCATTCTCCG
Organism: Aegilops longissima; assembly: GCA_021605205.1. Classification (NCBI taxonomy): domain Eukaryota; kingdom Viridiplantae; phylum Streptophyta; class Magnoliopsida; order Poales; family Poaceae; genus Aegilops; species Aegilops longissima. Next base: position 641,977,542 of record CM038677.1, read on the forward strand.
GGACTATGGAGCGAGCAACTGATTTGTTGGAAATCATACATACCGATGTATGTGGTCCAATGAATATTGAGGCTCGCGGCGGGTATCGTTATTTTCTCACCTTCACAGATGATTTGAGCAGATATGTGTATATCTACTTGACGAAACATAAGCCTGAAACATTTGAAAAGTTCAAAGAATTTCAGAGTGAAGTGGAAAATCATCATAACAAGAAAAGAAAGTTTCTACGATCTGACCATGGAGGAGAATATTTGAGTTACGAGTTTGGTCTTCATTTGAAACAATGCGGAATAGTTTCGCAACTCACGCCACCCGGAACACCATAGGTTAATGGTGTGTCCGAACGTCGTAATTGTCCTTTACTAGATATGGTGCGATCTATGATGTCTCTTACTGATTTACCGCTATTGTTTTGGGATTATGCTTTAGAGACAGTTGCATTCACGTTAAATAGGGCACCATCTAAATCCGTTAAGACGACTCCTTATGAACTGTGGTTTGGCAAGAAACCAAAGTTGTCGTTTCTTAAAGTTTGGGGTTGTGATGCTTATGTGTAAAAGTTTCAACCTGATAAGCTCGAACCCAAATCGGAGAAATGTGTCTTCATAGGATACCCAAAGGAGACTGTTGGGTACACCTTCTATAACAGATCCGAAGGCAAGACATTCGTTGCTAAGAATGGATCCTTTCTAGAAAAGGAGTTTCTCTCGAAAGAAGTGAGTGGGAGGAAAGTAGAACTTGATGAGGTAACTGTGTTGGAAATATGCCCTAGAGGCAATAATAAAGTATTTATTATTATATTTCCTTGTTCATGATAAGTGTCTATTGTTCATGCTATAATTGTATTAACCGGGAACCGTAATACATGTGTGTATACATAGAATACAACATGTCCCTAGTAAGCCTCTAGTTGACTAGCTCATTGATCAATAGATGGTTATGGTTTCCTGACCATGGACATTTGATGTCGTTGATAACGGGATCACATCATTAGGAGAATGATGTGATGGACAAGACCCAATCCTAAGCATAGCACAAGATCGTGTAGTTCGTTTGCTAGAGCTTTTGTAATGTCAAGTATCTTTCCTTAGACCATGAGATTGTGCAACTCCCGGATACCGTAGGAATTCTTTCGGTGTATCAAACGTCACGACATAACTGGGTGACTATAAAGGTGCACTACAGGTATCTCCGAAAGTGTCTGTTGGGTTGGCACGAATCGAGACTGGGATTTGTCACTTCGTATGATGGAAAGGTATCGCTGGGCCCACTCGGTAATGCATCATCATAATGAGCTCAATGTGACTAAGGAGTTAGCCATGGGATCATGCGTTACGTAACGAGTAAAGAGACTTGCCGGTAACGAGATTGAACGAGGTATAGGGATACTGATGATCGAATCTCGGGCAAGTAACATACCGATGGACAAAGGGAATTGTATACAGGATTAATGGAATTCTCGACATCGTGGTTCATCCGATGAGATGATCGTGGAACATGTGGGAGCCAACATGGGTATCTAGATCCCGCTATTGGTTATTGGCTGGAGAATGTCTCGGTCATGTCTGCATGGTTCCCGAACCCGTAGGGTCTACACACTAAAGGTTCGGTGACGCTAGAGTTGTTATAGGAAATTGTATGTGGTTAACAAAGGTGGTTCGGAGTCGTGGATGAGATCCCGGACGTCACGAGGAGTTTCGGAATGGTCCGGAGGTAAAGATTTAAATAAGGGAAGTCCTTATTCGGTCACCGGAAGTGTTCGGGGGCTTACCGGTATTGTACCGGGATCACCGAAGGGGTTCCGGGGGTCCACTTGCCCCGGAGGGCCCTATGGGATGAATATGGAGAGGAACCAGCCCCTTGGTGAGCTGGGCGCAAACTCCCCCTTAGGGCCCATGCGCCTAGGGTTGGGGAAAAACCCTAGAGGGGGCGCCCCCACCTGACTTGGGGGGCAAGCCTCCCTCCCTAGCCGCCGCCCCCGAGCCCCCCCCCCCTCTAGATTGGATATAAGGGGGCCGGCCCCCTCTCCCTTGCTCCTATATATAGTGGAGGGGTGGGAGGACAGCCGCACCCTTCCCCTGGCGCAGCCCTCCCTCCTCCTACACCTCCTCCTCCTCCATAGTGCTTGGCGAAGCCCTGCTGGAGAACCACGAGCTCCACCACCACCACCCCGTCATGCTGTCGGAGCTATCCCTCAACCTCTCCTCTCCCCTTGATGGATCAAGAAGGAGGAGAGGTCCCCGGGTTGTACGTGTCTTGAACGAGGAGGCGCCGTCTGTTCGACGCTAGATCGGATCTTCCGCGACTTGAATCGCCATGAGTACGACTCCATCAACCGCGTTCTTGTAACGCTTCCTCTTAGGAATCTTCAAGGGTATGAAGATGCTCTCTCTCTCTCTCTCTCTCTCTCTCTCTCTCTCTCTCTCTCTCTCTCTCTCTTTCTCTCTTGTTGCTAGCATCTCCTAGATTGATCTTTTTCACACGTAGGAAAAATTTAAATTATTACTACGATCCCCAATAGTGGTATCAGAGCTAGGTCTATGCGTAGATTCTATGTACGAGTAGAACACAAAGTAGTTGTGGGCGATGATTTGCTCAATTTGCTTGCCGTTACTAGTCTTATCTTGATTCAGTGGCATTGTGGGATGAAGCGGCCCGGAACGACCTTACACGTACACTTACGTGAGACAGGTTCCATCGACTGACATGCACTTGATGCATAAGGTGGCTAGTGGGTGTCTGTCTCTCCCACTTTAGTCGGATCAGATTTGATGAAGAGGGTCCTTATGAAGGGTAAATAGAAATTGGCATATCACCGTTGTGGCTTTTGCATAGGTAAGAAACGTTCTTGCTAGAAACCCATAGCAGTCACGTAAAACATGCAACAACAGTTAGAGGACGTCTAACTTGTTTTTGCAGGGTATGCTATGTGATGTGATATGGTCAAAAAGGATGTGATGAATAATATATGTGATGTATGAGATTGATCATGTTCTTGTAATAGGAGTCACGACTTGCATGTCGATGAGTATGACAACCAGCAGGAGCCATAGGAGTTGTATTAATTTATTGTAAGACCTGCGTGTCAATGAAAAGGCCATGTCAATGTAACCGTTAGCCATAGTAGTAGAAGTAATAGTTGGCGAGACAACTTCAAGAAGACACGATGATGGAGATCATGGTGTCATGCCGGTGCGTTGGCGATCATGCCGCGCCTCGAAGATGGAGATCAAAGGCGCAAGATGATATTGGACATATCATGTCACTTTATGATTTGCATGTGATGTTTGTCATGTTTACATCTTATTTGCTTAGAACGACAGTAGCTTAAATAAGATGATCTTTCACTAAAATTTCAAGAAAAGTGTTCCCCCTAATTGTGCACCGTTGCGAAGGTTCGTTATTTCGAAGCACCACGTGATGATCGGGTGTGATAGATTCTAACGTTCGCATACAACGGGTTTAAGCCAGATTTACGCATGCAAAACACTTAGGTTGACTTGACGAGCCTAGCATGTACAGACATGGCCTCAGAACACGAGAGACCGAAAGGTCGAACATGAGTTATATAGTAGATACGGTCAACATGGAGATGTTCACCATTGATGACTAGTCTGTCTCACATGATGATCGGACACGGCCTAATTGATTCGGATCATGTATCACTTGGATGACTAGAGGGATGTCTATCTAAGTGGGAGTTCATTAAATAATTTGATTAGATGAACTTAATTGTCATGAACTTAGTCTAAAATATCTTTACAATATGTCTTGTAGATCAAATGGCCCACGCTAATGTTGCCCTCAACTTCAACGCGTTCCTAGAGAAAACCAAGCTGAAATACGATGGTAGCAACTATGTGGACTGGGTTCGTAACTTGAGGATCATCCTCATAGCTACCAAGAAAGCATATGTCCTTGAAGCTCCCTTAGGTGAAGCACCCATTTTCCCAGCAACTCAAGACGTTGTGAACGCCTGGCAGTCGCATAGTGATGATTACTCCCTGGTTCAGTGCAGCAGTCTTTACAGCTTAGAACCGGGGCTCCAAAAGTGTTTTGAGCAACATGGAGCATATGAGATGTTCCAAGAGCTGAAAATGTTTTTCCAAGCTCATGCCCGGGTCGAGAGATATGAAGTATCCGACAAGTTCTACAGTTGTAAGATGGAGGAAAATAGTTCTGCCAGCGAGCATATACTCAAGATGTCTGGGTTGCACAACCAATTGTCTCAGCTGGGAGTTAATCTTCCAGATGACTCGGTCATTGACAGGATCCTCCAGTCGCTTCCACCTAGCTACAAGAGCTTTGTGATGAATTACAATATGCAAGGGATGGAAAAGTCCATTCCTGAGTTGTATTCAATGTTGAAATCAGCGGAGGTGGAGATCAAAAAGGAACATCAAATGTTGATGGTGAATAAGACCACTAGTTTCAAGAAAGGCAAGGGTAAGAAGAACTTCAAGAAGGACGGCAAGGGAGTTGCCGCGCCCAGTAAGTCAGTTACCGGGAAGAAGCCAAAGAATGGACCCAAGCCTGAGACTCAGTGCTTTCATTGCAAGGGAAATGGTCACTAGAAACGGAACTGCCCCAAGTATTTAGCGGAAAAGAAGGCCGGCAACGCCAAAGGTATATATGAGATACATGTTATTGATGTGTACCTTACGAGCGCTCGTAGTAGCTCCTGGGTATTTGATACCGGTGCGGTTGCTCATATTTGTAACTCAAAATAGGAGCTACGGAATAAGCGGAGACTGGCGAAGGACAAGGTGATGATGCGCGTCGGGAATGGTTCCAAGGTCGATGTGAGCGCCGCCGGCACGCTACCTCTACATCTACCTTCGGGATTAGTTTTAAACCTCAATAATTGTTATTTAGTGCCAACTTTGAGCATGAACATTGTATCTGGATCTCGTTTAATTCGAGATGTCTACTCATTTAAATCCGAGAATAATGGTTGTTCTATTTATATGAGAGATATGTTTTATGTCATGCCCCGCTGGTCAATGTTTTATTCTGATTGAATCTCGAACGTGATGTTCCACATATTCATAGTGTGAATGCCCAGAAATGTAAGGTTGATAATGATAGTCCCACATACTTGTGGCATTGTCTCCTTGGTCACATTGGTGTCAAACGCATGAAGAAACTTCATGCAGATGGACTTTTGGAGTCTCTTGATTATGAATCATTTGACACGTGCGAACCATGTCTCTTGGGCAAAATGACCAAGACTCCATTCTCCGGAACAATGGAGCGAGCAACCAACTTATTGGAAATCATACATACCGATGTGTGCGGGCCAATGAGCATTGTGGTTCGCGGTGGCTATCGTTATGTTCTCACCCTCACTGATGACTTAAGAAGATATGGGTATGTCTACTTAATGAAACACAAGTATGAGACCTTTGAAAAGTTCAAGGAATTTCAGAGTGAGGTAGAGAATCAATGTGACACGAAAAAAAGTTCTTACGATCAGATCATGGAGGAGAATACATGAGTCACGAGTTTGGCACGCACTTAAGGAAATGTGGAATTGTTTCACAACTCATGCCGCCTGGAACACCTCAGCGTAATGGTGTGTCCGAACGTCGTAATCACACTCTATTGGATATGGTGCGATCTATGATGTCTCTTACCGATCTACCGCTATCATCCTGGGGCTATGCTTTAGAGATTGCTGCATTCACTTTAAATATAGCTCCGTCTAAATCCGTTGGGACGACACCGTATGAATTATGGTTTGGAAAGAAACCTAAGCTGTCGTTTCTAAAAGTTTGGGGATGCGATTCTTATGTCAAGAAACTTCAACCTGGAAAGCTCGAACCCAAATCAGAAAAATGCGTCTTCACAGGATACCCTAAGGAAACTATTGGGTATACCTTCTACCTCAGATCAGAAGGCAAGATCTTTGTTGCCAAGAATGGATCCTTTCTAGAGAAAGAGTTTGTCTCAAAAGAAGTAACTGGGAGGAAAGTAGAACTTGATGAGGTAAACCCTCTTGAACCGGAAAGTAGCACAACTCAGGAAAATGTTTTTGTGGTGCCTGCACCGACTAGAGAGGAAGTTAATGATGATGATCATGAAACTTAGGATCAAGCTACTACTGAACTTCGTAGGTCCACGAGGACACATTCCGCACCAGAATGGTATGGCAACCCTATCCTGGAAATCATGTTGTTAGACAACGGTGAACCTTCGAACTACGAAGAAGCAATGACGGGCCAGGATTCCAACAAATGGCTTGAAGCCATGAAATCAGAGATAGGATTCATGTACGAAAACAAAGTATGGACTTTGATAGACATGCCGGATGATCGGCAAGCCATAGAGAATAAGTGGATCTTTAAGAAGAAGTGGCGCAGATGGTAATGTGACCGTCTATAAGGCTCGGCTTGTCACTAAGGGTCATCGACAAGTTCAATGGGTTGACAACGATGAGACCTTCTCACCCGTAGCAAAGTTGAAGTCCGTCCGAATTATGTTAGCAATTGCCGCATTCTATGATTATGAGATATGGCAGATGGACGTCAAAACGGCATTCCTTAACGGTTTCTGTCGGTGTCAAAACCGGCGGATCTCGGGTAGGGGGTCCCAAACTGTGCATCTAGGCGGATGGTAACAGGAGACAAGGGACACGATGTTTTTACCCAGGTTCGGGCCCTCTCGATGGAGGTAAAACCCTTCTCCTGCTTGATTAAAATTGATGATATGGGTAGTACAAGAGTAGATCTACCACGAGATCAGAGAGGCTAAACCCTAGAAGCTAGCCTATGGTATGATTGTTGTTCGTCTGACGATTAAAACCCTCCGGTTTATATAGACACCGGAGAGGGTTAGGGTTACAGTAGTCGGTTACAATGGGAGGAGATCTGCATATCCAGACGCCAAGCTTGCCTTCCACGCCAAGGAAAGTCCCATCCGGACACGGACGGAGTCTTCAATCTTGTATCTTCATAGTCCAGGAGTCCGGCCAAAGGTTATAGTCCGGCCATCCGGACACCCCCTAATCCAGGACTCCCTCAGTAGCCCTTGAACCAGGCTTCAATGACGACGAGTCTGGCGCGCAAATTGTCTTCAGCATTGCAAGGCGGGTTCTTCCTCCAAATACTTGATAGAAGATTTTGAACATAAGAATAGTGTCCGGCTCTGCAAAATAGATTCCACATACCACCGTAGAGAGAATAATATTTACACAAATCTAATCTGCTGACGTATTCCGTAGCGTGATGTCACACCACAGCCAAGTCTTTATTCGAATCGTCTTTACTGTCGCACCTCAGCGCGTTTTGTGAGGTGGTTTCCTTGGCACGTCTTGTCGAAGCAGAGATCGTGTCCCCTTTATTTACGGGATTATCATTAACGCGGACAAGGGTAACCCAATCGTGCCCGTTGGTACGTCTCCTCGATCGAAGGCGAGTCCCAAACGGTCACGGGTAGGGCTCTTGGTATTCAACCTCTTTGTAAAGAGACCAAGGCTCGAGTCCTTTTTTTCAATCTCAATCGAATCCGCCTCTCGCCTCGAGTTCCTACACCCAAAGCTCCAGATTCAGGCGCTTCGGACCTTTGATGATGTCCGGCTCCGACCTTGAAGGCCGGTGGATGCCTTCCTCCATTACGGAAGAAGACGTGCTAAAGCTAAGAGATGCCAGGTATCTAACCGGCGAAATCTCGCATAGGCTGCCTGCTCAAGGGCAGGTTATTCCCACTCCCAAGCCTAGTGAGAGCATGGTGTTCGTGTGTCACTTCCTTCGGGGGCTAGGCTTCCCGACGGACCCCTTCGTGAGGGGCTCATGTTTTATTATGGGCTGGAATTTCACGACTTGGCTCCGGAGTCCATCCTCCACATCTCATCGTTCATTGTCGTGTGCGAAGCCTTCCTCCGTATTACTCCTCACTTCAGATTGTGGCTTAAGACCTTCAAAGTAGAGCCGAAGATGATCGAGGGGCAGCACGCGGAGTGCGGAGGTGCTGTTATAAGCAAGAATGCTAACGCTCCATGGCCCGAGGGCTCTTTTCAAGCGGAGTTCAGCTTATGGCAATGAGAGTGGTTTTATATCACAGCTCCCAGGGGCACCAAGTGGGTGGCGCCACCTGCCTTTCGCTCGGGTCCCCCACCACAGCTAGCATCATGGGTTAATAAAGGGTTGGACTGGGGGCCGTCCAAGGACGTGCCCTTGTTGCAGGGCCGCATTCGAGATCTCCTAGAAAGAGACATCAATCTGGTCATAGTGACGCAGGTCATGTTGATTCGCCGAACCCTGCCATGCAAACGTCGCCCCCTCCGCCTGTGGGAGTTCAATCCGGAGGGACCACGAGCCCTCCAACATTTTATGGGCGCGACGCCCATGGAGATGTACAAATTGTTCTTCGGATCACAAGCAATGTGTCCGGACTCGACCGAGGACGCATGTCTGAGCTGCAATCGCCCGGATACTCAAGTAAGTAGCCCTGCACTCTGGACACGCTATCCGTATATTTATCATAAAATTGCCCTTAAAAGAGTTGTCCCTCAAACAGGAGTGGATAGCGAAAGCAAAGCTAATCAGGTATTCGGCCCCCCTCCCTGAGACCACGCCGGATCGCGTGTTAACCAGGATGCTGGAGGTTGTGCCTTTGGAAGAAGGCGAAGGGGAACAAGGAGCTACCGCCTCCCGAAGGAGGCTGTCAGAAAGGAGGAATCAAGAATTCCTCTACCTGGGGAAGAAGAGGACCGCCTCAAGACCCGGAGACCATGGTCTCAAAGCGGGGGAAGAAATATTCGTCAGAGGGTCCTGCGCCGGGGGATGCCTCGGCCGCACTGTGCCCCCAAGGGGATCAGCCCTCCACCGAGCCGTAAGTAGAGAGGGGAGTTTAAAATGAGAGGCATCCCTGTTCTATTTCTGAAGAAAATAACCGAAATTTTACCTTGTAGTTCGGATCTCAGCCCTTCTCAGCAGAGCTCATCTCAGGGGATCTTCTTCCGGAGATGATGGAGAGCGGAACGCCTCCCCCTGCCGTACCGCCTTGCGTGGCGGGCGACCCTAAGGTGTCGTCACGGAGGGTTTTCTGAATCCGCAGGCCGGAAGGCGTCGATGGCCCCCAAAGCCCTCCGCTTCCGCCTTCGAAAAGGCCGTCGGACGAAGTCCGCACCGCCCGGCACGGCCGAGGAGCTGAAGGATCTGCTTGGGCGAGCGTCTATCTTAGAAAAACACCGTGCATTGATGGGTACGGTGATTGAAAGGATTTCATCCGCGGAGAGCGGGTTGCACGAGGCCGTCAGGAGTTTACTGACAGGTTTTGAGGTATGCGAAATGATGTACCTTTTGACAGTTCCGCATATATAAGATGCGCCCTGTGTAGATAGTAGCCCCTAAGACTCTGTGTGTTGTCAAAAATGACGGCGCGCAGAGGATCATAATCCCAGGTATAATATGTCGCCTTTCCTATGTAGGTGACGAAGTGTTCGGTGACTAGCCGGACTGATGAATTTGCCGAACTAAGGCGGCAACTTGATGTGGCAGATGCCGACATCGCGCTTGTCAACAAGCGGCTTGACGAGGCACAAGGTATGTAATTTCTCCGGAGACACCTGGTAAGAGGAGCTTGATGCCCGTATCTTTCAACGTGTGTGCTTGATGCAGATGGTGCTGCTGCCATGGAGAACCTTCGGGCGGAATTTTCCCGAGCCAAGGAGCAGGCCAGGAAAAGCAATGCGGATTCCTTGAAGGCGGTTGAAGAGCTAAAAGCCGAACAGGCTGCTCACAGCCAAAGCAAGAAGGAAATGGCCGAGATGGCTGTAAAGTTGAAGAGCACTGCCGACCGCTGCAAGCTTCTTGAAAAAGAAGATCGGGCGGAACAGACTGACCTGGAGAAGGCCACTACAGAGGCCAATGATGCTCGCTCTATGATGAGAGCTATGAAGGAGGAGCTACGTCAGGCCGGAGATAATGCGGCTGGAAAGCCCTTTATGATGCGGATGAAGTTCGGGGATCCTAATTATGCTCCGTTGGACCGGTTGTGGAGTAAGGCGGACACTTATCTGGATTTGGCGGCGAGTGCCACGGACACGGCCGAACACTTCCGAGATCAAGAGGATCGCGAAGTGGAAAAGCTCTTCTGGTCGCAGTTCCACAATCCAGAGCGTCCATTTCCATTAACCGATCGTTTGGCCGAATGGGCCGAGCTGAATAGGTTATCCGGACTCGCCATGAAGTTCGTCGTGAACCACCTGTGGCCGGAAAGGCCAGAGCCGAAAAGTTATTTTAGCTTGGTGCAGCAGCTCCTTGGGGCGGTGCCGCGTATCAATGCAATGAAGAGGTCAGCATGCATAGAGGGTGCGCGGATGGCTCTTGCCCGTGTCAAGACATACTGGGCGGAGATGAAGGCCATCGCGGTTGCATCCCAAGACTCGGACGGAAGCCGAGTACCTATCGAGCACTATTTTCAGGAAGTTCTGCAGGGCGCTCGTTTAATAGAGACGCAGTGCTCGAAGGATATTATGTTCGAGTAACATGTATTATTGTAAAACAATGTTTTGATGGAATATAAAAGCTTTTTATACTTGTGCCTTCAAGAGTTAAAATACCTCCTATGCGGCCGTTAATGTATATGTGTATATAACCTGAAAGATGGCAGTTTTCGGCTTCAGCTCCCACGCATATAATGCGGGGGTGGTCGCAGAAGGTGCATTTTCACACTTGATCCAACGTCTTGGTCCTATTAAGGAGGTGATAGCGCAGCGAACTAGGCAACCGAACTATAATGCTTTATCACTTTCACTTAGCCATAGGAGTTTGACAGTGGGGCTACTATATAGCCCCTGGGGGCACTGCGCTCACCCGAATTCGGGGCACGTGTGTGTCTGGCCGGGAAACGACCCTTCGTTAATACGGAGGAATCCTAAAGATTCCGGCGGGTCATCAAGTGGTTGACCAGTCTCACGCTATATCATGACAGTCAGTTTTCGGCTTTCTCTATTGAGGTGCTCGCCTGGCTGAACCGGGGCACAATCGCAGTAGTTCTCCTGGTGCCGCCTTAGCCGATAGACCGGAATGTAAGGCAGCAAAACACAGGAGTTGGGCAAACCCAACATTTGACCAAAGACATGATTCGGAGCTGATGCATATAAGGCCAAACTTGTGACGCCGAACACTCCCTAAGGTATTCGGTCTTTTATGAAAACGGGCGGAACAACGCCCTTGGTAATAAGCCCCTGATGTCCAGGTACGTGTAGAATTCTGACGTGGCCACATGCCAAGACGCCAGCCTCCGCCTCGGCTATACTGAGAATCCGGGGGATGTGTATCAACAAGAGACAGTAAAAAAGGTTTACGTAGGGTCTTAATCTAAAGAGAATCCTGGAGACGGGTCCCTGCTGCACGTCTGCGCATGTGTCTCTGTTGTGCCGTGTCCTGGACGGGCGTAGCATGGTGTTCATCTGTAAAAGAGAGGAACTTAGCTGAAAAAGAAAAAGAATAGTAGTGCGGAATGTACGATGTACTAGATAAACAATGTATAATTTAAGACAGGTGAAATTGAGCCTTATTGTCGCGTATTTGACATACGCGGAGCCCCTTGTATAGGGGTGTACGGCTACTAAACCTTTATCAAATATATGTTTCCTCCGGACTTGCCTAGCTGTGTCTGTGGTCTTGATGACCTGGTAGATGTTTTTGTTGGTGAAGCTATTTTAATGTATGGCTGTCAAGGCAGCCGCATATTCTTTCGCGTTCGAGGAACGCTTGATATTTCCCTTTAGTGAGATGATGCCTCGTGGACCAGGCATCTTAAGCGTAAGAGATGCATAATGCGGTATTGCGTTAAAGCGGGCAAAAGCTTGGCGCCCCAGTAGTGCTTGATAGCTACTTGAGAATGGGACGATGTGGAAGGTTAGCTTTTCGCGACGGAAGTTATCGGGGGAGCCGAACATGACTTCTAGCCGGAGAGAACCCAAACAATGGGCATCCGGGCCTGGCATTACTCCTTGAAAGGAAGTGTTGCTATGGCGAATTTTTGTTGGGTCTATCCCCATTTTGCGGATTGTGTCCTGATATAGCAGGTTTTGGACCACTGCCGCCGTCCACCAGGACATGTGTAAAGTGGAGTCCGTCGATTATTGGATCTAATATCAAGGCAGTCCAGCCTGCTTTCCGGATACTTCTAGAGTAATCCTGATGGTCGAAGGTGATCGGTTTTAACAACCTGTGGCGAGACTCCTTTGGGATAGGCCGTGTTGCGCGTATCTCTATAGGCGCCACTCTGTTTTTCCCTTTTGTCACATGAAGTAAGTTTACTGTTTTGACTTCTTGTGGGAAATTCTTTTGTTTCCCGGTGCTCTGCTTGTGTGGTTCGTCATCGTCCTCACTTGGTGTGTCGAGCCCCTTGTGTTCGGCGTTGAGTTTGCCGGATTGCTTGAAGACCCAACAATCTCTGTGGGTATGATTTGCAGGCTTCCCGGGAGTACTGTGGATTTGACATATCTTGTCCAAGATTTTGTTCAGGTTAGATAGCTCGTCCCTGTTATCCTTAAGGGGCAGCTTTTTCTGATTCTGCCGAGAGCTTTTGAATCCGCGTTGATCGTCAGTCTTTTGGCTGCTTCCTTATTCTCGCGCCGACCTTGCTGCGTGCGGTTTCCCATTTCCATCCCTGACTTCGGATGTACTTGGGTCGCTGGTGATGCATCTTGCCAACCAGCTGTCTTCTCCCGCGCAAAAGCGGGTCATGAGGCTTGTTAATGCATCCATTGTAGTTGGCTTTTCTTGGCCGAGGTGTCTGGCAAGCCATTCGTCTCGGATGCTGTGTTTGAAAGCTGCTAAGGCTTCGGCGTCCGGACAGTCGACTATCTGATTCTTTTTAGTAAGAAATCTGTTCCAAAGTTTCTGGGCTGACTCTTCGGGCTGTTGAGTTATATGGCTTAAATCGTCCGCATCCGGAGGCCGGACATAGGTGTCACAGCCCCAGATCAGCCCTTGCTTGACTTTGCTTGCTCATCATGTCATCATGTTTAAATTTCTAAGAAACTTGAAATGGGGATTGCCTAAACCCGAGCATTAAAGCAATTCAAATAGGTTCAACCAAAATATTTCCAATGACCTCAAAATATCCTTTTAAAATGTCCATGATTTATGGAAAAAGGTGAAAGCCTCTACCAGAGATAATGCATATTTTTCCAGGACATTTTGGTCATTGAATTAAATCATTATGGTATTTGAGTTGGAGTTTAAAAGTTACCATTAAATATTGGTTGCTCCAAATATTCTGAAATTTATTGTGTGGTTTGAAAATAATTCAAATATTCCTCACAAAAATTTACAGAATTAACCAAAGTGTTTTGGTTGGGTTTTATTTGCAAACATAAAGCAGATAATAGAAAAACTGAAATAATTAGAAAAGAGACAGAGAGAGAGAGATAGTACCTGGGCCACTTACCTGTGCGGCCCAGGAGCCGGCCCAGCCCACCGCCGCTTCCCCCCGTGTCGTCTTCCTCCCTCGCCAGAAGGCGAGGCAGCTGCGTGGAGAGCGCACAGCCGAGCTGCGCCAGCTCCTGCTTGCCGCCTTCTGCTTCCCCCTCGCGTCTGGCGACGCCACGCACCTCCCTGCCTCTCTCTCTCACTCTCCCGCGCCCTCACCCCCTTCCTGGATCTTTCTCTGCAGCGCGCCCGAGTACCCTGCCGCACGCCGGAAAGCACCGCCGCAGCCACGGCCATCCCCTAGCCCAACCACCGTGACCAACAGCTCCGCAAGGACCTGAAGCATCTCCTCGACGAGCCACGCAAGCCGGGTTTCACCGCAACACCGCCATCGATGCCTTCTTCAACCTCGGGGCCGCCGGCCATCACCGTCAAATTCGTCGGCTCCGGACCGTCCCCGACCTCGCCGAGCGTCCCGTCGTCATCGCTGTGAGCCCCCGCACCGAACCTCCCTCTCCCCGATGCCGATTTCTTCCTCTAACCGCGGGCTCCGCCGAGCCCGAGAGCTCATCGCCACTGGCCACGAGGTCGCTGCGGCTAGAGCCCCCACACGTAGCGTCCGAGCACGCTGTCGTCCTCCGCGCGTTCCCGGGAACCCAGAGCACCTACCCACTCTTCCTCCCGTGCACCATAGCGCCCTGTCCCTCTTCATCGGACTCCGGCCACCGCGCAAGTCGCTGCCGCCGTCGACCTAGGCCACCGGAGCTGCTGCCGCGTGCACCACCCGACGCGGACGAGTCTCCTCGTCGCGTGGACGCTCTTCGCCGTCCATATAGTCGCCGGAAAGCAAAACCCGAGCATCACCGCCGTCTCTGGACGTCGCCGGCGGCTCAACTCCGGCCGTGCCGACGTGGCACCGCCATTAGTGGCTAATGACGCCACTAACCAACCCCCCTAGGTCACTGACAGATGGACCCCACTTTTAATTTAACCCTGGGATTTATTCTCTGCTTAGTTTAGATTAATCCAGCTGGCCCCACTTGTCAGTTTGACCCTGCCATGTCAACGTTGACCTGGCCCACTGGTCAGCCTCTGTTCCCACCCTGGGTCACTGACGTGTGGACCCCACACGTCAGGTTTGACCCTGGTCAGCCCCGGTTGACCTGCTGACGTCGTGCTGTCGTCATGCTGACGCAATTATTCATTTTCTAGATTTAATTTAATCAGGAAATTCCAGAAAATACCCCAAACTTCTAAAATTCATAGAAATTCAACCGTAACTCCAAATTAAATAATTTATATATGAAAAATGATCAGAAAAATATGAAGAATCTGTTTATGCCATGATCATGCATGTTTGAACAAGTTAACCTCACTGAATAGGACAAATGATGATTAGGGCAATTTGTGAAATAACATTTGGAGTTGGAATTTGATCTTGTTTGAGTTCCACTTCAATTAACTTGGCTAGCTATTGCATTAGGTGAATTCAGTACCTTAACATGACATGTCATTCATGTGAATGTGCATTGCATTGATTGTGTTCTTTCTCGCTTGCGGTGTTTGTCCCTCTCAAGAGACGCGTCATCGATCGATGAGTTCGATGACACCGATGAAGAACTATATTATCTTCGAAGTGCCGAGCAAGCAAAACCCCCTGTTCATTCCGATACAATCCCACCCTCTCGCTCCTGCTCTATTTTACTGCATTAGGACAACAACGACTCATGTGTTACCTTCTGCGGTAGCTGAACCCCTTTATCCTCTGCATGACCTGTCATTCCACAGTAATTAGATGAAACCCACTAGCATGAGTAGGAGTTGTTTGAGCCCTGTTGTGCCTACTCATTCATGCTTGTTTGTCATGCCTGCTACTGCTTAGAGTTGAGTCAGGTCTGATTCATCGGGAATGAATTGGAATGATGGGTGAACATGTCCTACTGTTGAGAGCTAAGTGTGTGAACACGATTTGGTAAAGGTAGCGGTGAGAGGCCATGTAGGACTACATGGTGGGTTGTCTCATTGCAGCCGTCCTCAGGAACTGAGTTCTGTGTTTGTGATCCATGACCAGTTACTACCATGCATTGGAATGCTTAAGTGCCCCTCTCGACTTCTTAACCATCCTTGTTCTCTGTCCAGGAGTTGCAACTAGTTTCTGGTGTTTGTAGGATATGTGTTGGGGGTCGTATGAAGGCGCTGACCCTAGGGGTGGGCTATGTTGCGGTAGATACACCGTGGCCGGTGTACCGATTCGCCTGCTTGGTGTCTCGGGAACCCTGCACACATCGCTCGGGCCGTTAGTGGAAACCTCGGCCGACTCCTGCGGATGGAACCCGAATAGGCGATAAACCTCGACTAGAGACTTGAATGTTTAGGTAGGTCGTGGCCGACACCTCGCTGGGCTTCCGCTTGAAGGTTGCCGAGTACATGTCGTAAACGGCGGTAAGTGGTGAGAGCGTGTGTGAAGAAGTACACCCTGCAGGGTTAATATGATCTATTCAATAGCCGTGTCCATGAAAAGGACTTCGGGTTGCCTATATCAGTTCATAGACAAGTGAAAGTGGATACTCTAAAATGCACAAGATAAGCGTGAGTGCTATGGATGGCGTTCTCGTAGGGAGACGGAGCGGGTCCATAGTGGTGTATTGATATGGTGAATATGTGGACTCGTAGCGCCACCTCAAAAGAGTTACTTGAAGTCGTAGTTCAGATAGCCACCGAGTCAAAGCTGGCTTGCTGCAGTCAAACTCCACCACCCCTTTGTTGATAATGATGCATATGTAGTTAGTTCTGATGTAAGTCTTGCTGAGTACATTTGTACTCACGTTTGCTTATTTTATGTTTTGTAGAGAGACGTCAGTCTCGCTAGTAGTTCCGCTTGGACTTCGACGTTTAGCTTGTTACCTCAGCTACGATCTTGTGCCCTCGGCAGGATCTGGTAGATAGTCAGGCTTCTCAGCCTTTTTCATTTTTAGATGTCTGTACTCAGACATATTAAGCTTCCGCATGTGTTTGACTTGTATGCTTTGATTGTTGGGTCATGAGACCCATGTTTGTAATATCTCGCTCCTCGGAGCCTAATGAATAAATATTTGAGTCGTAGAGTTATGTTGTGATGCCATGTTGTATTTTACTCATATTGAGCATATTGTGTGTATGTTTGAAATGCTTGGTATGTGTGGGATCTGACAATCTAGTTGTTTATCCTTGGCAGCCTCTCTTATGGGGAAATGTAGTCTAGTGCTTCTGAGCGATAGTAGTCCGCTACAGCCCGGTTCACCGGAGTCCTGCTAGCCCAGCACTACTGCTTTGGACACTTGACTGGCCGGCATGTGTTTCACTTCGTTCCTATGTCTGTCCCTTCGGGGAAATGTCACGCGGTGATATCCGGAGTCCTGCCTAGCCTGCTACAGCCCGGGATACCGGAGTCCTGTTAGCCCAGTGCTACAGCCCGGATTCACACGTTGATGACCGACATGCTCGATGTGATTCATGTATGCCTGTCCCCATGGGTTAGTGCCGCTTTGGGTTCACGACTAGCCATGTTGGCCCGGGTTCTCCATCATATGGATGCTAGCGACACCATCATATACGTGAGCCAGAAGGCGCAAACGGTCCCGGGCCATGGTAAGGCGACACCCGTGGGAATACCGTGCGTGAGGCCGCAAAGTGATATGAGGTGTTACCGGCTAGATCGATGTGACTTGGAATCGGGTCCCGACAGCGTTGGTATCGAGCCTGATCGCTCAGAGGATTACCAAGCCAAACTGGTCAAAGTTGTGTCTAGAAATGCTTTAGTTATGTAAGGGAATTGATTGTGTAAGGGAACGTAAGGCTCTTTTTACTCCTTATACCTCATGACCTTCTGATCTGAGTCAACCTCTTCTCTTCTACGGGGTTAAGAACTAGGCCTTCTCATCTATCTATCAGGATGACGTGTTACTAACCCATAGACCTTTAAGATTGTTGGGTTTAAGCCCCAGTTCAGCTCCTACTATTTCTGTATGATAACTGTTGATCTCAGAACCTTGATATTGTGATGTTGAGTGGTTATGCCACCATTTTTGCAGGATGTCTCAAATCATTTTGAGCATTTACAGCCGTTATGCTGCCCGAGTCATCCCAGGTCTCTAAATAGTCTGATGCATTTGCAAATCCTTTCTTCCGTTCCCGATGTTCTTTTTGGTCAGAATAAGCACACTAACCGGTGCGTTGAGGTAATTTATTGCCTTGACATATATGTTGGAACTATTATTATGACCCTAGGTGTTTAGGAAGTCACCTAGCAATTTAGCAATGCTTTAGTATCCCCAGTGTGATGATTCTGGCCATTATTCTTGAAAGCATCCCGTGATGCAATTCAGTTAGTAGGCATTCTATTCCTTGGTTCTCGAACCCGAGATTCACCCCACTTCATGTTGTTAGTATTTGCCAGTTCCTTTAGGATATTAGTAACTTTGCGATAGTCCTCGAGGTCCGTGGTATTCTCCTTCTTCCAAATACCATGAACTGCTTATGGCAGAAGTTCTTTTGAACCAAAAGATCACAACCAGAGTGCTCTTGAGGAGTTCTCCGTTCATAATTGTGAACCTGCCAATTCTACCTCTCTGCATGGGTTATCCGGGAGAAATGTTGAGCTTTGCTCGATATACTAATCCATGCCTCCACAACTCGAAAAGTTATATGTTCCTCGATGTTGTTCCTCCTTAGTTGTATTCTGACCCTCGTCTATCAGCCGGTAGTCAGGAGTAGTTGTGCATTCATGTTATCAATGCCTATTACTCTTGTGGTCCGCTGCCCATTCTGTCTGAATGACTTGGAGAAACAAACTCCAGTACCTCATCCATATCTAGGATTGGGTCAAAGCAGTTGTATTCCGCAGATCAAATGCCAATCCAGCTTTTGATTCTGTTCTACCCTGAAGTATTGCCATCTTATGTCAAGAATGTCATGGGAATTGCACAACCTCTTAGGAATTCTTGATGCAGTGATACTTCCGCCCTCATTATTCATTCCTCGATTCCGTGTTGTCGCAACCGGAATGCCGACTAGTGAATTGTGGTGTGTGAAATCGATACTCCTAGCAACCTCGTTGCTTGGTAGTAAATGGATAATATTCTTATTCTTAGCGTGTTGGTTATTGAATCATCATCCTAAGATTAATTGTGCTACCTATTCCTTATTTCTGGTGCACACCTCGATTGATGAGTTAGGATCTTGTCAAGTCCTCACTCATTTGATCATATCGTCTTGCCTCAAAGCAAGATTGTTCTCGAGCTTAGTAACATATCGGTGGTTCGTGACTTTCCAAATATCCTCTTGGAAGTGTTACCGGGTTGTTTCCTGACTGTTATGTTGAGCTCGTGATCAAGTTGGTTTCTTGTGAACCACCCTTTCTCCAAGAATCTGTGTTGGATATCCCTGAGCTAGTTGGTTAAGCTAGACAACAACTTGGAGAGTTGGAAGATAAAAGCTTGCCTAACTTAGTTCGTTCCAAAGGAATATTCTTGTGTAGTGTGTGTTGAAGAAAGATGATATCTTCATCGATTGGTCCCTGTGATCAGTTGCTGGACCTATTGTCCTATCAATACTTTGATTTGAGTATGGGCTATCGTCAAATCAAATCAGTACCAACGATGTTCGTAATGTTGTCTTACTCGTGGTTGATCCCTCGAGCATACACCATTAAATCTTTTGGTCTGACCAATGCTATCACCGTGTTCACATGATGGTGGAAGTCCAGTGATATGGAAATTCCGATGAGTTGTTGTTGAGCCCATCAGCAGCATTTTGTCTCCCCCATGAGTCATGTTGAACATCAACCTAGTGTTGGAAACTTGTGTAAGCACTTCTTCGTGTTTCGTTCATGAAGCATATGTTTGGATGAAAGTAGTGCCTTCCTCTAATTCATGTGCATCTGATGCAAGTTGCGCCGTGAATTTGAGAAAGGTTTGTTTTGCCTCCTCCGAATCATCCCAATTCAGTCATGCATACGTGCGAAGTATTCTGTGGTTCGGAGACTTGCAACCTTCGCTCTACATGTGTCCCTAGCACACCAAGCCACTGACTGATTTGTTGTAGGAGAAGGAGCTAAGTGCTAATCCATGGTAATGCACAAGACTTCGATATCCTCGATGATGGTTCCCCACCTGAACTCGGTAGTGTTTTGTTGTAAGACTACCATGTGGTCATGCTTGTCTGGGACAACGTGTTCACATGTGTTTAGCAGAACCAGCTCATGTTTTGGAGCTTGCTACCTTGGTTCATTCCTCAAGAATCTCGCAACGTCATCTCGTCGATTTGTGTTGCGACCTTTATTTTCGGACATGCTGAGTCCGAAGTATCCTATCACCAAACGGATCTGAATCTCAGGCAGATATGATGGTTGGAACGTTCCAACAGTTGCATTTCGTTCCCAGCTTGCACCCCATTGTGCCAATTTCTATGGGATGTCCCTCTCAGTAATTGATGTCTAGGATCATCCTCAAAAGTGGACTTACCATGGGTCCCATCCATTTCCGATGATAAGCAAATCATCCATTGCGTTGTCTTCAACAAGGTAGTCCACATCATCCATTCTAGTCCGAGTATGTCATTCTTTCGAACTCCTTCAAATGATCAATTGTAAATTGCCTTCAGCTGGTATAAAGAGTTCCAACGATCTATGGATCAAAAGTAATTATCTCTGCCACTTAAGGAAATAGCTCTTTGCGTCACTTTTCTCGAGGTGCCCCGTTACGGAATCCTGGCAATTATTTCCTCGCCACCTTGACATCATCCACCATCTCTCCAAGCGTGGAATTGATGCCACCAAATCAACCCTGTCGTTTGTTCTTCCATCCCTCTTGATATGTTTTGTGTCTCAACTCGAGATGTTTCAACATCTCATTCCGTGAGTTGATCGTGAGTTGCTCGATCTTTAAGAAGATCGATTCTGCAGAGTTCCTCTCCGTCGTTGTCGTATTGGATGAAGTTCTCAAAGCAAAGACGCCAAGATCAATATGAAGCAATGAATCAACATCTTGAGAAGGACAGTTGGATCGTGAAGATCGTGTTAGCTTGTGACCCCTTTGACTTCTTACCTCACGTCTTGAATCTCGGGACGAGATTCTTGTTTAGTGGGGGTGAGCTGTCACAGCCCCAGATCAGCCCTTGCTTGACTTTGCTTGCTCATCATGTCATCATGTTTAAATTTCTAAGAAACTTGAAATGGGGATTGCCTAAACCCTAGCATTAAAGCAATTCAAATAGGTTCAACCAAAATATTTCCAATGACCTCAGAATATCCCTTTAAAATGTCCACGATTTATGGAAAAAGGTGAAAGCCTCTACCAGAGATAATGCATATTTTTCCTAGACATTTTGGTCATTGAATTAAATCATTATGGTATTTGAGTTGGAGTTTAAAAGTTACCATTAAATAGTGGTTGCTCCAAATATTCTGAAATTTATTGTGTGGTTTGAAAATAATTCAAATATTCCTCACAAAAATTTACAGAATTAACCAAAGTGTTTTGGTTGGGTTTTATTTGCAAACATAAAGCAGATAATAGAAAAACTGAAATAATTAGAAAAGAGACACAGAGAGAGATAGTACCTGGGCCACTTACCTGTGCGGCCCAGGAGCCGGCCCAGCCCACCGCCGCTTCCCTCCGTGTCGTCTTCCTCCCTCGCCAGAAGGCGAGGCAGCTGCGTGGAGAGCGCACAGCCGAGCTGCGCCCGCTCCTGCTTGCCGCCTTCTGCTTCCCCCTCGCGTCTGGCGACGCCACGCACCTCCCTGCCTCTCTCTCTCACTCTCCCGCGCCCTCACCCACTTCCTGGATCTCTCTCTGCAGCGCGCCCGAGTACCCTGCCGCACGCCGGAAAGCACCGCCGCAGCCACGGCCATCCACTAGCCCAACCACCATGACCAATAGCTCCGCAAGGACCTGAAGCATCTCCTCGACGAGCCACACAAGCCGGGTTTCACCGCAACACCGCCATCGATGCCTTCTTCAACCTCGGGACCGCCGGCCATCACCGCCAAATTCGTCGGCTCCGGACCGTCCCCGACCTCGCCGAGCGTCCCGTCGTCATTGCTGTGAGCCCCCGCACCGAACCTCCCTCTCCCCGATGCCGATTTCTTCCTCTAACCGCGGGCTCCGCCGAGCCTGAGAGCTCATCGCCGCTGGCCACGAGGTCGCCGCGGCTAGAGCCCCCACACGTCGCGTCCGAGCACGCTGTCGTCCTCGGCGCGTTCCCGGGAACCCAGAGCACCTACCCACTCTTCCTCCCGTGTACCATAGCGCCCTGTCCCTCTTCACCGGACTCCGCCCACCACGCAAGTCGCTGCCGCCGTCGACCTAGGCCACCGGAGCTGCTGCCGCGTGCACCACCCGACGCGGACGAGTCTCCTCATTGCGTGGACGCACTTCGCCGTCCATATAGTCGCTGGAAAGCAAAACCCGAGCATCGCCGCCGTCTCTGGACGTCGCCGGCGGCTCAACTCCGGCCGTGCCGACGTGGCACCGCCATTAGTGGCTAATGACGCCACTAACCAACCCCCCTAGGTCACTGACGGATGGACCCCACTTTTAATTTAACCCTGGGATTTATTCTCTGCTTAGTTTAGATTAATCGAGCTGGCCCCACTTGTCAGTTTGACCCTGCCATGTCAACGTTGACCTGGCCCACTGGTCAGCCTCTGTTCCCGCCCTGGGTCACTGACGTGTGGACCCCACACGTCAGGTTTGACCCTGGTCAGCCCCGGTTGACCTGCTGAAGTCGTGCTGTCGTCATGCTGACGCAATTATTCATTTTCTGGATTTAATTTAATCAGGAAATTCCAGAAAATACCCCAAACTTCTAAAATTCATAGAAATTCAACCGTAACTCCAAATTAAATAATTTATATATGAAAAATGATCAGAAAAATATGAAGAATCTGTTTATGCCATGATCATGCATGTTTGAACAAGTTAACCTCACTGAATAGGACAAATGATGATTAGGGCAATTTGTGAAATAACATTTGGAGTTGGAATTTGATCTTGTTTGAGTTCCACTTCAATTAACTTGGCTAGCTATTGCATTAGGTGAATTCAGTACCTTAACATGACATGTCATTCATGTGAATGTGCATTGCATTGATTGTGTTCTTTCTCAGTTGCCGGTGTTTGTCCCTCTCAAGAGACGGCGTCATCGATTTATGAGTTCGATGACACCGATGAAGAACTATATTATCTTCAGAAGTGCCAGGCAAGCAAAACCCCCCTTGTTCATTCCGATACAATCCCGCCCTCTCGCTCCTGCTCTATTTTACTGCATTAGGACAACAACGACTCATGTGTTACTTTCATGTAGCTGAGCCCCTTTATCCTCTCGTGCATGACCTGTCATTCCACAAGAATTAGATGAAACCCACTAGCATGAGTAGGAGTTGTTTGAACCCTGTTGTGCCTACTCATTCATGCTTGTTTGTCATGCCTGCTATCGCTTAGAGTTGAGTCAGGTCCGATTCATCGGGAATGAATTGGAATGATGGGTGAACATGTCCCATCTTGTTGAGAGCTAAGTGTGTGAACACGATTTGGTAAAGGTAGCGGTGAGAGGCCATGTAGGAGTACATGGTGGGTTGTCTCATTGCAGCCGCCCTCGTGAACTGAGTTCTGTGTTTGTGATCCATTACAGCTTACTACCACGCATTGAATGCTTAAGTGCCCTCTCGACTTCTTAACCATCCTTGTTCTCTGTCCGTGAGTTGCAACTAGTTTCGTGTTTGTAGGATATGTGTTGGGGGCGTGCGTGGCGCTGACCCTAGGGGTGGGCTATGTTGCGGTAGATACACCGTGGCCTGTGTACCGATTCGCCTGCTTGGTGTCTCGGGAACCCTGCACACATCGTTCGGGGCCGTTAGTGGAAACCTCGGCCGGACTCCCTGCGGATGGAACCCGAATAGGCGATAAACCTAGACTAGAGACTTGAATGTTTAGGTACGTCGTGGCCGACACCCTCGCTGGGCTTCCACTTGAAGGTTGCCGAGTACATGTCGTGTAAACGGCGGTAAGTGGTGAGAGCGTGTGTGAAGAAGTACACCCTGCAGGGTTAATATGATCTATTCAATAGCCGTGTCCATGAAAAGGACTTCGGGTTGCCTATATCAGTTCATAGACAAGTGAAAGTGGATACTCTAAAATGCGCAAGATAAGCGTGAGTGCTATGGATGGCGTTCTCGTAGGGAGACGGGAGCGGTCCATAGTGGTGTATTGATATGGTGAATATGTGGACTCGTGTGCGCCACCTCAAAAGAGTTACTTGCAGTCGTAGTTCAGGATAGCCACCGAGTCAAAGCTGGCTTGCTGCAGTCAAACTCCACCACCCCCTTTGTTGATAATGATGCATATGTAGTTAGTTCGATGTAAGTCTTGCTAAGTACATTTGTACTCGCGTTTGCTTATTTTATGTTTTGCGAGAGACGCTGGTCTCGCTAGTAGTTCCGCTTGGACTTGACGCTTAGCTTGTTACCTCAGCTACGATCTTGTGCCCTCGGCAGATCTCGGTAGATAGTCGCTTCTCAGCCTTTTTTCATTTTAGATGTCTGTACTCGACATATTAAGCTTCCGCATGTGTTTGACTTGTATGTTTTGATTGTTGGGTCATGAGACCCATGTTTGTAATATCTCGCCCTCGGGCCTAATGAATAAATATTTGAGTCGTAGAGTTATGTTGTGATGCCATGTTGTATTTACACATATTGAGCATATTGTGTGTATGTTTGAAATGCTTGGTATGTGTGGGATCCGACAATCTAGTTGTTTATCCTTGGCAGCCTCTCTTATGGGGAAATGTAGTCTAGTGCTTCCCGAGCGATAGTAGTCCGCTACTGCCCGGTTCACCGGACTCACCTATAGCCCAAGACTACTGCTTTGGACACTTGATCGGCGGCATGTGTTTCACTTCGTTCCTATGTCTCGTCCTTCGGGAAATGTCACGCGGTGATATCCGGAGTCCTGCCTAGCTGCTACAGCGGGATACCGGAGTCCTGTTAGCCAGTGCTACAGCCCGGATTCACACGTTGATGACCGACATGCTCGATGTGATTCATGTATGCCTGTCCCCATGGGTTAGTGCCGCTTTGGGTTCACGACTAGCCATGTCGGCCCGGTTCTCCGTCATATGGATGCTAGCGACACCATCATATACGTGAGCCAAAAGGCAAAACGGTCCCGGCCATGGTAAGGCGACACCCGTGGGAATACCGTGCGTGAGGCCGCAAAGTGATATGAGGTGTTACCGGCTAGATCGATGTGACTTGGAATCGGGGTCCTGACAATAGGTCCCTTGAAAATTTGCCCGAAAAGCATCCTCGAGCTCTTCCCAACTTCCAATGGTGTTTTTGGGAAGGCTTTTAAGCCAATGCCGGGCTGGCCCTTTGAGCTTGAGGGGTAAGTATTTTATGGCGTGGAGGTCATCTCCTCTGGCCATGTGTATATGGAGGATATAATCCTCAATCCAGACTCCAGGGTCTGTTGTTCCGTCGTATGCCTCTATGTTTACAGGCTTGAATCCCGCCGGAAATTCATGGTCTAGCACCTCATTGGTGAAACATATGTCTGCTATGTTCGGCCCGGCCGGATTTGCTGTATCCGGCGTGACGGTTATCGTCTCGTGTCGTGAGGCGCCCACGCGATCCGTAGATCGATCTTGTTTTCCTTGCCTTGTCCTCCAATATATCTCGCAGGTCTGGCGCATTTCCCCGTGCCTTGGTATTTTTTGAGCGACGCCGGGGTGCGGCTTGAGTGGAGGGCCGAGAGGCCTCTCTGTCACGGCCACGAGGTGGCCGATCGGCCGAGTCATGCGCTGGTGATGTAGGTTTAGGTGCTTCCTCCTCTAATCGGGGTAGCAGCCCGCGCTTTGGGTAGCTCTTGGAGGGGCGTTCGAGTTCGTACTCTTCGGCCGCAAGGACTTCAGTCCATCTGTCGGCTAGCAAGTCTTGGTCAGCTCTAAGTTGTTGTTGTTTTTTCCTGAGGCTGCTCGCCGTGGCCATAAGCCATCGCTTGAAACGCTCTTGTTCGACGGGATCCTCAGGCACGACAAATTCGTCGTCGTCGAGGCTTGCCTCGTCTTCGGAGGGAGGCATGTAATTATCGTCCTCTGCCTCTCTGTCTGTCGCTCTCTCATGAGGGCTGGCTTCTCCATCCTCCTGTGCTGAATCCTGCTGGAGGGGGTTGTCTTCGGCACTGTCCGGGGTGTTATTATCTCCCCTGCCGGAATCACCGTTTTTGCTTTGGCGGGATTTAGAGCGGCGCCGCTGACGCCGGCGCTTAGGCTGCTTCTTGGAGGGGCCATCCTCCGCTGTTCCATCGCCATTCCCTTCTTTTGGGGTGTCCACCATGTATATGTCATATGACGAGGTGGCTTTCCAGTGCCCTATAGGCGCTAGTTCTTGGTCGTCTCCTGCATCGGCGTCCATACCGTCGATGTCTTTGGAGTTGAAGTCGAGCATGTCGGTTAAATCATCGACAGTGGCTACGAAGTGGGTGGTGGGTGGGCTTTGAATTTCTTCGTCATCCGCATCCCAACCTTGCTGACCATAGTCCGGCCAGGGCTCTCCTGATAAAGAGAGAGACTTTAGCGAATTCAGAATGTCACCGAAGGGCGAGTGCTGAAAGATGTCCGCGGCGGCGAACTCCATGATCGGCGCCCAATAGGATTCGATTGGCAGGGGCGCGGAAGGTTCGGAGTCCGTAGAGGAGTCCGGCACCTTGGAGTCACGGGCTTCGCAGAGGACAAGGTTGGTGTTCGGCTCGATCGCCGTAGAGATTGCAACCCCCGAGGCGGAGTCCAGCCACCCGTCCTCGATTGGCGTAGTCGGCTCCGAGCTAAGGGTCGGAGCGAACACGGGTGCGGCCTCCCGGGCACTGTTCGGCGGCAGAGCTAGATCATGCCCATCGTGACAGTGCGGCGCGCTTGGCTGTGGCTCGAATCCTGGTCTAGCACCTCATGTGGTGGGTGGGCGTCGAATTTCTTCGTCGTCCACATCCCAATCCTGCCGGTCATAATCCGGCCAGGACTCTCCTGACAAAGAGAGATACCTTAGTTAATTCAGACTGTCGCCAAAGGGCAAGTGCTGAAAAATATCCGCGGCGGTGGACTCCATGATCGGCGCCCAATCGGGTTCGATTGGCAGGGGCGCGGAGGGCTCGGAGTCCGGAGAGGATTCCAGCACCCTGGAGTCATGGGCTTCGCAGAGGACAAGGCTGATGTTCGGCTCGATCACCGTAGAGATTGCAGCCCCTGAGGCGGTGTCCAGCCACCCGTCCTCAATTGGCACAGTCGGCTCCGAGCTAAGGGTCGGAGTGGACGTGGTGTGCGACCTCCGACCTTTGTTCGTGGCGAGCTAGATCATGCCCATTGCGACGGTCTTGCGCGCGCGGCGGCTGTGGCTCGAACCCGTCGAAGATCAAGTCTCCGCGGATGTCGTCCGTGTAGTTCAAACTTCAAATCGACCGATGGCCCGGGCGAAGCTTTCGATCTGCACCGGATGGCAAAGCGAATTGGCCCGCATGCAAAGCCGCCGAATCGAAGATCTGTCCGGGAGAAAAGTCTCACCTGGACCGCATCGTTGTTGATGATCGGAGGAGCTATCGGGCTTAAAGATGACGACGAGAGGAACTCTCAATGAAAGCGCCAATGTCGTGTAAAACCGCGGATCTCGGTAGGGGGTCCCGAATCAAGCGTCTAAGCGGATGGTAACAGGAGACAAGGGACACGATGTTTTTACCCAGTTCGGCCCTCTCGATGGAGGTAAAACCCTACTCCTGCTTGATTAATATTGATGATATGGGTAGTACAAGAGTAGATCTACCACGAGATCAGAGAGGGTAAACCCTAGAAGCTAGCCTATGGTATGATTGTTGTTCGTCCTTCGGACTAAAACCCTCCGGTTTATATAGACACCGGAGAGGGTTAGGGTTACACAGAGTCGGTTACAATGGGAGGAGATCTACATATCCGTATCGCCAAGCTTGCCTTCCACGCCAAGGAAAGTCCCATCCGGACACGGGACGAAGTCTTCAATCTTGTATCTTCATAGTCCAGGAGTCCAGCCAAAGGTTATAGTCCGGCCATCCAGACACCCCCTAATCCAGGACTCCCTCAGTTTCCTTAAGGAAGGAATGTATATGATGCAGCCGGAAGGTTTTGTCGATCCTAAGAATGCTGGCAAGGTATGCAAGCTCCAGCGCTCCATCTATGGGCTGGTGCAAGCATCTCGGAGTTGGAACATTCGCTTTGATGAAATGATCAAAGTGTTTGGGTTTATGCAGACTTATGTAGAAGTCTGTGTTTACAAGAAAGTGAGTGGGAGCTCTCTAGCATTTCTCATATTATATGTGGATGACATACTATTGATGGGAAATAATATAGAACTCTTGGAGAGCATAAAGGCCTACTTGAATAAGTGTTTTTCAATGAAGGACCTTGGGGAAGCTGCTTACATATTAGGCATCAAGATCTATAGAGATATATTGAGATGCCTCATTGGTCTTCCACAAAGCGCATACCTTGACAAGATATTGAAGAAGTTCAATATGGAACAGTCCAAGAAGGGGTTCTTGCCTGTATTGCAAGGTGTGAGATTGAGCACGGCTCAATGCCCGACCTCGGCAGAAGATAGAGAAAAGATGAGTGTCATCCTCTATGCCTCAGCCATAGGCTCTATTATGTATGACATGCTGTGTACCAGACCAGATGTGAACCTTGCCGTGAGTTTGGTAGGGTGGTACCAAAGTAATCCCGGCATGGAACATTGGACAGTGGTCAAGAATATCCTAAAGTACCTGAAAAGGACTAAGGATTTGTTTCTCGTTTATGGAGGTGCCGAAGATATTGTCGTAAAGGGTTACATTGATGCTAGCTTTGACACGGATCTGGATGACTCTAAGTCACAAACCGGATACATGTATGTTTTGAATGGTGGGGCAATCAGCTGGTGCAGTTGCAAGCAAAGCGTCGTGGCGGGGTCTACATGTGAAGCGGAGTACATAGGAGCCTCGGAGGCAGCACATGAAGCAGTCTGGATGAAGGAGTTCATCACCGACCTAGGAGTTATTCCCAATGCGTCAGGCCCAATGACTCTCTTCTGTGACAACACTGGAGCTATTGCCCTTGCCAAGGAGCCCAGGTTTTATAGGAAGACCAGGCACATCAAGCGTCGCTTCAACTCCATTCATGAATATATTCAGGATGGAGACATAGATATTTGTAAAGTGCATACGGATCTAAATGTCGCAGATCCGTTGACTAAACCTCTTCCACGAGCAAAACATGATCAACAACAGAACTCTATGGGTGTTCGATTCATCACAATGTAACTAGATTATTTACTCTAGTGCAAGTGGGAGACTGTTGCAAATATGCCCTAGAGGCAATAATAAAGTAGTTATTATTATATTTCATTGTTCATGATAATTGTCGAATGTCCATGCTATAATTGTATTAACCGGAAACCATAATACATGTGTGAATACATAGAATACAACATGTCCCTAGTAAGCCTCTATTTGACTAGCTCGTTGATCAATAGATGGTTATGTTTTCCTGACCATGGACATTTGATGTCGTTGATAACGGGATCACATCATTAGGAGAATGATGTGATGGACAAGACCCAATCTTAAGCATAGCACAAGATCATGTAGTTTGTTTGCTAGAGGTTTTCTAAAGTCAAGTATCTTTCCTTAGACCATGAGATTGTGCAACTCCCGTATACCGTAGGAATGCTTTGGGTGTATCAAACGTCACAATGTAACTGGGTGACTATAAAGGTGCACTACAAGTATCTCCGAAGTGTCTGTTGGGTTGGCACGAATCGAGACTGGGATTTGTCACTCCATATGACGGAGAGGTATCTCTGGGCCCACTCGGTAATGCATCATCATAATGAGCTCAATGTGACTAAGGAGTTAGCCACGGGATCATGCGTTATGCAATGAGTAAAGGTACTTGCCAGTAATGAGATTGAACGAGGTATAAGGATACTGGCGATCGAATCTCGGGCAAGTAACATACCGATGGACAAAGGGAATTGTATACGGGATTAATTGAATCCCCGACATCATGGTTGATCCGATGAGATCATCGTGGAACATGTGGGAGCCAACATGGGTATCCAGATCCCGCAGTTGGTTATTGGCTGGAGAACGTCTAGACACTTAAGGTTCGGTGACGCTAGAGTTGTTATGGGAAATTGTATGTGGTTATTGAAGGTTGTTCGGAGTCCCGGATGAGATCCTGGACGTCACGAGGAGTTCCGGAATGGTCCGGAGGTAAAGATTTATATATGGGAAGTCCTTATTCGTGTTGGGGAACGTAGTAATTTCAAAAACTTTCCTACGCACACGCAAGATCATGGTGATGCATAGCAACAAGAGGGGAGAGTGTTGTCCACGTACCCTCGTAGACCAAAAGCGGAAGCGTTAGCACAACACGGTTGATGTAGTCTTCACGATCCGACCGATCAAGTACCGAACACACGGCACCTCCGAGTTCAGCACACGTTTTGCCCGATAACGTCCCTCGAACTCCGATCCAGCCGAGTGTTGAGGGAGAGTTTCGTCAGCACGACGTCATGGTGACGATGTTGATGCTCTACCGACGCAGGGCTTCGCCTAAGCACCGCTACAGTACTATCGAGGTGGATTATGGTGGAGGGGGCACCGCACACGGCTAAGAGATCATTGATCAATTGTTGTGTCTTTGGGGTGCCCCCTGCCCCCGTATATAAAGGAGCAAGGGGGGAGCCGGCTGGCCTAGGAGGAGGGCGCACCAAGGGGGGAGTCCTACTCCCACCGGGAGTAGGATTCCTCCTTTCCTTGTTGGAGTAGGAGAGAAGGAAAGAGGGGGAGAGGAAGAAGGAAAAGGGGGCTGCACCCCTTGTCCAATTCGGACCAGGGGGGGGCGTGCCTCCTTCCTTTTGGCCTCTCTCCTCTATTCCCGTATGGCCCAACAAGGCCCATATACTCCCCAGCGAATTCCCGTAACTCTCTGGTACTCCGATAAATACCCGAATCACTCGGAACCTTTCTGATGTCCGAATATAGTCGTCCAATATATCGATCTTTATGTCTCGACGATTTCGAGACTCCTCGTCATGTCCCCGATCTCATCCGGGACTCCGAACTCCTTCGGTACATCAAAACTCATAATATAACTGTCATCGAAACTTTAAGCATGCGGACCCTACGGGTTCGAGAACTATGTAGACATGACCGAGACACGTCTCCGGTCAATAACCAATAGCGGAATCTAGATGCTCATATTGGCTCCCACATATTCTACGAAGATCTTTATCAGTCAAACCGCATAACAACATACGTTGTTCCCTTTGTCATCGGTATGTTACTTGCCCGAGATTCGATCGTCGGTATCTCAATACCTAGTTCAATCTCGTTGCCGGCAAGTCTCTTTACTCATTCCGTAATACATCATCCCGCAACTAACTCATTAGCTGCAATGCTTGCAAGGCTTATAGTGATGTGCATTACCGAGTGAGCCCAGAGATACCTCTCCAACAATCGGAGTGACAAATCCTAATCTCGAAATACGCCAAACCAACAAGTACCTTTAGAGACACCTGTAGAGCACCTTTATAATCACCCAGTTACGTTGTAACGTTTGGTAGCACACAAAGTGTTCCTCCGGTTTCATAATCTCATAGTCATAGGAACATGTATAAGTCATGAAGAAAGCAATAGCAAATATACTAAATGATCGTGTGCTAAGCTAACGGAATGGGTCATGTCAATCCCATCATTCTCCTAATGATGTGATGCCGTTGATCAAATGACAACTGATGTCCATGGGTAGGAAACTCAACCATCTTTGATTAACGAGCTAGTCAAGTAGAGGCATACTAGTGACACTCTGTTTGTTTATGTATTCACACATGTATTATGTTTCCAGTTAATACAATTCTAGCATGAATAATAAACATTTATCATGATATAAGGAAATAAATAATAACTTTATTATTGCCTCTAGGGCATATTTCCTTCAATTCAGTCGCTGGATGTGTTCGGGGGGTTATTGGTATTGTACTAGGATCACCGAAGGGGTTCCGGGGGTCCATCAGGAGGGTCCACCTGCCCTGGAGGGCCCTATGGGCTGAATATGGAATGGAACCAGCCCCTAGGTGGGCTGGGAGCCAACTCCCCCTTAGGGCCCATGCGCCTAGGGTTGGGGGAAACCCTGGAGGGGGCGCCCCCACCTGACTTGGGGGGCAAGCCTCCCTCCTTGGCCGCCGCCCCCCTCTAGATTGGATATAAAGGGGCCGGCCCCCTCTCCCTTGCCCCTATCACTACTAGAAATACCACTACTAATGGCGCACCTAATATGGCCATTAATGGCGCATCACAGGTGCGCCATTGACAAGACGCCATTAGTAATTTTACTAATGGCGCACCACCTGTGCGCCATTAGTATCTGAGTATACTAATGGCGCACCACCTGGTGCGCCATTAGTATATGCGAGGTGCGCCATTAGTATGCCTCCTGTGGGCATGTATACCAGTGCTTTGGCATACTAATGGCGCACCACCTCGGATGCGCCATTAGTAACAAGCAGATACTAATGGCGCACTTCCCGTGATGCGCCATTAGTATGCCTTTGTCATACTAATGGCGCCTGTCATGTGATGCGCCATTAGTATGAATATTAGGTTTTTTTATTTTTTATTTTCTGTTTTTTGCACAGGTTACAAAATGTATAATTTGACAAAATATAGACAGCACACATCAACAATAGATTCATCAAATACAATAGAAGATTAGTCTTTGAATACAATTCATCATATTAGTCTCCTAATACAATTCATCATATTAGTCTCCGAATTGAAAAGACCGAACAAAGATAGGACATTATATTACAAGTCTCGAGACCGCGAGTAGCGAGTTTATCTTCGCATTACAAGTCGATATCGATCATCTAAACTACCATCACATAGAAGAGAGCTACGGTCATCACGATGAGCATCATCACGATGAAACTCGCCTTCATCCGGTTCCTCCAACGCTCCTCCCTCTCCCGCTAGATAGCGGGCGATTCTAAATTCGCCTCGCCCTAGTGGTGTACCTTTGTAACTGTTACCGCTGAATCGGTGAACCTGTCTCCGACACTCCTCCCATCATCGAGACTCGGAACCTTACCCTTGTACACGACATACGCCGGCATCGCTATGCACTAGCCAAACGAAACGTTAGTACCAATTCACGCAGAATACATAAGCAATATATAAGTATGCAACAGAACGATCGGAAGAGAAAAGCAAGACATTAATAGCATTGATTACATCTAAGTTGAACGACTCTCGAAACCAAAGAGACATACTACAAGTTCATTAAAGTTTAATTACAACATGAGCCAATCGATGTTTCAGAACTAGACAACTCGACTCAAGGGACCGGAGCGTGGATGAAGCCGCCGTCTATCGTGGTAGTCATGAAAGAACGGGCGTTGTCATCCTGCATTTGTAGCATTGTGTCGATGTCACCGTTGGACGGTTGATTTCGAGGTAGAACTACCCCGAGGTACGGCGACATCTTGATGGATGATTTCCGCAAACTCCGATCGGATGCGAAAGAATTCTTGTCGGAGGTCCGCGTCCCGGATTGCCGACACGCCGCGCCCAATCTTGGAGTTTACTCGGTAGCGAAGTTGATGATGGTCCCGCACGATCGCCCGCATGTGATGGATGGCGTAGTAGGCACCCTTCGACCGCCAGCGGCTGCTTGACGCAGCAGAACGTCAGATTGGGGAGAACACGTGCTTGCCGGCTTACGAATAGGCCGGTGAAGGTGCCTCCAGATTTGGCGAGCCGGGAGAACATCATCAAGAACCTTCTTGACATTTGTGTAGTCTACGTTCGTCGACGGTCCGGGTCGAAATCGTGGCCATGGAATATTTGGGGCTTAGGAGGATGAGCGTGCAACGTGTGTCACCGCAGAAAACACGGAATGTTAAAAGAAAACGATCGAAATGTAAGAATTCATATGTTACGGGCGGTTGAGGGAGGACTTACTCGGAAAGTAAGGCACGAGGAAGTTATCCTTATCTTGGTTTGCCAAAATGACGCCTTCGAGGTAAGAACTCGCGACTTGCAGGCCCCCAGCGCTGCCCAAGATCTTGGCACGCATGTAGAAGGGGTCGACTATCACGATGTCCGGGGTCTTGTCGCGAATGATCCGCATCTCCATACTCAGCGAAAATAGCGAGCGAAGGTGTAGTGCAGCGGATGAAGGTTCAACATAGCGTGGATGTCATCAAAACGCAGGACGATCGTGACGCCCGATGGAGTTATCCACAAAGCCCTTGCCCTCCGCACCTTGGCCGCGAAAACCGGTATGACACATCCTTCTCCCGAGACGCCGCTTCTCCAAAGAAAGAACACCGTCATGCAGACTCCGCATAGCACCGATTGCAGCATTGAGCATATTTGTCGGTAGCATCGCCCTACCCGCCACATGCACCCTCCTCGAGATATCCTGCGGTGAAGGTGGCCCGCCCCGAGCACGGATCGTACTTTCGGTGCCGGCTGGCTCGCACCCTTCTTAGTCTTTCTTTTGCGTGCCTTCTTCTTCTCCTGTAATGGGACCGAGTTTTGCTCACAGACCGCCTTCTTGAGTGTGTTGGGGCTGATAATATTTCGCACCTCGCCTATCCGAGGCTCGGTGAAGTCGGCAGCCGGAGGCGTCTCTGAGAGCTGAACGCCGACGGCGCTGTTGTAACTTGGCTTCTCCGCGTACGAGCTAGATCGCACACGCCTTTTGTTGGGTTTGGTTCTTGAGAAGGAGGCCCCATGAAGTCGCCATCGCACCCATGCTCGGCAAAGTCTTGATCGACGTTGCCAAATGTATCATAGTCGCCGTCGTCGTCATTACGATCCTGTGCCATATGCATGTTTGGATCCAGTGGCATAGGGATGTCCGCACCGTTATGGCGGTCTTGCCATGGGGCCGACTTGGCGCCGCACGATCGGGCGGTGTTATCTTTGGGGTGGTGTCCCCGCCCCAAACGAATCTGCTC
Source organism: Aegilops longissima (assembly GCA_021605205.1). Taxonomy (NCBI): domain Eukaryota; kingdom Viridiplantae; phylum Streptophyta; class Magnoliopsida; order Poales; family Poaceae; genus Aegilops; species Aegilops longissima. The sequence continues at coordinate 642,011,991 of CM038677.1, forward strand.
TTCGCCAAAGCAGGGCCAGCTCAGGCGGCGCCGAGGGTCATCACGTCATCATCGCCGGCCCCGACGGGTCGATTCGGAGGTAACAAGTCGTCGCAGCTCGGCAGCACCAACCAGTTGAACCCTAAACAAGTTGGGTGGCATCTGGGTACCGTGGAACAAGGGTTGCCGGTTGAACGATTTTGCCCTTGGCGACATCGACCAACTCGTTGTTCACGGTGGAGGAGAGTGCACGAACGTCGGCGGCGCCCTGCGAAAACATGTAGGGCGCCGGGGATGCCCACCAAAGGCAAGGAGATGAAGTCCTCGGCGAGAGAGCTTAATTAGTTACCGTGATGATGGCGTCGAGCTCGGCTAATGTAGAGGCACCGCCAACGGCGGGCGTGCGATTGGCGGAGAGGCCGCTTGCTGCAGAGGTGCCGGCGGCGTACCCGGGTGCATTAAGCTCCCGTGCGGCGTCGGAGACACCAATGCCGCCTCTGGGAGGCACCAATGGCCCGCCATCGCATTATGCGAGTTGCTGGCCGTGAAGCTAGGAATCGGGCGGCCCCTGTTGGCGCCCGCAATCCACGACTCAACCCCGAGATCAAGGTAGGCACAAGGGCGGTGATCGCCGCCCGAGTCGTTGTTCCACTTGCTCTTGGACAATCTCCGAATCCGCGCCACCTATGCCTTGAGTTCTTGAACCTCTCGCGCCTGGCTTTCCGAGCTGGTCTTTTTCTCCTTCCGCACACCAGCGGTATAGTATGACCCCCATTTTGTCGACAAGCCTTTGCCGCCACACGACCAGCCGACGCCGGCTTCTCGAGCTTATCCTTGTTCTTCATTACATTCAACCCCTATTTAGAGTGGTGTCCCAAGGGTTGCTCGAGTCGACCCAGCTGCCATCGCTTTCAATCGCTGCGGAAGGAATGTGAACCATTTAGAAATTGGCTTCATTAATTAGAATGCAACCATATGGAGCTAATTACGCGGGGTGTATTCCTTACGTAACAAGCTCAAGCTGCCTGGTCTTGGATCCGTGGTAAGCTCCTTTGTTTTCGGTCCTTCTTGTACCGGCCCCGACAAAGTTCCTGGTCTGCTTGTCACCGCCAGATGTATCGAAGAGGGCGGTAGGCCTTGCTCGCACGGTCCGCCTCCTCCTTGTCCCATATAGGCTCCGCCACTCAGAACCGCCGGGACCGAGTGTGTGTTCCCCTATGTTCAGCTCCCGCATTTGTTTCCCCCACTCACTTGATTGGGAGCTTGCGGTGCTCGAGCAATTGATCTTGAAGTCGTTGTAGTCATCTTCGGTGATCGAAGGATTTTTCTCCTTGATCTTCTCATAACTCTCACCTTTCTCGATCATTCTCTTCACATTGCTTTTCCAAGTAGACAGGGCCTTGCTCATCTTCGTGAGGGCAGCATTGTTCACTTTATTCCCTTTGAGGCTTGTGTTTTCAAATTCAGCGGGAACTTGTATCGCTCGTGCAGCTTCGTGAAGAGGAGGTTGCGCAAATTCCTCGGTCAGATGCCTCGGGTTCTCGGTGTTGATCGAGACGGTGCTCGGACAATGCACCCGAGCTGAAGCGAGTACCCTTGACTATTCGCTTGGGCGCCGTTGGATTCCGTTGGAGTCCACTTCATAACTTCCTCCTTGAGGGTGCGGAGCACGATCGGCGCCGTCCTTCCGTTGCCTCTTCGGTGGCTGCCATCTGTGCGTCTTGCCGCCATCATCGATGGTGGCATCTCGGCGGCACCATCGGTGGTGGCATCGGTGTGGTCATCCTCGGCGGCACCATCCGTGGTCTCGGGATCGGTGGGGAAGGCGGCGGCCTCATACAAGTGAGGTTGTTCCTCCATCTCCGGGATAGCTCCTGAATGCCTTGCCGCCAAACCCGGCCTCATCGTTGCGCCATGTTTCTCTCTAAATAGAAACAAAGTTTGGTCAAAAGTTGGTTATTGTCAAGGAACAAGATCATGGTCTCATCATTTAGGGTTTGTCGACACGAGGCATCCTAAAATCTAAGCTTTTATCATTGAGGGTTTTTCGACGCCAAGGCACCCTAAAAGCCTAACTTTTCATCATTTCGGTTTTTATCGACACCGAGGCACCCTAAAAGCCATGCATTAGTCACAAGTACGCCGGGGCACTTGATCCTACTTAATTAACTACTAAGATACCCCGGCCCATGCATTAGTCACAAGTACCCCATATGTCCTATTTTTAGCAAAGTCATGCTAAAATTCACGGAAAATTTCAGTATGACCTTTCCTGAAAATAGGACATATGGAGTACCCGAATTTGCCGGAACGGAAGTTAATCGACATTCCGGCAAACTCAAGGGCCTCTCGGGGTACCTGCAACATCATCACGACACGATGGTCGGAGACAAAACCCAGCAAACTAGCAAAATCATCACAAATTGTTTTCTGTTAAAGATGATCATCATCTTTACAAGTCTTTCTCAATGTGATCACAAGTAATTCAGAGGCATCACAAGTAATTCAGAGCATCACAAGGCATTAGTAGTTCAGTACATGAACAAGTTTTACAAAGCACATCAATTTGTGTGCCTAAGTGAATTAACTGAATTTTCAAGAATCGAATAAACTGAATTTTCAAAACTGCAAGAAGCCAATTAAAAAAAATCCCCTTCTTCTTGTCTCCTCTCACTATCTCTCACACATGTACACATGGCAAACCACAAAGGGTGTGTCAAGAAATTACTAAACTAATAATCCAACCACTAAAGCACAAAGGGTGTGTCAAGAAATGTTGCAATTAAAACAATAGCTTGTCACTAACAGCATTGGGCACACCACGATTAGCATGGAATTGACATTATTTATTGCAATTGAATATGTCAAAAGGGAGGGTATATAACAAACTTAAATTTTTCAAAATATCCATGGACCAGGTTCAACTACTCAACTTAACTGGCTTTCTGGACTTTCTTTTACATGATTAAAGATAGGCCGAAGCAAGAGTATATAAAAACAGCACATTTATTAGATGAGTGACACCATCAGTCCGTTGCAAACTTGGAAAAAAATTATGACAATCCTTGGAATCGCAGGACAATATTACGAAGAAAGAGTTTAACAGGCTAGCATCATTACTACAGCTCCAGAAATCTAATAGTGATCAAATGAGACTGTTAGCTCCTAATGAAATATGTTGTAAAGTCGACAGCCATAAGATTGATTGAACATGGCTGAGAAAGCAGTAGTACTCTGCCTTTCCATACAGCCTAGATAAGCAATATACCGAATGTCATGTCATGTCAAACAGCAATATTATTTACATGGTCTCAAACTTGTGGTAAAAGATTATATCGAGATCTGACAATGAGATGTTTTCAGAATCGATCATTGTCGAACAAATAACCTAAATTGCATTTGGTGGGTTTGTCCAGGTCACACACATACACACACACACACGAACTGGAGGTAGAAGAAGAGACGCACACTTTGGGCACCACACGACTTGTGCCTTTTCTTGAATTTCTTCTTACACAAATGAACTGAATTACACGGGGTTAAATAACCGGACCACCCAAGCTATCACGCACCCACTAGCCACTATCTAGCATGCACACACGCATACACTATGTATGCACTACCATACATAGTCTCAAACCAGTGGAAGAAGACTTATCTATACATGTGCGCTACTTTTTTTTGAGAAAGTCATGTGCGAGCTACTTATGTAAGGCCCTGTTTGTTTGCGCTTATACTTCAGATTTTGCAGCTTTTCCACTTTGGCTTAAAAAATGCACAGGTTCTTTGAAAATTGGTAAAAAAAGGATGACCAAATAAAACTAAAAAGGAATAATCAGGGGAATCAAAACCTTTAGCCGGTGTAGTTTTCTGACTGCTCTGATGCTTTCTCTTGTAACAAAGACCTTGAGCCAATTTAGACGTGTCCCTCGCCTAAAATATTTCTCGAGCTGATGAACTACATATTCCAAGGAATACAATGAGATCTGAGTATAAGTTAAATGCAAGAACAAACAGAGAATTGGATGCAGTACTAATAGCATATTATTAACTTAAGTGTTGCTATTTAAGCTTACATAATGATGTACAGAGATGTATGGAAGTTCAAACAGATTTATTCTTCAATACTTTTAAAGTGGAATTAGCGAAACAACATAAAAAATAATATGTTTGGGAGAGCATCCCGCATGTTAATATGTTCGAGAAACATCCCATCGATGGTTGCCAAATTTACCTTTACTGAGCAACATCTACAAATCAAAACAGAAGAGATGCAAGCCAAAACTACTTCGAGTAGCAAACCAGTGAACAACTATAAACCATAGAACTTAGGGAACCACAGCCAAAAAAATGTGACTGCGTGTAAAAATAAAAGAAATATTTCTTTGCGTGTAGGACGTGCGAGTTCTTCAAAACATTTGATGCGTAAGATTTAGTGCAAAGGAGAAAGATATATATTTCACTCTCAACAATATAACCAAAGGTTATCCCAAAGATCAAAAGCTCCCACTTGTTGTGGGGGCCTCGAAAGGGAATTATTAGGTTCTTAGGCAGCATTTCCCTTGTTTGACTTTTTAAGGATACTAACTCAAACCCGGACTTCCGTGATACAAGTGGAGATACTGCCATTCTGCTTGTGGATACAAGTAAAATTCCTCAAATGAACATCTCAATTCTCTTACTTGATTTCCGGCACTAAAACAAAAAAACTGAATGTCCATCAAATTCTAGGATTCACTGTGTATATGAAGGCTCAGAGCACATCGTGAGCAAGGAGCAGACCTTAGGTTTAATTTACATGAGAGAGACAAATTCATGTCTCTGAGAGAAAGACTGAAACACAAATTGAAAGTAAATTGTCTCGGTGGCACATCGGGAAAGCAAAGCACCATAAGCAAGCAGCATGTCCATCTTTTTAATCTATGCAGATTCAGATAAAGCATGCCCATCTTGTGATGTTCGAATGTCCATCTCCTGTAGCTGTGGTCATGTTCGATAATTTCAGTTAAAATGTTGATGGTGTATTGGTGTTGTGGTCATGTTCGGTCATTGTGGAGTATTTACAGAGTTGCTGGGATATGAATTCTTTTGTTCGAAGCTTAGGTTGAACACTAACTAAATTCAGATGGGACCGTGGTTGGGGCAAGTTTCAAAATATGCATTGTTTGTATTGTTCTTACATCCATGCACTGTTTTGTTGTTCTTGCATCAAGGAGAATGCCCCCACTTTGAAATTAAGTGAAATGATTCCACAGACTTCCATTTTGAAATAAAGTAATATGCTCCTTGAAATTTGGCCAATATGATAAGTGGCATATTACTCCAGTTAGCAACATATTTTCAATGATACGGAATTTGGCCAATATGATAAGTGGCATATTACCCTTGGTTTCAAGCCAAGACCCTTGTGCTGTTGCAACTGTCTAAATGGCCATCATCAAGCAATATGATAAAAAAAGGAAATGAACTTAAAACGAGAGCAAGTATTGACTTAAAATGAGAAGATTAGCAAGATTAGATGTGATGCAAACTACTCCAGTTAGCAAGACATGAGACATGAGACATGCATAGACACTCAAGGCGTTTTTTCACTAGCTGACTAAACCTATGATATGCACATCTCGAACTTTCACTAGCTGTTTTTGCAGAGAAGGAAAAATCAAGTAAGTACCTTGGGCGGTCGAGGGAGGCGGGTCGACGGTGGTGTGGACGGGCGGGGTCGAGGTGGGGCAGCGGCGCTGGGCGGGTCGAGGCGGCGTCAGGCGGGAGGCAGCGCCCGGGCGGCGGGTTTGGGCGGCGTCTGGGCGGCATCCGGGCGGCGGGGTCGGGCGGCGTCTGGGCGGCGCCCGGCGGCGGGGAGGGCGGCGTCCGGGCGGCGACGGGCGGCGGGGTCGGGCGGGTCGAGGCGGCGGCTGGCGCAAGGCGTCAAGGCGACGGGCGGCGGGAGAGGGCGAGGGAGGGAGAGGGCGAGGGCGAGGGCGAGGGCGAGGGCAGCGGCGGCGGGCGGGATCGAGAGGAGAGAATGGCGGGGGATCGGCGAAGGGGATCGGGCGAAGGGGGGATCGGGCGAAGGGGGGCCACAATACTAATGGCGCACCTCACCGTGGTGCGCCAATAGAATGTCCACACTAATGGCGCACCTCACCGTGGTGCGCCATTAGTACTTTTTTTTATTTCCACTCAAGCCAAAAGGTTATGTACTACCAGAACCTATCCATGTCAAGCCCACTCTACTAGCTCGACTGGTCAGCCTCCAGTTCTCACAGTAGGAGGTCCTGGGTTCGACTCCCAGGCTCCACAAATATTTTTTTAGCATTTAAAAAGCTATTTGATACTTATTTATGTTTAAATATGTTCAAACTTGTTTAAATAATAACAGTAATATTTTTTTATAAGACAGTAGCATTTAAAAAGCTGTTTGATACTTATTTTTTTATAAGACGATGCGCGGGGTGCGGGGAGTCGGCGGCGGCGGTTGAGTAGGGGAATCGAGGGTGCGGGGGGTCGGTGGCGGCGGCCGGTGGACTGGGGGAGTGCTCGGCGGCGAGGGCCAAATAGCGTTTCACGGACGTGCGCGTCCATGATCCCACGGATTGCAACTGGAAGTATCTGCGTCATCAGCACGTGATGACGTGAGACTTCATCCCGCTGAACTTCGCTTCACTGGGTCTAGGTATCCGCTTATCTTCCCAGCGAACCGTAAGGAAGTTTTACTCCTAGGAGGCAGGTGAAAACTGCTCGATCTCCTCCCCGACTTAGAGTGAAGCACGCGGGAGGGTAGTCATTTCCGGTCTTCTTGGCCTTTTGCCTTTGGCGACTTTACGTGTCTGCTTCGCCTCATCATCATCATCATCATCATCATCATCATCATCATCATCATCATCATATAGCGTGAAGCTCCTGCCGATGCCCATTGATTTCAAGTCTGCCCTTGCTTTCGCCCATCTTTGGTCCTCTCGGCATGTTGAGCAGGGTACCAAGCGACTCTCGCACACGTTCTTCGTGATATGCATGACATCAAGGCTGTGAGGCACACGGTGGATCTTCCAAGACGGCAAGTCCCGTAAAACAGACCTCGTTTTCCATACCTTCAGCAGCTGCTCGGGCGCCTTCGCTTCTTTCCGGCTCTCGCGCCTTTTGCTTCTTTCCCGCAATGGGCGTCTTTCCAATTTTCCAACAGCTTGTCTATTTCTCGCCGCTCCTCGTACACGGGCGTTTTCGGGGTTCGGTTTCACCATCGAACAGATCCTTGCGTTTCCTCCACGGGCCATCGTCGCGAAGCCACCTTCGATGTCCCATGAACACGGTTTTCGAAGACCCGGGATCTCTATCTAGCTGGCGATACGTTGTGTCATCCATGCACCTTAGGCATCCGTAAAATCCGTGGACTACCTGCCCCGCGACATATCCGTAATCGAGATAGTCGTGCACCGTCGTGAGCAAAGGCGGCTCTCATAGGGAAATATTCTTTCTGCGGCGTCCCACGATATTGGTGGCGTTTTCCACAGCGTGTCAAGCTCCTCTTTCAGCAGCCCTAGATACAGATTGATGTCGCCCTGGTTGTTTCGCCCTTCAATTAGCATACTCATGTGAATGTACTTCCTCTTCATGCACAACCAGGGGAAGGTTGTACATCCACACAAACACAGGCCAGGTGCTATGTGTGCTTCTCCGCTGCCAAACGGATTGACTCCATCGGTGCTCGCGCCCAAAGACGATGTTCCTTGGATCGCTCCCAAATTCCGAGTCTTGAAGTTCAACGCTTGCCACCGCTCGCATCCTTAGGGTGACTCAGCATCTTGTCTTTTTTATCTATCTCCGGATCATTTGCGTCATCTTCCCGCTTCTTCTCCTCCCTATCCGCGTGCCAACGCAGGAGCTTTGCTACCTTAGGGTCCGCGAAATAGCGCTGCAGACGAGGAGTGATCGAAAAGTACCACACCACTTTTCGAGGAGCTTTCTTCCTCTTCTTGTATCGAGTGACGCCGCACACCGGACATATGGTAGACTCAGCGTGCTCGTCCCCGATAAATGATGCAATTGTTCATGCACACATGGTATTTCACGTCGCGGTAAATCCAGAGGACACACGATTTTCTTCGCCTCCTCCAAACTGGTCGGGCACTTGTTCCCCTTGGGAAGACGTTCGTGCCAGAATGACATGTTCTCGTCGAAGCATGCGTCGGTCATTTTGTGTTTTACCTTCATCTCCAGGGCCATGAGCGTTACTTTCAGGCGGGTATCCTCGGGCCTGCATCCTTCATACAATGGAGTAACCGCGTCTAACTCAAGTTGATCCATCTTGGCTTTCTCTCGGGTGGCAGCTCTTGCGTTATCCGTCTGCTTGAGAAGCAGCTCTTGAATATGAGGGTCCTACACCCAGCCCATCGATGGTCCAGCGTCGCCGCGCTCCGCCGCATCATCATCTTCATGATCATGCCCGTCGCCTGCTCCGCATCTTCCTCATCATCATGTCCTGCATCTTCTACATGATGATCGTGTACAGATCACGATCGTGATCATCTCCGGGATTCTTCGTCTTCTCGCCGCTTGAGCCGCGGTGGTTGTCTTGCTGCCCTTCCTCATTTCTTGCCCGCCCGCATGGACGACTTCGTAGTCATCTTCATCACCTTGCCACCGATAGCCATCCATGAAACCACGCAACAGCAGGTGGTCCCGCACCTGCCGGAATCCGGGTCCGCAATAAGGCTCTTCACTTGCATCTTCGACACGGACATCTTATCTCCGCCTCGTTCTTTTGAAGCATCTCGGCCTTCGCGGACCTCAAAAACCTATTCACGATGCCTTCGGTCATCGTGCGGACCATATGGTCGTCATGGGTAGAGCAAAACGATATTTTAGAACCAAGAAAAATTTGGCATGACTTTGCCTAAAAATAGGACCAAAAGGATGCTTAATGCCAAAATTCTCACTAAACGGAAATGAATCAACATTCCGCAAAATATTGGCAACTATCGCATTTCAAATACCGGTACACCTCCAAACACAAACACATATGCAAACACCACAAACATATGCAACACCACGAACATACATAGATCTAGCTAGGCCGTAAAAAGTGCATGTGCACATTGTTGTAAGGAGAACAACCTAAATATAGCTTCCCCCCTTACTTACCTATTAAAACAAGGTAATTTAACCACTTAATTTGAATGAATCTATGGTGGAAATGAGGTGAAAAAGAGGAGGCACCCGAGACAAGGAGGAGGTGGAGAGAATGAAGTGGGGAGAAAGTGAGTGTGTGGGTAGGAGAGGCTGTCCCAAATATCTTGTTGTTGCCCACTTACTAATGGCGCACCTCTTGCATGGTGCGCCATTAGTAGTTACCACTACTAATGGCGCACCTAAGCAGGATGCGCCATTAGTATGTTTGGACAAAGCGCACTAGTTTAAAAAAGTTTCTATACTAATGGCGCACCCACACCTCGGTGCGCCATTAGTAGTTACAACTACTAATGGCGCACTGGGCAGGATGCGCCATTAGTATGTTTGGACAGCGCACTAGTTCAAAAAAGTTTCTATACTAATGGCGCACCACACCTGGTGCGCCATTAGTAGTTACAACTACTAATGGCGCACTTGGGCAGGATCGCCATTAGTATGTTTGAACAAAGCACTAGTTTAAAAAAATTTGATACTAATGGCGCACCCAAAGCATGGTGCGCCATTAGTAGTTTAGACTCTAATGGCGCATCAGATGGTGGTGCGCCATTAGTATATACTAATGGCGCACCATCTTTCCGGTGCGCCATTAGTGTCATTTCCATCTATAGCCCTTTTCCTAGTAGTGTATATATAGTGGAGGGGTGGGAGAGCAGCTGCAACCTTCCCCTGGCACAGCCCTCCCTCCTCCTACACCTCCTCCGTCCGTTCGGCGCTAGATCGAACCTTCTGCGATTTGAATCTCCACGAGTACGACTCCATCAACGGCGTTCTTGTAACGCTTCCGCTTAGCGATCTTCAAGGGTATGAAGATGCTCTCTCTCTCTCTCTCTCTCTCTCTCTCGTTGCTAGCATCTCCTAGATTGATCTTGGTGACACGTAGGAAAATTTTAAATTATTACTACGATCCCCAACAAACTATACCTACTCCCTTATAAACCGGTTCCTGTGACTTCTACACCAATTAGTGAGGAAGCTAATGATGATGATCATGAAACTTCAGATCAAGTTACTACTGAACCTCGTAGGTCAACCAAAGTAAGATCCGCACCAGAGTGGTACGGCAATCCTGTTATGGAGGTCATGTTACTTGACCGTGACGAACCTACGAACTATGAGGAAGGGATGATGAGCCCAGAATCCGCCAAATGGCTTGAGGCCATGAAATCTGAGATGGGATCCATGTATGAGAACAAAGTGTGGACTTTGGTTGACTTGCCCGATGATCAGCAAGCCATACAGAATAAATGGATCTTCAAGAGGAAGACTGACGCTGACGGAAATGTTACTATGTACAAAGCTCGACTTGTTGCGAAAGGTTTTCGACAAGTTCAAGGAGTTGACTACGATGAGACCTTCTCACCCGTAGCGATGCATAAGTCCGTCCGAATCATGTTAGCAATTGTTGCATTTTATGATTATGAAATTTGGCAAATGGATGTAAAGACTGCATTCCTGATTGGATTTCTGGAAGAAGAGTTGTATATGACGCAACCTGAAGGTTTTATCGATCCAAAGGATGCTAACAAAGTGTGCAAGCTCCAGCGATCCATCTATGGACTGGTGCAAGCATCTCAGAGTTGGAATAAACGTATTGATAGTGTGATCAAAGCATATGGTTTTATATGACTTTTGGAGAAGCTTTGTATTTACAAGAAAGTGAGTGGGAGCTCAGAGCATTTCTAATATTATATGTGGATGACATATTGTTGATTGGAAATGATATAGAATTTCTGGATAGCATAAAAGGATACTTGAATAAGAGTTTTTCAATGAAAGACCTCGGTGAAGCTGCTTATATATTGGGCATCAAGATCTATAGAGATAGATCAAGACGCTTAATTGGACTTTCATAAAGCACATACCTTGATAAAGTTTTGAAGAAGTTCAAAATGGATCAAGCAAAGAAAGGGTTCTTGCATGTGTTACAAGGTGTGAAGTTGAGTCAGACTCAATGCCCGACCACTGCAGAAGATAGAGAGAAAATGAAAGGTGTTCCCTATGCTTCAGCCATAGGCTCTATCATGTATGCAGTGCTGTGTACCAGACCTGATGTGTGCCTTGCTATTAGTTTAGCAGGGAGGTAGCAAAGTAATCCAGGAGTGGATCACTGGACAACGGTCAAGAACATCCTGAAATACCTGAAAAGGACTAAGGATATGTTTCTCGTTTATGAAGGAGACAAAGAGCTTGTCTTAAATGGTTACGTCGATGCAAGCTTTGACACTAATCCGGACGACTCTAAGTCGAAACCGGATAATATTTATATTGAACGGTGGAGCCGCCGGTTGGTGCAGTTCTAAGCAAAGCGTCACGGCGGGATCTACGTGTGAAGCGGAGTACATAGCTGCTTCAGAAGCAGCAAATGAAGGAGTCTGGATGAAGATGTTCTTATCCGATCTAGGTGTCATACCTAGTGCATCGGGTCCAATGAAAATCTTTTGTGACAATACTGGTGCAATTGCCTTGGCAAAGGAATCCAGATTTCACAAGAACCAAGCACATCAAGAGACGCTTCAATTCCATCCGCGATCAAGTCAAGGAGGGAGACATAGAGATTTGCAAGATACATATGGATCTGAATGTTCTAGACCCGTTGACTAAGCCTCTCTCACGAGCAAAACATGATCAGCACCAAGGCTCCATGGGTGTTAGGATCATTACTGTGCAATCTAGATTATTGACTCTAGTGCAAGTGGGAGACTGAAGGAAATATGCCCTAGAGGCAATAATAAAGTTGTTATTTATATTTCCTTATTTCATGGTAAATGTTTATTATTCATGCTAGAATTGTATTAACCGGAAACTTAGTACATGTGTGAATACATAGACAAAGTATCACTAGTATGCCTCTACTTGACTAGCTCGTTGAATCAAAGATGGTTAAGTTTCCTAGCCATAGACATGAGTTGTCATTTGATTAACGGGATCACATCATTAGAGAATGATGTGATTCACTTGACCCATTCCGTTAGCTTAGCACTTGATCGTTTAGTATATTGTTATTGCTTTCTTCATGACTTATACATGTTTCTATGACTATGAGATTAGGAAACTCCCGAATACCGGAGGAACACTTTATGTGCTACCAAACGTCACAACGTAACTGGGTGATTATAAAGGTGCTCTACAGGTGTCTCCATTGGTGTTTGTTGAGTTGGCATAGATCGAGATTAGGATTTTTCACTCTGATACCAGCAATGAATTGAAGCAGGGCTTGGTCTCGAAAGGTATAGATACCACCAGAAGCTTGGAAAGAAGAAGGAATGTCGACCTACCGCTCCGTGTCGGAGAGGTATCTCTGGGCCCTCTCAGTAATGCACATCACTATAAGCCTTTCAAGCAATGTGACTAATGAGTTAGTTGAGGGATGATGCATTACGGAATGAGTAAAGAGACTTGCTGGTAACGATATTGAACTAGGTATTGAGATACCGACGATCGAATCTCGGGAAAGTAACATACCGATGACAAGGGGAACAACGTATACTGTTATGCAGTTTGACCGATAAAGATCTTCATAGAATATGTGGGAGCCAATATGAGCATCCAGACAATCGGTATTATGAGTTCATGTGTTTTGATGTACCGAAGATAGTTCAGAGTCCCGGATGTGATCACAGACATGACGGGGAGTCTCGAAATGGTCGAGACATAAAGATTGATATATTGGACGACTATATTCAGACACCAGATGAGTTCCGGGGGTCACGGGATAATTATCAGAGTGTCGGGGGGTTATCGGAACCCCCGGGGGAACTAAATGGGCCAACAAGGGCCTTGTGAGAGAGAGAGATAGAGAGAGAGGAGGGTCCATAGGGCTGCCCCCCCCCCTCTTGGGAGTCCGAATTGGACAAGGAGGGGGGCGGCGCCCCCTCTTTCCTCCCTCTCTCCCTCTCCTTCCTTCCCCCTTCCTTCTTCCTAGTTGGACTAGGAAAGGGGGAGTCCTACTCCTACTAGGAGGAGGACTCCTCCCCTTTCTTGGTGCACCCCAAGGCCGGCCAGCCTCCCCCTTGCTCCTTTATATACGGGGGTAGGGGGCACCCTAGAATACACAAGTTGACATTGTTCTAAACCGTGTGCGGTGCCCCCCTCCACCATAATCCACCTCGGTCATATCGTCGTAGTGCTTAGGCGAAGCCCTGTGCCGGTAAATCCATCATCACTGTCATCACGCTGTCGTGCTAACGAAACTCTCCCTCGACACTCTGCTGGATCGTGAGTTCGTGGGACGTCGCCGAGCTGAACGTGTGCAGATCGCGGAGGTGCCGTACTTTCGGTACTAGGATCGATCGGGCCGTGAAGACGTACGACTACATCAACCGTGTTGTCATAACGCTTCCGCTTATGGTCTACGAGGGTACGTTCCCCTCTTGTTGCTATGCATCACCATGATCTTGTGTGTGCGTAGGAATTTTTTGAAATTACTACGTTTCCCAACACATAGATGTGATGGGCTCCTACTTCTATGACAAAAATCATGACGAAAATGGGCTTTTCATCCCGGGCGGGCCGGAGACACAGCTGCATTACATTCTTTGGTCCGTCCATGACGGAGAAAACCATGGTAGAAGCGAGGGCGAAGAACATATCGGGAGAGTTCCCGATTCGGTGGGTGGTCGGGGCCGAAGCGATACGTGTTTATCCTGTCGCCCATGCACGTGTAAGCGGCGTTGCGCTCTAATCAACCCGAGCGAGGCGTTGGGCTCTAATCGAACCAGAAAGCGATTGCACCGCAGGCTACATGTTATCAACCGAAGCGATCGATCGATCCCTTGCGCTAATCAAGCCGAGTGATTCGCCGCTCTCGCTGCTAATCAAACCGATCGATGCTGCCTCTGGATGAACAATGAGCGTTATTGGGAGGTTTGGATGAACAGTTCCCGGTGGGGGTTGGATGAACAGGACCCCATGGTAGTAGAGGTCGTTGCCGCTGGATGAACAGTATCCCGTGGAGGGGTGGATGAACTGGACCCCGTGGAGGGCTGGATAAACAGGACCCCGTGGAGGGCTGGATGAACAAGACGACCCCGTGGAGGGCCGGTGGAACAGTAGCCGGTGGAAGGCTGGATGAACAGTAGCCCATGGAGGGGCGGTTGAACAGGACCCCGTGGAGAGGGTTGGTTGAACAGTAGCCGGTGGAGGAGTGCTGTGGAGGCCGGATGAATAGGATCCCGGGGATGAACAGTCGCAGGTGGAGGCTGGAGAGGTCAACGGTGGATGAAAAGTAGCCCGTGGAGGCTGGAGGAGGTCGACGGTGGAGATGACCAGTATCCCGTGGAGTCCTGTTTTGCGGTACGCCACACCCCTCCTGATGAACAGGACTGCCGTTTCGACCGTAGGGCTCCAACACAAGTCCATTTCCTCCGTTTTGTGGTACGCCACACCCCTCCCGATCAACAGGACCCCGTTTCGACCGTAGGAGGTCCGTTTCCTCTGTTTTGCGGCATGCTAGACCCCTCCCAATGAACATTATCCCGTTTCCACCGTGGCCGGTCGAACACAAGGTCGTTTCCTCCGTTCTGCGGTACGCCAGGCCTCGTTTCCATCAACTGTTCCGTCCAAGATGGTTGGCTCCCGATGAACAACATGCATTCCATTGCCTCCCGATGAACCCGGCGCATTCCATTGCCTCCCCATGAACACGACGACGATGCATTTTCTTCGTTCTGACCCAGCCACAGCCATGTACACGAGCCCTGGCCGTACGTATGCGCGAGTAGGCGTTCGAGACCCCGCCCGTATGTACGTACGTGGTCGTATTTACTTTCTTGCACCCTGGCCGCTACACGTACGTGTACATGCTACATGCGCGCCTCTACTACGACACGTGCTCTTCCTTACACGGCCACGGTTCATCGCTGCAGCCTGCAGACAGACCGATCGTATGGACGTACACATTCGCGACCAGAATGACAACGCTACGTATGCTTCGACCAGGTGGGTCCCGACTGTCAGGAACTTCCTTGCGTGCGAAGATGTAACTGGTGGGTCCCAGCAGTCAGGGGGGCGAATAATTTTTTTTGCCCGTAATATGGACGCACTTCCTTGCGTGCGAAGATGTAGCTGGCGGGTCCCAGCAGTCAGGGGGGAAACATTTTTTCGTGAAATACGGTGGCCCATCCGATGGGTCCCTGCTGTCAGGTGGAGGAATCATTATTTTCCGCGTAATAAGGAGGCACTTCCTGGCTGCGGCCGTGGACCCAGCTGTCAGCCTCTCCACGTACAGTACTCTTCTGATGGAAGTCGTTTATTGACCACGTCGACCACGCTGCGCCGGGAGCACCAAAGGTGGAGGACGACGGCGAGGCCTAGGAAGGGAACGACGTGGAGCCGGGGAAGACGCGACAATAGATGCCCACGCGGAGAGGAGTACAAGGGTTCACTGGTTCGCTGCGGAGTGAGGTTGCCGTCGCCGCAGGGCCTGGCCAGTGGTGGGAGTAGTAGGGGCTGTGAGGCCTCCGCGGCAAAGACAGCCGCCACGGAGGCGAGGAGCAGCGGCACGACCGGTGCTGCTTTGGGCGGCTGGAGCAAGAAGACCAGATGTTGAAGAAGCACGACGGCCGTTGGATGGACATCGTACGGTCACTTCAGGTAGAATCGTTTATATTGACTAAGTTTACAAAGCCCTTGGTACGTGTCAACTTAGTAGGCCCATAGGTCAGCGTCCGAAACGGTGTGCCCCAGATGTCAGGGGGAGGAATCATTTTTGGGCGGGTGAAGCTAGAATATGCGAGATTGAAGAAGATGCATGACATCTGTTGGATGGACATACAACGGCCACTGTTGCTAGAACCGTGTGTTGCCTATAAGTTGATAAAGCCTTGCATACGCATCAACTTATTTTTTTAGGGGACGCGTCAACTTAGTAGGCCCACAAGTGTGTGGTAGAGAACTTATAGCCTGTTGGGGATATAACTATTGAGTATAAACCGCCCAGGAGGGGCCGGATCATACTCATAGTGATTTACATATACTGAAGCCCATGAAGACATAGAAGACAGCGCTTTATGTGGGAGACTTAGTAAGAAGGCCCGAAGCCCAAAGTTGGGTTAAAGCCCATGTATGTAAACCGCCATAGGCGTGTAACTTGTATTGTAAGATAGGAAAAGCATATACCGAGCCGGACACGTTTATGAGCCGGCCGGGACTCTGGACCACCGGTGTCAACCTCTGATATAAAGGATGACCAAGGCGGTTCAGTGGACAAGAACACAACAATCAAGAGCCTGGCCAAGCAGATTCGCTCCCTGGTCATCGAAACCTTAGCAATACCACCTCAAACTGGACTACGCCTTTACCTTCACCGCAAGGGGCCGAACCAGTATAAACTCCCCGTGTCCTTTATCCTGTTTAACCCCTTCAAGCTAACCTAGTTGTGATGGATCCACGTCTAAGTCCTCACACGAGGACATCTGTCGTGACCTTTCCATGACAGTTGGCGCCCACCGTAGGGCCAGCGCACAGTGGTTTCGAGTTCTTGAAGGGAAGAAGAAACTTTTTTCTTCTTCTCCTCTATTCCTTCTTCTTCTCCTCTCTTTTTTCTTCTATTTTTTCTTCTTCTTTCTTCTTCTTCTCTTTTTTCTTCTTCTCATTTCTTCTTCTTCTTCTTCTTCTTCTTCTTTTTATAAAATATTCTATACATCAATGAATATATCAATATATATACATGAACATTTATCTGCAAAAACATCATATTCTATACATCAATAAAAACATCATATTCTATACATAATAAAAACATCATATTCTATACATCAATATATATACAAAAAACATCACATATATATGCAGAAAAAAATCATGGCGGCGGCGGGGGGCCGGGCAGGCAGGTGCGCGCTGGGGGCAGGCAAGGCGCTGGGGCTCATCAGGCGGAGGCGACGGCGAGGTCGCGCGACGGGCGGCGGGGAGGCGGAGGCGACGGCGAGGTCGGGAGGCGGAGGCGACGGCGAGGTCGGGAGGCAGGGGCGGCGACGGCGAGGTCAGCGAGGTTATGGAGGCAGGGCGGCGACGGCGAGGGCGCCGGCGACGGGCGGGACGGCGACGACGAGGCAGGCGACGGCGACGGCGGGAGGCGGCGCGGCGGCGTCGAAGGCGCAAGCAGGCGACGGGCGACGATTTACGCAGGCAGGCGACGGCGATAACGAGGCAGGGGACGGCGACGACGAGGCAGGGCGACGGCGACGACGAGGCGCGGCAGCGACGACGGCGTCGGGCGGCGTCTGGGCAGCCCGGCGGCGTCGGGGAGGTTGGGGAAAATGGGCGAGGGAGATGTGAAATTTTCACAAGTCCTGGTTATATAGCAAGGGCATTGGTCCCGTTCAGGCACCAACTCGGGCTAATGCTCATTTGTCCCGTTGGTGCCACCAACCGGGACCAAAGGCCAAATTTCAACAGCCCAAAGGGCGGGAAGCGGCGGTTTTGGTCCCGGTTGGTGGCACCAACCGGGACTAAAGGTGGCGTTAGTCCCGGTCGTGGCACCAACCGGGACCAAAGGCCCATGGCTGCCCGAACCCAAATGTTTAGTCCCACCTCGCTAGTTGAAGGGCGCCGCACTGGTTTATAAGCTGGTGTGCGCCCCTCTCGAGCTCCTCTCAAATGCAGGCTTTGGCCTAATTATACTCTTGCTGGCCTATTACCTCTGGGCCTGAATCTCGCCCATGTAGGGTTTCTAGTCGTATTCAGGCCGTGGGGGCCTAGTAGGTGGCAGTTTTTTTGCTTTATATTTTATTTCCTTTTGCTTTTAGTTTTATAAAAATATGAACTTTCTATTAGTGCCATTAGTTTTAAAATTTGAAAACACTTTTTTGTTTTCTTTGTTGCTTTATTTATTTTATTTTGTTTCTACTTACAACAAAATACATATTGTTGCTATTTTTATTTTTTTCAAGTTTTTTGTTTTGTTTTCTGCATTATTTATTTTCTTTTGGTTTTTGCTTTATTTTTTAATTCTTTTTGCTTTTAGGTCAGCAAAATTATAAACTTTCTCGTTAGTGCTTTTAGTTTTATAAAAATATAAACTTTCTGCTTGTGCCATTAGTTTTAAAATTCAAAACACTTTTTTGTTTTCTTTGTTGCTTTATTTATTTTATTTTGTTTCTACTTACAACAAAATTCTTATTGTTGCTATTATTATTTTTTTTCAAGTTTTTTGTTTTGTTTCTGCATTATTTATTTTATTTTGGTTTTTGCTTTATTTTTTAATTCTTTTTGCTTTTAGGTCAGCAAAATTATAAACTTTCTGTTAGTGCCATTTGTTTTAGAACAATTATAAACTTTCTGTTTGTGCCATTAGTTTTATAAATTTTGAATTCTTTGAAATTTGTGTGAATCACAAGTTTATGAGCTCAACAAGGCATAGAGGGACGGGCCAGGTGCTGTGATTGCTGCTCTGCTCCCCGAAAGGATTAATGCCATCCGCTTAAAGCAAACCATACGCCCTTGGGTCCTTTGCAAACTCATCCGAGTACTTTCTCTCGATTTTTCTCCATCATGCGACCCGTCGTGGTGCTCTCAACTTCCGCCTTTCTTACGGTCCTCACTGTGCCATCGCATCAACTTGGCATGCTCTCCGCTTCAATGAGACGTTTCAACCATGGTATTATAGGAGCATACCACATCACCTTCGCAGAACCCTTCTTCCGGACGGCTCGCCGTCAACATCACCAGGTCATCTCGTCTGATCTTATACCGCAATGCACCGCATACCGGAATGCGCTCAGATCCTTGTAGGCACCACGGTAGAGGATGCAGCCATTAGGGCATGCATGTATCTTCTCCACCTCCAATCCTAGAGGGCATACGACCTTCTTTGCTGCGTATGTACTGTCGGGCATTCGTTATCCTTTGGAAGCTTCTTCTTCATTATTTTCAGAGCTTCTCAAATCCTTTATCAGCACAAGATTCTCTCGCCTTCCACCGCAGCAATTCGAGTACGGCACCGAGCTTTGTGTTGCCATCTTCGCAATTGGGGTACAACCCTTTTTGTGATCCTCTAACATGCGATCGAACTTCAGCTTCTCCTTTGACTTTCGTGATTGTGTCCTTGCATCGACAATGACCCGCGGAGATCATCATCATGGGGCACATCGTCTGTTCATCTTGATCTTCAGCAGCTTTCGCCACAGCAGCACCATCGCACATCGTCTCAGTGCAACTTGATGTTCAAGAGCATCACCGTATTCAGGGGCACATAGTTGTCATCGTACTCTTCTTCCTCGCCGCCTTCCATCATAACCCCTATTTCTCCGTGCCTCGCCCAAACATTATAGTGTGGCATGAAACCCTTGTAAAGCGGTGGGTGTGAAGGATTTTCCGGTCAGAGTAAGACTTCGTATTCCCACATATAGGGCATGGACAACACATAAAACCATTCTGCTTGTTTGCCTCAGCCACTTCGAGAAAAGCAAAAAAAAAAAATAAATATAGCAGAAAAGAAAAAAAAAACTATATAAAAAACTACTCATAAATGAACATAGATGCGCTTATAGAGAAAATTCAACCTAAATTCATAATAAATTTCTACTAAATTTAGAGAAATTCAGTATGAATTTAGGTTAAATTTCCTGTATAAGGGCATCTATTTTCATTTTGAGAAGAGCTCAACATGGCGTAAAGGGAGGTGCTTATAAACTGGTTTGATTCCCTTCGATTGGCGAGGTGGGACTAAACTCAGGCTTAACGAGGACCAACCCTTTAGTCCCGGTTGGTAGGACGAACCGACTAAAGGGCCTTTTGGTCCCGTTCAAGCCGCCAACCGAGACCAATGATTGTGGGCCGAGAGCGAGGCCAATGGTCCCGTTCGTCCCACCAACCGGGACCAAAAGGTCCGGACGAACGGGACCAATGGCCCACGTGGTCCCGACCGCCCCGGGCTCACGAACCGGGATAAATGCTCACATTAGTCCCGGTTCTGGATTGAACCGGGACTAATGGGCAAAACATGCCTCAACGATAGCCCCTTTTTCTACTAGTGTCTCTCTTGTTGCTAGCATCTCCTAGATTGATCTTGGTGACACGTAGGAAAATTTTAAATTATTACTACGATCCCCAACAAACTATACCTACTCCCTTATAAACCGGTTCCTGTGACTTCTACACCAATTAGTGAGGAAGCTAATGATGATGATCATGAAACTTCAGATCAAGTTACTACTGAACCTCGTAGGTCAACCAAAGTAAGATCCGCACTGCAGTGGTACGGCAATCCTGTTATGGAGGTCATGTTACTTGACCGTGATTTAACCTCATTTAACTATGAGGTAGGGATGATGAGCCCAGAATCCGCCAAATGGCTTGAGGCCATGAAATCTGAGATGGGATCCATGTATGAGAACAAAGTGTGGACTTTGGTTGACTTGCCCGATGATCAGCAAGCCATACAGAATAAATGGATCTTCAAGAGGAAGACCGACGACGGAAATGTTACTATGTACAAAGCTCGACTTGTTGCGAAAGGTTTTCGACAAGTTCAAGGAGTTGACTACGATGAGACCTTCTCACCAGAAGCGATGCATAAGTCCATCCGAATCATGTTAGCAATTGTTGCATTTTATGATTATGAAATTTGGCAAATGGATGTAAAGACGCATTCCTGATTGGATTTCGGAAGAAGAGTTGTATATGACGCAACCTCAAGGTTTTATCGATCCAAAGGATGCTAACAAAGTGTGCAAGCTCCAATGATCCATCTATGGACTGGTGCAAGCATCTCGAGTTGGAATAAACGTATTGATAGTGTGATCAAAGCATATGAGTTTTATACAGACTTCGGAGAAGCCCAGATTTACAAGAAAGTGAGTGGGAGCTCAGAGCATTTCTAATATTATATGTGGATGACATATTGTTGATTGGAAATGATATAGAATTTCTGGATAGCATAAAGGATACTTGAATAAGAGTTTTTCAATGAAAGACCTCGTGAAGCTGCTTATATATTGGGCATCAAGATCTATAGAGATAGATCAAGACGCTTAATTGGACTTTCATAAAGCACATACCTTGATAAAGTTTTGAAGAAGTTCAAAATGGATCAAGCAAAGAAAGGGTTCTTGCATGTGTTACAAGGTGTGAAGTTGAGTCAGACTCAATGCCCGACCACTGCAGAAGATAGAGAGAAAATGAAAGGTGTTCCCTATGCTTCAGCCATAGGATCTATCATGTATGCAGTGCTGACCTGATGTGTGCCTTGCTATTAGTTTAGCAGGGAGGTAGCAAAGTAATCCAGGAGTGGATCACTGGACAACGGTCAAGAACATCCTGAAATACCTGAAAAGGACTAAGGATATGTTTCTCGTTTATGAAGGAGACAAAGAGCTTGTCTTAAATGGTTACGTCGATGCAAGCTTTGACACTAATCCGGACGACTCTAAGTCGTAAACCGGATACATATTTATATTGAACGGTGGAGCTGTCAGTTGGTGCAGTTCTAAGCAAAGCGTCACGGCGGGATCTACGTGTGAAGCGGAGTACATAGCTGCTTCAGAAGCAGCAAATGAAGGAGTCTGGATGAAGATGTTCTTATCCGATCTAGGTGTCATACCTAGTGCATCGGGTCCAATGAAAATCTTTTGTGACAATACTGGTGCAATTGCCTTGGCAAAGGAATCCAGACTTCACAAGAACCAAGCACATCAAGAGACGCTTCAATTCCATCCGCGATCAAGTCAAGGAGGGAGACATAGAGATTTGCAAGATACATATGGATCTGAATGTTCTAGACCCATTGACTAAGCCTCTCTCACGAGCAAAACATGATCAGCACCAAGGCTCCATGGGTGTTAGAATCATTATCAGGCAATCTAGATTATTGACTCTAGTGCAAGTGGGAGACTGAAGGAAATATGCCCTAGAGGCAATAATAAAGTTGTTATTTATATTTCCTTATTTCATGGTAAATGTTTATTATTCATGCTAGAATTGTATTAACCGGAAACTTAGTACATGTGTGAATACATAGACAAAGTATCACTAGTATGCCTCTACTTGACTAGCTCGTTGAATCAAAGATGGTTAAGTTTCCTAGCCATAGACATGAGTTGTCATTTGATTAACGGGATCACATCATTAGAGAATGATGTGATTCACTTGACCCATTCCGTTAGCTTAGCACTTGATCGTTTAGTATATTGTTATTGCTTTATTCATGACTTATACATGTTTCTATGACTATGAGATTAGGAAACTCCCGAATACCGGAGGAACACTTTATGTGCTACCAAATGTCACAACGTAACTGGGTGATTATAAAGGTGCTCTACAGGTGTCTCCAATGGTGTTTGTTGAGTTGGCATAGATCGAGATTAGGATTTTTCACTCTGATACCAGCAATGAATTGAAGCAGGGCTTGGTCTCGAAAGGTATAGATACCACCAGAAGCTTGGAAAGAAGAAGGAATGTCGACCTACCGCTCCGTGTCGGAGAGGTATCTCTGGGCCCTCTCAGTAATGCACATCACTATAATCCTTTCAAGCAATGTGACTAATGAGTTAGTTGAGGGATGATGCATTACGGAATGAGTAAAGAGACTTGCTGGTAACGATATTGAACTAGGTATTGAGATACCGACGATCGAATCTCGGGAAAGTAACATACCGATGACAAGGGGAACAACGTATACTGTTATGCAGTTTGACCGATAAAGATCTTCATAGAATATGTGGGAGCCCATATGAGCATCCAGACAATCGGTATTATGAGTTCATGTGTTTTGATGTACCGAAGATAGTTCAGAGTCCCGGATGTGATCACAGACATGACGGGGAGTCTCGAAATGGTCGAGACATAAAGATTGATATATTGGACGACTATATTCAGACACCAGATGAGTTCCGGGGGTCACGGGATAATTATCAGAGTGTCGGGGGGTTATCGGAACCCCCGGGGGAACTAAATGGGCCAACAAGGGCCTTGTGAGAGAGAGAGATAGAGAGAGAGGAGGGTCCATAGGGCTGGCCGCCCCCCCCACTTGGGAGTCCGAATTGGACAAGGAGGGGGGCGGCGCCCCTCTTTCCTCCCTCTCTCCCTCTCCTTCCTTCCCCCTTCCTCCTTCCTAGTTGGACTAGGAAAGGGGGAGTCCTACTCCTACTAGGAGGAGGACTCCTCCCCTTTCTTGGTGCACCCCAAGGCCGGCCAGCCTCCCCCTTGCTCCTTTATATACGGGGGTAGGGGGCACCCTAGAATACACAAGTTGACATTGTTCTAAACCGTGTGCGGTGCCCCCCTCCACCATAATCCACCTCGGTCATATCGTCGTAGTGCTTAGGCGAAGCCCTGTGCCGGTAAATCCATCATCACTGTCATCACGCTGTCGTGCTGACGAAACTCTCCCTCGACACTCTGCTGGATCGTGAGTTCGTGGGACGTCGCCGAGCTGAACGTGTGCAGATCGCGGAGGTGTCGTACTTTCGGTACTAGGATCGATCGGGCCGTGAAGACGTACGACTACATCAACCGTGTTGTCATAACGCTTCCGCTTATGGTCTACGAGGGTACGTTCCCCTCTTGTTTCTATGCATCACCATGATCTTGTGTGTGCGTAGGAATTTTTTGAAATTACTACGTTTCCCAACACATAGATGTGATGGGCTCCTACTTCTATGACAAAAATCATGACAGAAAATGGGCTTTTCATCCTGGGCGGGCCGGAGACACAGCTGCATTACATTCTTTGGTCCGTCCATGACGGAGAAAACCATGGTAGAAGCGAGGGCGAAGAACATATCGGGAGAGTTCCCGGTTACGGTCGGGTGGTCGAGGGCCGAGCGATACGTGTTTATCCCGTACGTCCATGCCTGTGTGCGAGGCGTTGCGCTCTAACTGAACCCGAGCGAGGCGTTGGGCTCTAACTGAACCAGAGCGATTGCACTGCAGGCTACATGTTACTGAACCCGAGCGATCGATCGATCCCTTGCAGTTAACTGAACCCGAGTGATTCCTTCGCTACTGCTGCTAACTGAAACCGATCGATGCTGCCTCTGGATGAACAATGAGCGTTATTGGGAGGTTTGGATGAACAGTTCCCGTGGGGGTTGGATGAACAGGACCCCATGGTAGTAGAGGTCGCTGTCACTGGATGAACAAAGATCCCGTGGAGGGTGGATGAACTGGACCCCGTGGAGGGCTGGATAAACAGGACCCCGTGGAGGGCTGGATGAACAAGACGACCCCGTGGAGGGCCGGTGGAACAGTAGCCGGTGGAAGGCTGGATGAACAGTAGCCCATGGAGGGGCGGTTGAACAGGACCCCGTGGAGAGGGTTGGTTGAACAGTAGCCGGTGGAGGAGCGCTGTGGAGGCTGGATGAATAGGATCCCGGGGATGAACAGTCGCAGGTGGAGGCTGGAGAGGTCAACGGTGGATGAAAAGTAGCCCGTGGAGGCTGGAGGAGATCGACGGTGGAGATGACCAGTATCCCGTGGAGTCCTGTTTTGCGGTACGCCACACCCCTCCTGATGAACAGGACTGCCGTTTCGACCGTAGGGCTCCAACACAAGTCCATTTCCTCCGTTTTGTGGTACGCCACACCCCTCCCGATCAACAGGACCCCGTTTCGACCGTAGGAGGTCCGCTTCTCCGCTTTTGCGGTATGCTAGACCCTCCCAATGAACATTATCCTGCTTCCACCGTGGCGGTCGAACACAAGGTCGCTTCCTCCGCTTCTGCGTGCGCCAGCCTCGCTTCCATCAACTGTTCCGCCCAAGATGGTTGGCTCTCGATGAACAACATGCGCTCCATTGCCTCCCGATGAACACGGCGCATTCCATTGCCTCCCATGAACACGATTTACGATGCATTTTCTTCGCTCGACCCAGCACAGCCATGTACACGAGCCCCGGCCGCATATATGCGCTTGAGTATGCGTCGAGACCCCGCCCGTATGTAATGCACGTGGTCGTATTTACTTTCTTGCACCCTGGCCGCTATAATGACGCGTGTACATGCTACATGCGCGCTTACTACTACGACATCGCGCGCTCTTCCTTACACGGCCACGGTTCATCGCTGCAGCCTGCAGACAGACCGATCGTATGGACGTACACATTCGCGACCAGAATGACAACGCTACGTATGCTTCGACCAGGTGGGTCGCGACTGTCAGGAACTTCCTTGCGTGCGAAGATGTAACTGGTGGGTCCCAGCAGTCAGGGGGGCGAATAATTTTTTTTGCCCGTAATATGGACGCACTTCCTTGCGTGCGAAGATGTAGCTGGCGGGTCCCAGCAGTCAGGGGGGAAACGTTTTTTCGTGAAATACGGTGGCCCATCCGATGGGTCCCTGCTGTCGTGGAGGAATCATTATTTTCCGCGTAATAAGGAGGCACTTCTCTGCTGCGGCCGTGGACCCAAATTGTCAGCCTCTCCACGTCTGAGACTTTTCCGATGGAAGTCGTTTATTGACCACGTCGACCACGCTGCGCCGGGAGCACCAAAGGTGGTGGACGACGGCGAGGCCTAGGAAGGGAACGACGTGGAGCCGGGGAAGACGCGACAATGGATGCCCACGCGGAGAGGAGTACAAGGGTTCACTGGTTCGCTGCGGAGTGAGGTTGTCGTCGCCGCAGGGCCTGGCCAGCGGTGGGAGTAGTAGGGGGCTGTGAGGCCTCCGCGGCAGCACAGCCGGCCACGGGAGGCAGGAGCAGGCGGCACGACCGGTGCTGCTTTGGGCGGCTGGAGCAAGAAGACCAGATGTTGAAGAAGCACGACGGCCGTTGGATGGACATCGTACGGTCACTTCAGGTAGAATCGTTTATATTGACTAAGTTTACAAAGCCCTTGGTACGTGTCAACTTAGTAGGCCCATAGGTCAGCGTCCGAAACGGTGTGCCCCAGATGTCAGGGGGAGGAATCATTTTTGGGCAGGTGAAGCTAGAATATGCGAGATTGAAGAAGATGCATGACATCTGTTGGATGGACATACAACGGCCACTATTGCTAGAACCGTGTGTTGCCTATAAGTTGATAAAGCCTTGCATACGCATCAACTTATTTTTTTAGGGGACGCGTCAACTTAGTAGGCCCACAAGTGTGTGGTAGAGAACTTATAGCCTGTTGGGGATATAACTATTGAGTATAAACCGCCCAGGAGGGGCCGGATCATACTCATAGTGATTTACATATACTGAAGCCCATGAAGACATAGAAGACAGCGCTTTATGTGGGAGACTTAGTAAGAAGGCCCGAAGCCCAAAGTTGGGTTAAAGTCCATGTATGTAAACCGCCATAGGCGTGTAACTTGTATTGTAAGATAGGAAAAGCATATACCGAGCCGGACACGTTTATGAGCCGGCCGGGACTCTGTGGACCACCGGGTGTCAATCTCTGTATATAAAGGGATGACCCGGCGGCGGTTCAGGGACAAGAACACAACAATCAAGAGCCTGGCCAAGCAGATTCGCTCCCTGGTCATCGAAACCCTAGCAATACCACCTCAAACTGGACTACGCCTTTAGCTTCACCGCAAGGGGCCGAACCAGTATAAACTCCCCGTGTCCTTTGTCCTGTTTAACCCCTTCAAGCTAACCTAGTTGCGATGGATCCACGTCTAAGTCCTCACACGAGGACATCTGTCGTGACCTTTCCATGACAGTTGGCGCCCACCGTAGGGCCAGTGCACAGTGGTTTCGAGTTCTTGAAGGGAAGCTTCGAAGGGATCAAGGGATATGCCGTGGGCTGGATGACTAAGAGTCGTCGCAGCAAGCTCTACATTGACGATGCAGGCTGGGGCCCCGAGGCCGGCTCAATTGAGTAAGGGTACCGGATCCCCTTCGGTGGAATTCATGTCTTCATTAGCAAGATCGGTGAACCGGGCCCTGAGCCGGACATCTGCACCGACATCATCGAGACGGCTTAGCGTGCGAGACCAGCCCGAGTTCAGCTCGCCAGGAGTCGTGCCTTTGTGGGATTCATCCAAGGTGCTGAAATTGAGGATAATCCAGTATCTGACGGTGAGACCATTGTCTATTCTAACGGCGAGTCATACATCGGCGAAACAGAGTCATTGTATCTGCTGCAAAATGGCGTGCTCGGGGGCTGTTCTGATGGCGACAGTGTTCCGGACCCCTACAAACCGCCAAACCGGATTGGAAACTTCATGGCCGGTACACAGCCGGTGCAGCACTCATCAGCTGTGGGGGCAGTAATTTTCGGATCAGCAGCAGCGGCAGCCGGGGCAGGAGGCCCTGTGCGCCCGCCGGCACAAGTCATGTCCGATTTATTGGACGCTTTGGCGATACTGCTGACGGCGGAGGTTAACCCGGCGAGCCAGGATCAGCATAATGCAGAAGTCACAAAATTGCGGGACGAAATAGCCCAAGCCAAAGAGGACCTGGCAGCTGAGAACGCCAGGATGACCATAGAGCGGGCCGCTTTGGAGGATCAGGTGCAGCGAATTCAGGCGGAGCAGTACTGGCTTATGCTAGATCAGAACGCTTCAAATGACGTCATGAGGAGGAGGCACCAGACTCGCTTGTCGTCGGTTTACGAGGCAAGAAATCTCTTTAACATGCCAGGACCAGGGACCAGTAACCCGCCGGGGCATAATCGGCTTGAAGCGCCAGGAACAGGGATGAAGGTTCAGCCACGTGTCACGGACCCGCCCCGTCAGAATACTAACCCGCCGCAGCACATGCCAACACCACCGGGTCATTACTCTAACCCTTTGGTTAACATGATTGCTGCGGCGTCATGACTGGCGGCTATCCCGGTCAAAGGTGAATCTCAAGTGGCAGTCGAAACACGGAGGGCCAGAGAGCTTCTTCAAACAGCCTTGGTGCAGCAGCAAGCTTATTCTTACAGTCGTGACAGGATTCATTCCACCCCTCATCCAAGCAGAAGCTATAGCAGACATATTGATGAGCCGGCTGTGTTGAGCAGTGGGTGGAATCATAACCGGCTCGTGGGCATAACCCGGCGGATGGTGGGGTTGATGCTCAGAATGTGGTAGATCAAGGTAGAGCACGGCGAGAGGCCGAGGTGGCGGCACAGTACGCGGCCCGTCAACCTACTCCGCTTCGTCCAACAACTTCGATGGAGCCAGGAGTGAATTTTAGGAATTTGGGCGTGCGATGCCTGGTGCCAGCTATACGCAATGAGTGTCTGCCTAAGGACTTCAAGTGTCCTCGTAAGGTGCCTAATTACACGACTGATTTACCTCCTGAGGCATGGATTGAGAGTTATGAGATGGCCATGGAATTGCTGGATGTTAGCGAGGAGGCATGTGCTAAGTACTTCCCCTTGATGTTGGAGGGGACGGCTCGCACTTGGTTAAAGGGGCTCCCCGCTAAGTCCATTGGGTCGTGGACTGAGTTAAAAGCACGGTTCATCCAGAATTTCAAGGATACATGCAAGCAGCGTATGTCAATTGTAGACCTGGATGCTTGTGTCCAAGAGGAAGGGGAATCAACAACCCATTGGGTACGCTGGGTGTCAACCGTCTTACACTCATCGGATCAGATCAATGCCGGTTCAGTAGTGATAATGTTGGACAAGAATGTCACGCCCAAGATGCGACCCTATCCTAAAGGAACTCGAAGGTCCCACCAAGGATAGAAGCGCATCTTGAAGACGCTTTTGCAAGGTGGATATCATTACATCAACATTACATAATAGTGGGGATACATACAAAAGGGCATACAATGCCACACGAATACAACAATACAACATAAAAGATCAACATCCGACTACGGATGAATCATAAACAGAAACTCAAAACGACATCCACCCTGCTAGCCCAGGCTGCCAACCCGGAACCTATCCCCAGATCGACGAAGAAGAAGAAGAACTCCAAAACAAGCAAACATCGCTCTCGCGTCATGATCATCGCATTACCTGTACCTGCAACTGTTGGTGTAGTAATCTGTGAGCCACGAGGACTCAGCAATCCCATAACCATGGGTATCAAGACTAGCAAAGCTTAATGGGAAAGGAAGGGGTAAAGTGGTGAGGTTGCAGCAGCGACTAAGCAAGTATGGTGGCTAACATACGCAAATGAGAGCGAGAAGAGAAGCAAAGGAACGGTCGTCAACTAGTAATGATCAAGAAGTGATCCTGAGCTCCTACTTACGCCAATCATAACACAGAAACCGTGTTCTCCTCTCGATCAACCCCGAAAAGAGACACTCACGGTTACGCACACGATTGGTGTATTTTAGAAGAGTTTACTTCAAGTTTACTACAACCGGATATTAACAAATTCCCATCTGCCACATAACCGCGGGCACGGCTTTCGAAAGTTCAAACCCTACAGGGGTGTCCCAACTTAGCCCATGATAAGCTCTCGCGATCAACGAAGGATATTCCTTCTCCCGGAAGACCCGATCAGTCTCGAATCCGGCTACAAGACATTTCGACAAGAATAAAACAAGACCAGCAAAGCCACCCGATGCGCCGACAATCCCGATAGGAGCTGCACATATCTCGCTCTCGTGGCAACACCGGATAAGCTAAGCGTACAGGTACCGACGTAACCCAAGTTGCCAAGGGATGGTCCCAAGACAAGTGCTCTAGTTTGGACCAACACTTAGACAAGCATTGGCCCGGGGCTGAATAAAGATGACCCTTGGGCTGGCCGACCCAAGGGAAAGGTAGGTGGTGGTGAGGCAAATGGTAAAACCAAGGTTGGGCCTTCTTTGGAGGAGTCTTATTCAAAGCGAACTGTCAAGGGGTCCCATAAATCACCCAACCGCGTTAGGGACGCAAAATCCGGGAACATAATACCGATATGACGGAAACTAGGGCGGCAAGAGTGGAACAAAACACCAGGCATAAGGCCGAGCCTTCCACCCTTTACCAAGTAAATAGATGCATTAATAATATAAGAGATATTGTGATATCCCAACAATTAACATAATCCAACATGGAGCAATCTTCATCTTCACCTGCAACTAGCAACGCTATAAGAGGGGCTGAGCAAAGCGGTAACATAGCCAAACAACGGTTTGCTAGGAAGGGTGACAAAGGTTAGGGGCTATCATGCAATTTGGGAGGCTTGAGCAGCAAGTGGTAGGTAACGCAGCATAGCGATAGAACGAAGCAACTAGTATAGCAATGATAGTAATGAGATCCAAGGTGACGGTCATCTTGCCTGAAATCCCGCAAGGAAGAAGAACGAGTCCATGAAGAAGATGAAGCCACGAAGTCGAACCAAGCGTAGACGAACGAATCCTCACGATCGCAACGAAACGGGAACTATCGAGAAGAAGCACACAACATGGTAAACACACCACACATGAACAAGACATGATGTTCAACCAAGTATGATGCATGAAAAGGCTACATGAAGCTACTCATGGCAAAAGATGATGCATACAAGACCAACACATCAAAGCAAATTTAAATGAGGCCGGAAACAACATAGAACAACTCTGGTAAGTCCTCATATGCAAATTTCGAAATTGGTCCAGATCTGAATAACTTTATGTTCAAGTTGTTAAACAGCAAGTTAAGATGCACCACGATGATATACACGAAATTCTAGTCAAGTTACATATAAAGTTCATTAGATTCGGGGCTACGGCCTAGAAGATATGAGCAAAACAAGTTAAACATGGCATTGATGCAAAATGCATACAAACATCAATCAAACACCTCAAAACAAGGATGCAACGTGATAATATGAAACTACATGCAAAATCAAGCAAGTTTCATATAGAGCACACTCAAAACAGAGCAACGGTGCAACACATACACTCTATACAAGACATAACAACAATCTGTCCAAAACAGCAAGTAGGCATCTTGCAAGCATCAAGACAATATACTACAGCATCCCAACGTGACAACAAAAGGCATGGGCATGAAGTACAGGTAAAGCATGACAAAACATGAACACTGAGCTATCTCCAGAAATCAATAGAACAGGCTCAAAAGGACATGGCAAGGTTGCAAATAATAACGGGTTCACAGACTTAGCAGAATTTCAGGACATGGAAGAAATAACATCAGGTTAGCATGTTTAGAGCTATGAAGCAACATGTTACAGCAAGCTATCATGTCAAACTAGAGCATGGAATGAATCTACTCAAAGCAAATAACAAAAGTCCCTTACTGACCATAAGCCAAAGGGGATCAGAAAATACAATTGCAAGCATGTGAACATAGCAAAAACATAAACAGATTCAGATTTAGTGAAAAACTGGAGCATGGCATAAACAGACAACAAGTAGGCATGTTTACGAGCTCGATGCACTCACTAAGAGGCATTGCACGACAAACTAAGCATACAACCAGCAACTAGACATGGCATAGAAGCTATACATGGCAAGAACAAGAACATAGCATGCACGTATCAACTACAACAACCTTGGCAAAATTGCATAACATGTAAACAATCTGTCAGGAACATTTTATAGCAAAAGTAGAGCTCGATTGAGTCAAGCTAGGGTGATCCATAAATGCAAACAGAGGCATGGATGGATAGAGCATAACCATATCTACAAAACATCCTTACTGATCATACTGAAAAGAGGCATGGATCTCACTCTAGCAACATGAATACATGACATAAAATAACAGCAGACAGACTTAGTGAAATTCTAAG
This sequence comes from Aegilops longissima, assembly GCA_021605205.1. Classification (NCBI taxonomy): domain Eukaryota; kingdom Viridiplantae; phylum Streptophyta; class Magnoliopsida; order Poales; family Poaceae; genus Aegilops; species Aegilops longissima. The sequence goes on from CM038677.1 coordinate 642,043,687, forward strand.
TCTCTGAAAACAGCAACATCATGGAGGCTATTTTGCAAGCTTGAAACAAATAATACATGGCATATCATGAATAATGAGTTGCACCACAGCAAATATGGCATGTTGTAGCACATAACACATGTAGACCTCATGCTCAAAAGAAAATCACACAAAAAGATACAAAAATAACAAATGAGCAAGTTCTAATAACAGACAGCAGACAACATTATATAGCAGTCTTGCAACGATGATTCGGGCATCAAGATCACCTCAAATGAACATGGCACAATGGAACAAATGAAGAGCATCTCACAATGAACATTCCGATATCTCATGCACGCAAAACGAAGTACTATGCAGAGAGTTAAGGCATGATGAACATGGCAAGAAAATATGAACAGAGATGAGGACTTGGTGGAAATTTTACCCTCCGAAAAGTCAACGGGACGAAGACGTGCGGGACGAGGAGATCCGGGACGCAGCAGGGTTGTTTGGTTCGTTGGAGTGGTGGATATGGTCCCGATCCGCGGGTCGCCGGAGAAGTTTGCCGGAGACGTCGCCGGAGCGCGGGGAGCTCGCCAGAGAAGTCGGGGAAGGCCGGAACAGGCGGATCCGGGGGCGCGGGCTCCATCCTGGCCGGATCCATGGCCACCGGGGTTGGGGGCGGGCAACGATGCTCGGAGGCGGCAGCGCGGAGCTGCTGCTCCGGCGAGGGAGACGGGGCAGCACACGCGGCAGGGCCGGTCGCTGGCGGAGGCGAAGGTTGGCGGCGGCGAGCGGGAGGCGGAAGCCGAGGCGGTGGGGCGGCCGGGATCGGCGCGGAGGCGCCGGCCGGGCGAGAGGAGGTGGCGGCGCGGCGGCGAGGCCGTGAGCGGGCGGCACCGCAGAAGCGGAGGCGCCGCGGGAGCCGCAGGACGGCGCGGCGCGGCGGCGCGAGCGGGGCCCAGCCGCGCCCGGGCGGGCTGGCTGCGGGCTGAGCGGCAGCCATGGCGTGGAGGCGGCGCGAGGACAGGTGGCGCGCGTGAGTGGCTGCGGCGGCGGCGCTGGTGTGTCCGGCGGAAAACGGACATGTCCAGCGGCGGAGGTAGTTGGAGGCTAGGGTTAGGGTGGATTCATCCGCGAAAATGGAGGGGAAGGGGACGTTTTTATAGCTAGAGGGAGCTAGGAGAGTCCAAACGGGGAGCGGTTTTCGGCCACGCGATCGTGATCGAACGACCGAGAGCATGGAGGGGAGTTTGCTGGGTTTTGGGCCACTTTGGCGGGGTGTTGGGCTGCACACAAAAGAGGGCTTTACGGTTACCCTGTTAACCGTTGGAGTATCAAACGACCTCCAAATGGCACGAAACTTGACAGGCGGTCTACCGGTGCTATACCAAGGCCGCTTGACAAACCTCGGGCCATTCCGAGAAAGTTTAACACCCGCACACGAAAAGAGGTAAAAGAGGGCGCCGGAGGAAATAGGAGTGCCGGATTGCAAAACGGACAACGGGGAAAATGCTCGGATGCATGAGACGAACACGTATGCAGAATGAGATGCACATTGTCACGCCCAATATGCGACCCTATCCAAAAGGAACTCGAAGGTCCCACCAAGGATAGACCCGCATATTGAAACGCTTTTGCAAGGTGGATATCATTACATCAACATTACATAATAGATGGGGATACATACATAAGGCACAAATGCCACAAGAATACAACAATACAACATACAAGATCAACATCCGACTACGGATGAATCATAAACAGAAACTCAAACAATATCCACCACTGCTAGCCCAGTGCTGCCGACCGAACCTATCCCCGATCAAGAAGAAGTGAAGAAGAACTCCAATACAAGCAAACATCGCTCTCACGCCATGATCATCGCAAACATGCACCGCAATCGATGGTGTAGTAATCAGAGCCACGAGGACTCAGCAATCCCATTACCATGGGTATCAAGACTAGCAAAGCTTAAAGGGAAAGGAAGGGGTAAAGTGGTGAGGTTGCAGCAGCGACTAAGCATATATGGTGGCTAACATACGCAAATGAGAGCGAGAAGAGAAACAAAGGAACGGTCGTCAACTAGTAATGATCAAGAAGTGATCCTGAACTCCTACTTACGCCAATCATAACCCGAAACCGTGTTCTCCTCTCGATCAACCCGAAAAGAGACGCTCACGTTTACGCATTTACGGTTGGTGTATTTTAGAAGAGTTTGCTTCAAGTTTACTACAACCGGATATTAACAAATTCCCATCTGCCATATAACGACGGCACGGCTCTCGAAAGTTTATACCTGCAGGGTGTCCCAACTTAGCCCATGATAAGCTCTCGCGATCAACGAAGGATATTCCTTCTCCCGGAAGACCCGATCAGTCTCGGAATCCGGCTACAAGACATTTCGACAAGAATAAAACAAGACCAGCAAGACCGCCTGCGCCGACAATCCCGATAGGAGCTGCACATATCTCGTTCTCGTGGCAACACCGGATGAGACAGGCTACGAGTAAAACCAACCCTCAAGTTGCCCCAAGGTGGCCCCATGAAGCTCGGGTTCGAACCAGCACTTACGAAGCACCGCCCGGGGGGCTAAATGAAGATGACCCTCGAGAGAGCGACTCCCAAGGGAAAAGTAGGTGGTGGTGAGGCAAATGGTAAAACCAAGGTTGGGCCTTCTTTGGAGGAGTCTTATTCAAAGCGAACTGTCAAGGGGTCCCATAAATCACCCGACCGCGTTAGGGACGCAAAATCCGGGAACATAATACCGATATGACGGAAACTAGGGTGGCAAGAGTGGAACAAAACACCAGGCATAAGGCCGAGCCTTCCACCCTTTACCAAGTATATAGATGCATTAATTAAATAAGATATATTGTGATATCCCAACAAGTAAACATGTTCCAACAAGGAACAGCATCTCCATGTTCCAACAAGGAAGAAACTTCATCTTCACCTGCAACTAACAACGCTATAAGAGGGGCTGAGCAAAGCGGTAACATAGCCAAACAACGGTTTGCTAGGAAGGGGAAAAAGGTTAGAGGCTTACATGGCAATTTGGGATGGCTTGAAGAGCAAATGATAGGTAGCGCAGCATAGCGAAAAGCGAAGCAACTAGCATAGCAATGATAGTAGTGAGATCCAGGTAGCGGTCATCTTGCCTGAAATCCATAGAACGAAGAAGAACGAGTCCATGAAGAAGACGAACGGATGAAGCCGAACCAAGCGTAGACGAACGAATCCTCACGATCGCAACGCAACAGGAACTAACAAGAAGAAGCACACAACATAGTAAACACACCACACATGAACAAGACATGATGCACAACCAAGCATGATGCATGACAAAGCTACATGAAGCTACTCATGGCAAAAGATGATGCAAACAAGAACAACACATCAAAGCAAGTTTAAATGAGGCCGGAAACAACATAGAACAATTCCGGTAAGTCCTCATATGCAAATTTCGAAATTGGTCCAGATCTGAATAAACTTTATGTTCAAGTTGTTAAACAGCAAGTTAATATGCACCACGATGATCTACACGAAATTCTAGTCAAGTTACATATAAAGTTCATTTAATTCGGAGCTACGGCCTAGAAGATATGAGCAAAACAAGATAAGCATGGCATTGATGCAAAATGCATACAAACATCAAGCAAACACCTCAAAACAAGGATGCAACATTATAATATGAAGCTACATGCAAAATCAAGCAAGTTTCATATAGAGCACACTCAAAACGGAGCAACGGTGCAACACATACACCCTATACAAGTCTAAAGGACAAGCTGTCCAAAACAGCAACTAGGCATATGGCAAGCATCAAAACAACAAGCTACAGCATCTTAAAGTAAGAGCAAAAGGCATGGGCATGAAGTACAGGTAAATAATGACAAAACATGAACACTGATCTATCTCCAGAAATCACTAGAACATGCTCAAAAACACATGGCAAGATTGCAAATAATAACAGGTTCACAGACTTAGCAAAATTCACAGGACATGGCAGAAATAACATCAGGTTGCAATGTTTAGAGCTATCAAACAACATGCTACAGGAACTTAACATGGCAAACAAAGGCATGGCATGATACTACTAAATGCATATAACAAATGTCCTTTACTGACCATAAGCCAAAAAGGATCAGAAAATATGATGGCACCCATGTAAACATGGCAAGTTATATTACAGATTCATACATGGCAGGAACAACAATAAGTAGGCATGTTGGTGAGCTTGAACCACTCACCACAGAGCAAAACATGGCATGGCAAGGCAACTCACAGTGAGAATACATGTTTATGAAGCTAAGCATGGCAATATCAAGTTCATAGGGTGCATGGATCACTAACAACAACCTTGGCAAAATTGAATAACATGTAAACAATCTGCCAGGAAACATTTTATAGCAAAAGTAGAGCTCGATTGACTCAAGCTATGGCACTCCATAATTGCAAACAAGGGCATGGATGCATAGAGAATAACCCTATGTTCAAAACATCCTTACTGAAGTATCTCAAAATAAGCATGGATCTCTCTGTAGCATCAAGTTTACATGGCATAAAAATATCAGCAGAACAGGGGCTGAAATCAGCAACATCATGAAGCCTAGTTTGCATGCTTGTGCTAGTCACCACAGAGATCACAAAAATACATGGCATACACCACTGTAAAGATGGCATGGCATATTACAAAACACATGCAGGACTCAAGTTCATAGGGTGCACACATCAATCATGGCAAAAATGACAAAAATGCATGTTCTGATAAGAATCTGAAACTAACATCACACAGCCCTCTTCTAACAGCATTTCGGGCAACAAGATGAGCTCAAATGTAAATGATGCAATGGAATGAAATGATGTACTCATCGAGGCGAACAATTTGACATATTATACGCACGAAACGGAGCTACGAATGCAGAGATATGATGCGATGAACATGCAACAAAATTAATGCCAGAAAAGGACTTAGGAGATTTCGGGGAAGAGGAAAGTCAACCTCTTCGAGATCTAGATCGGGCGCGGAAATCGAGGCAGGGCCGGGCTCGCCGGAAAAGGACGTGGTGGTGGCCGGAGAGGTCGGGGGAGGCCGGGGCCCACCGGATCTGTCGCCGGCGATGGCGCTGCGGGGCCGGCGACGTGGCGGGGCGGTCCGGCGAGGGCGGGCCGCTGGAGGCGCCCGCCTGGCGAGGGGCGGGCAGAGGGCGCCGGGCGGGTCCGCGAGGGCGGGGCTGCTGGGAGGCATCCGGCCCGGCGAGGGGCGGCGGAGGCAGCAGAGGGCCGGGCGGGCCGGGCATGGGCGTTACGGCCAGGCGGCGGGCAGGGCGGGGACGCGAGGCCGAGGGGTTCCGGCAGAAGGGCACTCAATGAGCGGGCGGCGCTGGGCAAGAGGGATGAGGCGCTCAGAGAAGTGTTCTCCTCGGGCTGCCTTGCTCATGGCACAGGCGGACGGGATGGCACAGGACAGTGGCGGGATACGATTGGTGGCAAGGGGGCGGACATGTCCGGGAGGGGTCGGACATGTCCGGCGCGGAGAGGGAGGAGATTGTAACATCCCAAATTTCCTATTTGGAATGTTCTACAATTATAGCTAAGCATCTATGCATATTGTTTGAATTTGAGTGGCATTTGAAGTTTCAGAAGTTTTGGAGTTGTTGGAATTTGAATTCAAAGTTTGGCAGTTGAAATTTATTTCAAATTAATGCCTGACAGATACTTGAGAAAAAGTATGAAAGGAGTAAACATGATACTCCAAATATGTCAGAAGAAAACTCTGCCAAAAAGTTTGAATTCAAATTTGGATTTTATTTGGAATTTTAGAAAAATGATTTTTTATAAAGTTTGAGTTTTGCCCTTGGAAAAATGTTCAAATTATAGGAATATTCCCCATCATTTTGATATATATATATATGTCCTATATAAAATATTTATATTTATTGTATTTTTCTCTCTCTCTCAAAATTCAAAAAAAAAAGGGACCCAGCGCCACCAGCTAACCTGCCCAGGCCAAATGCCGAGGCTCCACCATCGGGCCAGCGGGCCCACCAATGAGCTGTGCCAACCCGGCCCACCATGCCCCAGACCGACCGAGCCTCGCCGAATCCTTCCGAATCGGCCAACCGACCGATCGCCTCTCTCTCTCACCGACACCCCGCCCCACCCCGTCTTCCTCCTCCCGCAAGCCACGCCAACCGCCGCCGCCGGAATCCGGGATTCCGGAACGCCCCGATCCACTACCGATCGCCTCCTCCAAGCCGTCTCTATAAATAACCCCCCTCGCCTGCTTCCCCTCGACCCTCACCCGACCCTCTCCTCGCCGCAATTGTCGCTGAATCCGACGCCGCCGCGCCATTTGCACCGCCTTGCCACCTCAACCTCCTCGAGCTCGCCGAGAGCACCACCGAACCCCTTGCTCCGCCGCAGACTACCGAAGGACTCCGCGTCGCCCCCGACCACCGTAGCCTCCACACCGCCGACGCCTTGAAGTCGCCGCCGCCGCCGTCGTCGTCGACCCCTCGGTAAGTCGCCGGAGCTCCCCGTCGCCGTTCGATCTAGATCGTAGGGCTTAGGTTAGATCCCCCGAAGGGGTACGGTTTAATTTAAGTGAACCGGTTTAGTTCCGGTTTAGTTTTGGTTTTAGTTAGGTTAGATTAGACCGGGCCGAAGCGGTTTATTACCGCGTGCGCAATTTAGTTATATTACGCCGATGCGCTAGATAGGCCCATTAGCGCCGATTTTTTTTTTTAATTTCATTTTTTTTTCGTTTCTGTTTTTAACAGAATAGTTTCAGTTTTGTAAAATCCATATCTTTTAATCCACTTAATATTTTTAAGTGATTCTTTTTTTTAGTTTGCAAATTTGTTGTAGTTTCTGTAGAAAATATGTTTAGTCATGTTAAAATTATTTAAAATTATTTTATTTTAGATTTAGACAGATTAGTAATTCTGCTATAAAATGAGTTAGGAATATTTTATTTTAGTGATTCTTTTGTCACTACTTTGTTTTGACCTTACCTAACCGTAGGTATTTATTTGGGCATTTTAGAATTAATAACAAAATAGTTTTAATCAGAATCATGTTATTCCTATTTATTTAACTAGCTACTGTTTTCCTGTTGTTTCATATAGCAAATAATTTTATTTTTCCTAGGTGATAGTTTATTATAGGTTAGTTTCGTAACTTTAGATCAGGAACTTTTATTTATAATAAATAAAAATTTTATTTTATTTTTCATGCTAGGATTGTTTTAGGCCTAATAGGAGTTTTATAATAGCTTTTAATGTGATTCTTTTTCCTCCTAGTTGCATGATGATTTCTTTTCTGTTAGGTAGCATAAACCCATGCTTAGGTTCTGTTAAGAAAATTTTTGTTATGCAAAACTATTTCTTTGGTTGTGTTTGATGTGGTGAAAACATTGATTTGGAGTTCTTCGAACTTTCTTTGGGTTTTGGTTCAACTGCTTTGTGTGTTGTGTTAGCATGCTATTACGTTAAGTGGTCATATGTTGTATGCTTATTATGATTGTTGTTTGCCTCGGTAGAATTTCTGGAGTGCGAAGCTTGCTACCACGAGTCCCTAGCTTTCGAAGATCGTCAGCAAGGCAAGTCATTGATCATATTTCTTTTACTATACCTATGATTTTATTGCATTAGAATTATACCTCCCCACCATGCATGGAGTAGGAGAATTTGAAGTTATGTTCTTGAGTAGTATCATGAGGTAGGATGAACCCAATTCCCATTGTTACCATTGCCCGGGACGAAGTAGTTTATTTTGCTATGCTCCTAGACGGGATTGGTTGAGTGAATCATAAGGGAGATGTGAGAGTCAAGATGATGACAACCCCATGACTTCAAGATCAAGATGGACTTCAAAATTCACTCTTTGGGTGGAGGACGGTTGACGGGCACCTGGAGAACCCAAAGGTTGGCGGGATGCATGGAGAAGTGCCATGACATCTTGCGGAAAGCTTCACCCAGCCACGAAGAGACGGATGTATACCCCATTGACCGAAGCTTACTGCAGCCGCAAGCCATTATGGGCTCGCTTGGTCAACCCTAGTTGTGACTCTGGCCGGACGGTGCTACGAGATGTAGAAGAACGGTAGGATTGGATGGGTACCGGCAAGGGCCGAGGAACTCTTCTAAGACCCTGTTTCGTTCGTCCCGTCTTCAAACACCAAGAAGTGCGAAGACTTAAAAGGAGGGAACAATTCTTGCGGGTAAAGTGCGCAAACCTCTGCTGAGTGAAGATCTAATCGGTTAGCCGTGTCCCCGGTTACGGACAATTTGAGCCTCTGGAACCTGGAAGTATTTCGGATATCTCAACACCAAACTTAATAAATTAATTGAGGGGATTATTTAATAATTGGGAATGAGACATTGGTTGGCGGAACCATCTCAATAACTACCAACAATTTTGTAGTATTTGCAAGCAAGTCCTTATTGTAGGGAAAAACTGGCTTTTCGCAAAAACAATGAAACTTAGAGCCCCACAGCCAAATTGCATATAGTGTTAGTAATTTTTATTGTTATTCTCTTCATGACTTGCCAGCATATTCAAAATGCTGACCTACACGGCTGCAACGTCTTATGTTGCAGAGGAGTATTCCGATCAGGAGTGAGGCTACAATCCGCGCTTGGCGATTACCCTTTGGAGTCGGATGGACTCGCTATTCTTCTACGCTTCCGCAGCTTATTTAGTTTATTTCTCATGAGTTGGCCATCGGCAGAATTTATTCTATTGTAATAAAGACTCGATATGAGAATCGTGTAATAAATTCAGGTGTGATTGAACTTTGATTATTTCATCAATGTACTGTGTGTGCCAACATGATCTTGGGATGGTACAGACACAGAGACTTGACCGATTTTGGGTCGGGTCGCTACAGAGATGGTATCAGAGCACACGCTGACCGTAGGACGTAACCCCTAGGATCGGAAAGCCATAGTAAGAGACTATTTATTTTATGTCCTTATCATTCCGTAAATTCTCCCTGCTCATTTCGACTTCTCTCGATTTTCAACATTCTAGATGGCCACGAAGTTCACCCCAGTTCTGCTACGGAGTTTTGCCACCAGATGAGACGATGCCTTTCGGCAAGAAGCTGGTCCAGATCGTGAAGAAGCTGAAGATTGCTCTGCCTCAATCACCGGAAGCCTACCAATGCGCTTCCGACGGATACCCGCCACAGATTGAGGTGCACATTCCAGGAGAACCTTCGGAGGACATTCAGAGCCTATTGACTTTGAGTTTACCGATTTCAACCGGATCCTCGGAAGAGACATGGCGATTTATCGTGCACTTGGACATCTTCGAGAAGAGTACAGGCCGAGCTCGACCCATCGACCTTGCCATGATTTCTCGCAGAGCTAGGAATGGAGATATCATCCGCACTGTGAGGACGACTCCATTCTCTCATATGTCCAAGACTTGGAGTGTCTCCTCAGAAACGGAGATCCAGACTCGCCAGAACTCAAGGTACACAGGAGGCTGTTGTTCCGTGAACTGAAATGGAGGAGAAAGCACACGAGACTTCCTTGACTATGAAGAAGAAATCA
>CM038677.1:642053313-642275357 GCA_021605205.1 Aegilops longissima
TAATGTCCCCGGTAAAATGAAGCCATGCCACTGTTTTTGCTCAGTAATTGTTTGAGACTCGACAAGTTTAGCCAAATGTTTTTGCCTGTAATTGTTTGAGACTCGACTATTTCCTCTTTGCTTTTTTGTGCAAACAGGATATCCAATTCACCGGTTGTTGTAGACCTTTTGGTGCATCGCACAAAACTCTTCTTAAAACAAGTGACTTTTGTTGTGTTTAATCGAATGTCGATGGAATAGTTGGTTCATTTTGGTGGAACTGCACAAAGGGAGATATGTGTTCCAATCCTCATTATCCATATTGGCGCAATAACCTTCCTTTAGGTAAGAATGATAATTAATGCATGTGTTCATCTCTATTTTCCGACTGCCATGAGAAAATAATGATGTTTTTTTACTAGTACACTTGTACTCCCTCACTTACAAAACCAATTCTGAATTAGAAGGCCAATCATGTACTTGGTTTCACCAACTGGTGAGGAGAAAGAGAAACATAGCATGAAGAGGAAGAAGAAGAAGAATAAACAGTGCCAAGGCGATCTTGCTGAAGCCAGAGGCCTCGGTCGAGGCTATTCAAGGGCTCCGGCAATGACTACCTTACATGTGAGACGATCCTCCAGGGAGCCCTTCCACTTCTGCTGTCTCACTTAATTAATTAGGAGCACTTAAGTACCACTAATTTATTACTGCCTAATTTTCCTGTTGGAGTTAAACAAATCTTTAGTAGGACCCTATGCTGAATCATGTACGTGTGAATGTTTGTCTATGGAGGTGAATCATGTGGTGGAGCAGGAGGAATATTATTAGTGTCATGACATAATAGTGCTATTGTTTTGCATGTCAATTTATTGCCATTGGTTCAATGAGGCAATGTTTTATGATTGTCCATCATGAATTTGATGCTACTGCTTGAGTAATATGCTAATGTCTTCCTATCCTTCTCACTAAGCTAATGAAGGTTTCACCTTGTTCCTACTTGTGCAAACAGGGATCATGTTGTGCCAATCATACATTTTAGTGGAACTACACAAGACAATACAATGAACTGTATCCCAGCCAAGGCTTTAACTCTGCTGAAGTTCTTGATAATCTTTCGATATAATCTCAAGATCGGTAAACAAGAGTGATTTCAACCATACATTTGAAGTGCACAAAAATATATACTATTGTGTGATTCCAGTGAGTGTTTTATCATCTCTTATGGGACTACAAGAATAAGCTTTTTTTCTCAGGTTGGTACGGGCCTAAGGCCTTCATCCATATTAGTTTGATGTCATATCTATTTGTATCATGCTACTGTCATGAGAAACTCCTTTATTTTTGCACTTTTAAGTTTTGCAACCTATGATAAATGGCAATGCTTTGAGTGTTGAGTTGAGCTAATTGGCACTGATTAAATAAACTAATACCTCTCTTTAAGCAAGACTACTATGTTGCTAACTTTACCCATTAAGATAATGAGGGTGCTTATATTTGTTAGTGTATGTTTCATCAACTAGTCCCACTATTACAGAATCTCACTCTCTCAATATATGTGCCAACAGGATGCTCGATTTTGGTGGAGCTGCACAAAACTTTGGGTGCTTCATTGCCTCAACAGCTCCGCCCTTTTCTCGTCACCGCTAATATCCGCTTGCTTTCTTCTTCCTTTGTCGTTACCGCTATTTATCTCGCTTCCAAATAAAGGAAATAGTAATTGATATGCTACCTCACACAAGTTGGTACTGGTCTTTATCCCGATTATTGTGCCTGTCATATGTATTGGTAATTTGATATTGTGCTATTGTTTTCCGATTTCATAAAGGAGTAATTTGGAGCCCAACTCGCAGCAAATCATTAGATCGGGTGATTTCAGAGAATCGCACAAATGATCCGATGGACAGGTACTTATGTTGCTGCTATGTACTCCAAAGTCCACTCGCATAAGCATCGATGTTGACAAGAAGTGCCTATATTCATTCGAGTATCAACCGCGCCAACCAATTGTCAAACTCAAGTATTAGGAGAGTGAACGCCAAAATATTGCTTGGTGCATAGCCCGTAAAAACGCAGTCCATTTTTGGTCCCAACTTGTGCCTTTTGGTTATCGGCACATATGGTAGCGAACTATATGGCATGGAGTCTAAAGATTCCGCATGTTGGTTGACGCAGATATTCATCTCGGGACTTAATCACCGCACGCCAAGGATGCTCCATTTCAGCTTGAACTGCACAAAAATTTGGGTGGTTCATTTTTCAACCGCCTCCTTTCTCGCTCTGCAATGTAGAATTTTGGCGAGATACAGTGACCAAGATGAGCCAAGAACTAGTTGGATGAAAGTAGTGGCCAAGTTGCTCAAACCTCCGTCGGCACGAGGCCACTATTAGAGGATAAACCTACAAGCAAAGTTCAGATTGTCTCATGTTGCTTCTTATGTACTCGAAAGTTTACTCGCATAAGAACTAATTTTAGCAAGAAGTACCTCGATTGAACACCATTTACCAATTGCACTCGGTAATTAAAGTCCGCCCATGGATCATATTGGCTGTGATCTCAATCATTTGGATGCATAAACATACCGAACATGTGTATATCTGAATCTTTTGTGAATTATGTATGTATATTGCCGTGTGATCTATCAATCATTTGGATGCATAGATATGCCGAGCTTGTGTATATATGAATCTTTTGAGTTGTTGATAGTGAATGTTGGATATGAATATGAACGTGTCCTGTGAACCTGAGTTTGATATGAATTGCAATGTAACCAGTTATAACCCTTCTCCTCCTCTCAATCATGACTCCACCGCCGCTGCTTCCCATCTCCGAGTCGCTCCGTCCCGGCCTCGCTGTCGTCCATCGCTTCGCTGTGTTCGTGCGGCGTGGTCAACAAACGAGGGTCATCGGAAGAGGATCAGACGTGGAGAGCTCGACGGCCGGGACCCACGAGGTCCATGGTCGCACGCAAGGAAAGTTCCTCCTTATTAAGCTGAAAAATGTTTCCTCCACCGACAGCCGGGACCCACCGGCCGTATCTTCGCACGGAAGGAAGTGCCTTGTTTTGCGAAAAAATTATTCATCCCGCTGACACCGGGACCCATCAGACGGTGATCGACTTGTGGGCCTCGCTAAGCGGACGGTACGCACGGCTTTGTCAACTTAATCAACAAATGATTCTAGCAGCCGGACCGCTGGATGTTAATCCAACAGCCGTGTTCTTCTTCAACCTCTGTTTTGCTCCTGCCTCCGTGGGCGGCATCGCGATGTCTTTGCCGCCAAGACCAACCAAAGATGAAGTTTCCTCACCTTCCATTTGCGACTCCACCGCCTGCCTTCCCCATCTCCGGTCGCTCCAGCCTAGGTGCGCCGCACGGTGTGGTCAACGTGGTCAACAACCGAGAGTCATCGGAAGATGACTGTACGTGAGAGGCTGACAGTGGGGACGCACCACGCCCATGGACGCATGCATGCAACGGAACGCGGCGAGGTCAACGTGGTCAAGGAACGACTTCCATCGGAAGTATACTATACGTGGAGAGTCTAAGCTGGGTCCATGGCCGCAGCAAATAAGTGCCTCCTTATTACGCGGAAAATAATGAATCCTCCAACTGACAGCAGGGACCCACTGGACGGGCCATCGATTTTGCTAAAAAAACGTTTGCCCTCGACCGCTGGGACCCACCGACGGGCCACCGATTTCATGAAAAACGCCCCTCATTGTCACCGACCCACCGGAAGTGCCTCCTTATTACGCACAAAAATGAATACTCCCCGCTAGCCGGGACCCACCTTTGGTGGGAGGCTGACTTAGGGCCTACTAAGTTGACGGGACGAAGGGCTTTGTCAACTTAGTCAATATGAATGATTCTAGCTCCAAAGGACCGTGACGATGTCCATCCAACGGCCGTAGTGCTTCTTCAACCTCTGGTCTTCTTGCTCCAGCCGCCCAAACCAGCGCCGATCGTGCCTCATGCTCCTGCCTTGTCACGCCCAAGATGCGACCCTATCCTAAAGGAACTCGAAGGTCCCACCAAGGATAGAAGCGCATCTTGAAGACGCTTTTGCAAGGTGGATATCATTACATCAACATTACATAATAGATGGGGATACATACATAAGGCATACAATGTCACACTAATAGAGCATCACATCATACAAGAGATCAATATCCGACTACGGATGAAACATAAACAGAAACTCAAATGACATCCACCCTGCTAGCCCAGGCTGCCGACCTGGAACCTATCCCCGATCAAGAAGCGTAAGAACTCCAAAACAAGCAACATCGCTTCTCGCGCCATGATCATCGCAAACATGTACCGCAATCGGTGGTGTAGTAATCAGTGAGCCACGAGGACTCAAAGAATCCCATTACCATGGGTATCAAGACTAGCAAAGCTTATCGGAAAGGAAGGGGTAAGGTGGTGAGGTTGCAGCAGCGACTAAGCATATATGGTGGCTAACATACGCAAATGAGAGCGAGAAGAGAAACAAAGGAACGGTCGTCAACTAGTAATGATCAAGAAGTGATCCTGAACTCCTACTTACGTCAGACATAACCCAGAAACCGTGTTCTCCTCTCGATCAACCCCGAAAAGAGACACTCACGGTTACGCACACGGTTGGTGTATTTTAGAAGAGTTTACTTCAAGTTTACTACAACCGGATATTAACAAATTCCCATCTGCCACATAACCGCGGCACGGCTTTTGAAAGTTCAAACCTCGCAGGGTGTCCCAACTTAGCCCATGATAAGCTCTCGCGATCAACGAAGGATATTCCTTCTCCCGAAGACCCGATCAGTCTCGAATCCCGACTACAAGACATTTCGACAAAGAATAAAACAAGACTAGCAAGACCTCCCTGCGCGCCGACATCCTAATAGTAGCAGCACAGATCTCGCCTCGTGCCACGAACGGATGAGCAAAGACGCATAACTAGAACCAGCCCTCAAGTTTCCCGAGGTGGCGCCGCAAGTGGTTCTAGTTTGGACCAACACTTAGACAAGCATTGGCCCGGGGCTAAAATAAAGATGACCCTTGGGATGCGCGACTCCCAAGGAAAAAGGTAATAGGTGAGGCAAATGGTAAAACCAATGTTGGGCCTTCTTTGGAAGAGTCTTATTCAAAGCGAACTCTCAAGGGGTCCCATAAATCACCCAACCGCGTTAGGGACGCAAAATCCGGGAACATAATACCGATATGACGGAAACTAGGGCGGCAAGAGTGGAACAAAACACCAGGCATAAGGCCGAGCCTTCCACCCTTTACCAAGTATATAGATGCATTAATAATATAAGAGATATTGTGATATCCCAACATAAACATAATCCAACATGGAGCAATCTTCATCTTCACCTGCAACTAGCAACGCTATAAGAGGGGCTGAGAAAAAGCGGTAACATAGCCAAACAACAGTTTGCTAGGAAGGGTGACAAAGGTTAGGGGCTATCATGCAATTTGGGAGGCTTGGGCAGCAAGTGGTAGGTAACGCAGCATAGCGATAGAATGAAGCAACTAGCATAGCAATGATAGTAATGAGATCCAAGGTGACGGTCATCTTGCCTGAAATCCCGCTAGGAAGAAGAACGAGTCCATGAAGAAGATGAACGGAAGTAGTCGAACGAATCCTCACAATCGCACCATTACCGGGACTGAGAAGCAACACCGGAAAGAAAACAAACAACAAGATAAATGCACAAGCATAAACATGGCATGATGCACAATCAAGTATGATGCATGTCCGGTTTAATGAGGCATGGCATGGCAAAGTGCAACAAACAATGCTACAAGTTAAGTGGAGCTCGATATGCAACGAGTTGCATATTGACAAAACACCATATAGACATATTTAGTTTAATCCGTTTAAGCTACCAAACAATGTTAAATGTTGTTAAACATGGCAAGAGGTGAAGCATAATTAAACTACCTATCTAGGCAAGTTTAAATGAGGTCGGAACAACAAACAACAATTCCGGAAAATCCCCACATGCATATTTCAAAATTGGTACTGTTCTGCCCTAAACCATATTTTAATGTTGTTAAACAGGAAAATAAAGTGCACCATGTTAAACTAGGCATTTTTTCACCCCATTTACATATAATGTTTATTAAAATTGGAGCTACGGTTATTTAGTTATGAAATAAATCATTTTAACATGGCATTTAAGCAAATTTAAACAAACAGCATTTTAAACATTTTAAACCTGAATGAAAGTGGCATATTATTAATCTACACAAAATTCTAAGCATTTTACATATTTAGTTTGTTTTAAAACGATGCATGGTTGTGGAGTTATTAAATGCATGAACATGAGGGTTTTTCAGAAACAACAGTTTTCTCGGATAAATAGATAAATTCGCAGCAAGGGGAAAAAACATGTCGGGCGAAACTAGCTGGCTCAAGAGCAGGAGAGAGGCTGGGGTTTTTCACCATGGGCCAAGCCCAGGTTGGTGGAGATGGGAGCCAGGCTGGGAGGATCGTGGCCCGCATGGAGCCGGGCCTCGCGAGCAAGGGAGCTGGGCTCATGCTGGCTGTGACTCAGCCGGCGCCATGGTCAACGGGACTGGATCGAGCGAATGTGCTCGCTTCGTGTTTGTGGAGGAAGCAGAGGGGCGGGCGCTTGCAGAGGTCGACGGCGCTGGGCAAGGAACGGCAGCGCGGGCGGGATGCGAAGCTTGGCGGGCGCGGACGAGGCCCTTTCCGCCGGATCAAGGCGGAGCGACGGACTTGAGGAGGCCGTCGGCCAGTATGCCAAAGCGGAGCTAGTACTGAAGAAAATGGTGGCGCTGCAGTTTGAGAGAGGAGAAGACTTGAGAGAAGAAGAGGGGCACGGATGAGAAGGAAGGAAGAGGTCACCTGGTGGTGGTGCTCGGTGGCGCCGAGCTCCGTGGCGAGGCGAGCTGCAGGAGGAGAGCACAGAGGGGCTCCAGGAGAAGGCGGAGAGGGACGGCAGCCTGCTGGTCCTGGTTGCTGCAGCGGAGCCGATTTAGGCAGCGCGCGGCCAAGTAGTAGAGGAGGCGGGGTGTAGAGGATCGGCTCGGAGGTCGAGGTCGGACACGGCCGGGCGCCGGGATGAGCAGGATCACGGGAGGAGGAGCAGCTTGGGGCTCGAGCGAGGAGTGGATCGAGGGGGGCTGGTTGGTCTCTGCGATTTGGTGGAGGCGATGGATGGATCGGGGGAAAATCCCAAGGAGGAGGTGGCTGGCGCTGAAATCAACGAAGGAAGAGAGTGGCGATGGCGTGGGAATTTGGAGAAGGTGGAGGCTTGGCTGCGCTGGGATCCCGAGGAAGATCTTGGAGCGGCAGCGGCGTCTCGATGGGAAAAACTCCCTAGAAGTTAGGGTTAGGCAGGTAGGTAGGTGGTCTATTTATAGATAGAGGAGAATGTTTGGATCATCCGATTAAAATCGGACGGTCGAGAAAAAACAGACTAGGGAAGCTCAAATAAGAAGATGGTGATGTTTTAGGACGTTTGGGGATGATCCGAATCCAACGATGATGACCGAGCAGGTCGGGTTCGCAAGTTTTGGATCTTGAGAGGGGTCTCTGCACTGCAAAGAGGGGTCAAACGGTCGGGCAACAAAAGAATGGTTGGTCCAAGAAAGGTCAACGGGTGCAACGGAGAGAAGCGAGAAGCGGCAACTACGAGCGGATGCAAGTTTTAAAACAATGACAAAGAACGAAAAGCCGATGCAATGCAAATGATGCGATGATGAAATGCATGACATGAACAAAATGCAAAACAAAACACAAAACCCAACCACGAAGGAAATAATAATATCGCATCTCCGAAAAGGCAAGAGTTGGAGTTACGAATATGGAAAGTTGCATCCGGGCGTTACAACACTCCACCACTACGAGAGGATCTCGTCCCGAGATCTAGGATGGCGCCGGAGAGAAAACGGAAGAGGAAGAGAGGAGGTAAAACTAAGTTGCTTCTTCGACAAACGAGTGAAACCATGAACCTTGAGAGGTTGAGCAAAACGAAAGAAAGAAAACAACGTAGATGAACAAAGTTGAAAACACTCCATTAGAAAAGAGGGACAAGGGATACGACGGGAACCAAGAGGTTTAGTGATAAGATAGATATTGAAACCACTCCGGTTAAAACAAGATAGGAAGGAATAAGAATGATATAATTTGGGCAGCACTCCGACTGAAAGAAGGAAAACTTGATAAGATGAAAAGAACTTGAAGAGATGACACAACACTCCGGTTAAATGGATAAGCATGAAAAGAACACGGTCCTCACAATTCGAGATGATGAGTGAAGAGAGCAACATCACCATGCCTCCGGAGGAAAGAATAGAAGATAGATCATTGGAATAACAGAATGGAGTAGAGAATGCCAACTTCTGCCACAAATGAGCTTGGAAAGCACCCTTCCAAGAAGGTTATAACGGAGTTGTTGGAAAACCAACAATGAAAATAATAAGCTTGTAGTGGGCTTATGGAAACATCTCAACACTTGAGGTGAAATTATGCCACTAACGAAAAACAATTGCTTGTTTGAGATCAAAGATGAAAACTTCTTTACGAGAGGATAGGAGAAAACTTCGGATCATTGATAAGCACCACAAATAGCAACATTCCTTAGGGAAGGCTTTAGGTGAAATCTATACCAAGATAACTCCAAAGAAGAGATTGATGGATTTAAAATACCTCATTCTTGACAATATGTGAATCATGAAGCACGAGGAGAAATTGCCAAGGATGACATAATACCATCTCAAAAGATAAGGTAGAAAGAATTGCACTTCGAAATGCAAAAGAAGAATACTTGAACTCCTCAAAACAAAACATGTGTTGAGCACCATGTTTAATTTTGAGTATAGCTTGGCGGATCATAATTTCGAGAAAATGTTGAAGAACAATTGAAGAATGAAAAGAATCCTTGACAAACCATCATGTATAGCCTCCATGAAGAACTCCGGTAATAAAAGGATGATAAAAAGAAAGAGAAGTTGAAGACACAAGGTGAAACCTTGCAATGATTTAGATGGATATTCGCAATTATATAACCGAGAGGACTTGGAACTCCGGAAAAGAAAAGATGAAAACACTTAACTAGAATTACTTCATCATGAACAATCTCCGGAAGAAAAGAATTAATCAACTCGAGGAAATAAGAATAAGATTTATTGTATGCTTATCCTTCATCAAATTAAATTGATGACAAGCAATGGATTTGGCATATTACTTATTCCCATAGAAAGGATTAAGAGAGATATAGCGCAAACTTGAGAGGCTATTGATGGAACCACCGGTGGGATTGGGAAACAACGAATGAATTGATATGATAACAAAGGAAGTGAAATCTTGAACGAACCACCGTAGGAATTGAAAAATGAACGAATTAAAGAAACACCCTGAAGAATTTGAAAACGAATGAAGATACTTGAGGGGATTTAGATACAAGAGAATGAAGAGATCATGAACTGATTAGAGGATATTTGAACGATTCACCGGTAAGATTTGGAGAATGATAGCTACACGCTGAGAATGAAGAATTATGACATGATGGCCTTCGGAGGAAAGAAATGGAAACAACTCATGAAATGCTCCGGATGGGTGAAAAGAATTCCCACAATCGAAAACAATTATGAGAGAATGGCATCAAGCTAGAACCATGAATCTTGAAGAGAATGGAGCAAGATTTAAGAGAAACTCTTCTTCGGTCTTCAAATGTTGAGAATGACGATAAAAACATCACCATGAATTGTTGAGATACTCCGGGATGAAAATTAGAAAGGTTGAACCAACGATGAAAAGAATTTGGAAGATCTCGGAGAAAGACATTTGATGATGATAACTCATTCTTACGCCAAACTTTGAAAAGAATTTTAGAAGCTCGGGAAAATTAGAAGAGTCGTAAGATCCTAGGAAAAGACCTGTGGGTTAGGGCCCACTCAAAAGAAAACACCGTTGAACAATTTTAAAGAGAGGTTGCACCGGTTGAATTAAATGGCTTGAATGAGATAACAAGCTCAAAATAACTTGAACGGATCTGGAATGAAAAGACGAGCCTTCCGAGATATCTTCAACACTCCAGAACAAATGAATAGCGAGAAGTGAATGATTAAGAGGTGCATCGGCAAGAGAAAGCATTTGAAACGAGGAAAGGAATATGATGAATATCGAAAGCTTGAATTGGATCCACCAGAGAAGAAACAACAATGAAGGATGATGAACTTGAAACTGTTGAGCATCTTCATGGGAAATCACCGGATAAGAACATTGAAAGAAAAGAATGAAGAGACTTCCCACAAATAAAAGGATACATGATTAAGAAATCTGAGTCCTTGAAGAAAAAGGGGTGGGAGGGCGGGAAAACAAAGACAACTTGGGATGGATGAAACAAACACCGTTGAGAAAACTTAGAATTGATCTCGTAGATGTTGAAATGATCGGATCCACTTGAAGAGAAGCACGCCGGTTGGGAAAAAAGTTTAACATGACGACCTCGATGATCAAGAAGGATTAGTATTCACATAGCAATATGAGAACACCATTTAGGAAAGGTATGGATTCAACATTTGACTTCGAAGCAACTCGAATACCACAAATAAAACAAAACAAAGGATTTGGCTTGCAGAATAAGCCGGAACAAATACATATGATAAAGATTTACCCAATCTCATATCATGCATCTGTCGGAAAGAATATTCTAGGAGCTACTTGAATACCCACCTATAAACTCCCGAAACTTTCTGGTTATGCAATCTGGTGTTGGGGATACAGGGGACACAAAATATATCACCCAAACTAACAATACCTAGATCCAGTTGTATCCATCCTTCAACACATAACCAAGAAACCTTCGAAAATCGTGTACCTCAACCTTCAAAAGCATCCGTTATAATGAGTTATGGCAATACTCCCAACTCCCCAAGATGGGTGGCGCCGAGGTTATCTCACCAACAACTGCATAAAAGAGATTTTCGATGTCGGCAAAACTTAGGTATTCCAGAATCGCAACGATAAAATTGTGACGACAACACCTCGGAGCTCAACTCCCGGACACCGCCACAACCCCTAAATGTCGAGGCACCAAGAACAATGTTCTCGCCACAAAACCATCGGAACGATTCCAAAATACCCGCGTGATCCTAAAAAACATTCATGAAATTTGAGGAGAGAAAAGACAAAACATCTACGCCAGAGGCCTCACCAGAGCTTTAAAGGGACCGAGGAGTAAAAAGAATCCTACTCCGATATATATAATCCTAAGACTCAAAATAGTTTTCTTCTAGACTCAACAACGGCCAACAAACAAGGGGCTCCTATGGTCGGTCGAGGCTCGATACCAACTTGTCACGCCTAAGATGCGACCCTATCCTAAAGGAACTCAAGGTCCCACCAAGGATAGAAGCGCATCTTGAAGACGCTTTTGCAAGGTGGATATCATTACATCAACATTACATAATAGATGGGGATACATACATAAGGCATACAATATCACACTAATACAAAGATCACATCATACAAGAGATCAACATCCGACTACGGATGAAACAGTAAATGTAAACTCAAATGACATCCACCACGCTAGCCCAGTCTGCCGACCGAACCTATCCTCGATCGAAGAAGCGAAGAACTCCAAAACAAGCAACATCGCTCTCGCCATGATCATCGCAAACATGTACCGCAATCGGTGGTGTAGTAATATGAGAGCCACGAGGACTCAAAGAATCCCATTACCATGGGTATCAAGACTAGCAAAGCTTCTCGGGAAAGGAAGGGGTAAGGTGGTGAGGTTGCAGCAGCGACTAAGCATATATGGTGGCTAACATACGCAAATGAGAGCGAGAAGAGAAACAAAGGAACGGTCGTCAACTAGTAATGATCAAGAAGTGATCCTGAACTCCTACTTACGTCAGACATAACCCGGAAACCGTGTTCTCCTCTCGATCAACCCCGAAAAGAGACACTCACGGTTATGCACACGGTTGGTGTATTTTAGAAGAGATTACTTCAAGTTTACTACAACCGGATATTAACAAATTCCCATCTGCCACATAACCGCGGGCATGGTTTTCGAAAGTTCAAACCCTATTGGGGTGTCCCAACTTAGCCCATGATAAGCTCTCGCGATCAACGAAGGATATTCCTTCTCCCCGGGAAGACCCGATCAGTCTCGGAATCCCGACTACAAGACATTTCGACAGCAATAAAACAAGACCAGCAAGACCTCCCGGTGTGCCGACATCCTGATAGTAGCCGCACAGATCTCGCCTCGTGCCACGACCGGATGAGCAAGACGCATAACTAGAATCAGCCCTCAAATTTCCCGAGGTGGCGCCGCAAGTGGTTTCTAGTTTGGACCAACACTTAGACAAGCATTGGCCCGGGGCTAAAATAAAGATGACCCTTGGGATGCGTGACTCCCAAGGGAAAAGGTAATAGGTGAGGCAAATGGTAAAACCAATGTCGGGCCTTGCTGGAAGAGTCTTATTGAAAGCGAACTGTCAAGGGGGTCCCATAAATCACGCAACCGCGTTAGGGACGCAAAATCCGGGAACATAATACCGATATGACGAAAACTAGGGCGGCAAGAGGGAACAAAACACTGTGCATAAGGCCGAGCCTTCCACCCTTTACCAAGTATATAGATGCATTAATAATATAAGAGATATTGTGATATCCCAACATAAACATAATCCAACATGGAGCAATCTTCATCTTCACCGCAACTAGCAACGCTATAAGAGGGCTGAGAAAAGCGGTAACATAGCCAAACAACGGTTTGCTAGGAAGGGTGACAAAGGTTAGGGGCTATCATGCAATTTGGGAGGCTTGGGCAGCAAGTGGTAGGTAACGCGGCATAGCGATAGAATGAAGCAACTAGCATAGCAATGATAGTAATGAGATCCAAGGTGACGGTCATCTTGCCTGAAATCCCGCTAGGAAGAAGAACGAGTCCATGAAGAAGATGAACGGAAGTAGTCGAATCGAATCCTCACAATCGCACCATTACTGGACCGAGAAGCAACACCGGAAAGAAAACAAACAACAAGATAAATGCACAAGCATAAACATGGCATGATGCACAATCAAGTATGATGCATGTCCGGTTTAATGAGGCATGGCATGGCAAAGTGCAACAAACAATGCTACAAGTTAAGTGGAGCTCGATATGCAACGAGTTGCATATTGACAAAACACCATATAGACATATTTAGTTTAATCCGTTTAAGCTACCAAACAATGTTAAATGTTGTTAAACATGGCAAGAGGTGAAGCATAATTAAACTACCTATCTAGGCAAGTTTAAATGAGGCCGGAACAACAAACAACAATTCCGGAAAATCCCCACATGCATATTTCAAAATTGGTACTGTTCTGCCCTAAACCATATTTTAATGTTGTTAAACAGGAAAATAAAGTGCACTGGGTTAAACTAGGCATTTTTTCACCCCATTTACATATAATGTTTATTAAAATTGGAGCTACGGTTATTTAGTTATGAAATAAATCATTTTAACATGGCATTTAAGAAAATTTAAACAAACAGCATTTTAAACATTCTAAACCTGAATGAAAGTGGCATATTATTAATCAACACAAAATTCTAAGCATTTTACATATTTAGTTTGTTTTAAAACGATGCATGGTTGTGGAGTTATTAAATACATGAACATGAGGGTTTTTCTGTAAAACAGCAGTTTTCTGGATAAATAGATAAATTCGCAGCAAGGGAAAAAAACATGTCGGGCCGAAACTAGCTGGCTCAAGAGTACAGGAGAGAGGCTGGGGGGTTTTCTCACCATGGGCCAAGCCCAGGTTGGTGGAGATGGGAGCCAGGCAGGGGAGGATCGTGGCCAGCTGGGCTGGGCCTCATGGCGAAGGGAGCTGGGCTGCATGGCCAGGACTCAGCCGCCGCCGCGATCAACGGGACTGGATCGAGCGGATGTTCTCTGCTCGTGTTTGTGGAGGAAGCAGAGGGACGCGGGGCGCTTGCAGCAGGTCGACGGCGCGGGGCGAGGAACGGCAGCGCGGCGGCGGGATGCGAGCTTGGCAGGGGGCGCGGACGAGGGCCCTTTCCGGCCGGATCCAAGGCGGAGCGACCGGACTTGAGGAGGCCGTCGACTAGGCCGTCAGGCGGAGCTAGTACTGAAGAAAATGGTGGCGCGGCAGTTTCAGAGAGGAGGAGACTTGAGAGAAGAAGAGGGGCACGGACGAGAAGGAAGGAAGAGGTCAGCCTGGTGGTGGTGCTCCGGTGGCGCCGAGCTCCGGCGAGGTGAGCTGCAGGAGGAGAGCACAGGAGGGGCTCCAAGAGAAGGCGGAGAGGGACGGCAACCTGCTGGTCCTGGTCGCCGCAGCGAGCCGATTTAGGCAGCGGCGCTAAGTAGTAAAGGAGGCGGGCGAGAGGATCTGGCCTGGAGGTCGAGGTCGGACACGGCCGGGCCCGGATGAGCAGGATCACGGAGGAGGAGCAGCTCGGGGCTCGGGCGAGGAGGATCGAGGGGGCTGGTTGGTCTCGCGATTTGGTGGAGGCGATGGATGGATCGGGGAAAATCCCAAGGAGGAGGTGGTGGGCGCTGAAATCAACGAAGGAAGAGAGTGGCGATGGCGTGAGAATTTGGAGAAGGTGGAGGCTTGGCTGCGCTGGGATCCCGAGGAAGATCTTGGAGCGGCGGGCGGCTCGATGGGACAAACTCCTAGAAGTTAGGGTTAGGCGTAGGTAGGTGGTCTATTTATAGATAGAGGAGAATGTTTGGATCATCCGATTAAAATCGGACGGTCGAGAAAAACAGACTAGGGAAGCTCAAATAAGAAGACGGTGATGTTTTAGGGACGTTTGGGGATGATCCGAATCCAACGATGATGACTAGGCAGGTCGGGTTCGGGGCAGTTTTCGGATGCGCAAGAGGGGGTCTGCATTGTGCAAAGAGGGGTCAAACGGTCGGGCAACAAAAGAATGGTTGGTCCAAGAAAGGTTAACGGATGCAACGGAGAGAAGCGAGAAGCGGCAACTACGAGCAGATGCAAGTTTTAAAAACAATGACAGCAACGAGTGCCGATGCAATGCAAATGATGCGATGATGAAATGCATGACATGAACAAAATGCAAAACAAAACACAAAACCCAACCACGAAGGAAATAATAATATCGCATCTCCGGAAAAGGCAAGAGTTGGAGTTACGAATATGGAAAGTTGCATCCGGGGCGTTACAACACTCCACCACTACGAGCGGATGCAAGTTTTAAAAACAATGATAGCAACGAGTGCCGATGCAATGCAAATGATGCGATGATGAAATGCATGACATGAACAAAATGCAAAATAAAACACAAAACCCAACCACGAAGGAAATAATAATATCGCATCTCCGGGAAAGGCAAGAGTTGGAGTTACGAATATGGAAAGTTGCATCCGGGGCGTTACATGCCTCCCGTGGTCGGCTGTGCTGCCGCGGAGGACTCACCGCCCCCTACTATTCCCATCGCAGGCCAGGCCCTGCGGCGACGGTAGCCTCACACCGCAGCCGAACTAGTGAACCCTCGTACTCCTCTCCGTGCGGGCTTCCACTGTCGCGTCTTCCCCGGCTCCGCGTTGTCCCCTTCCTAGGCCTCGCCGTCATCCACCGCCATGGAGCTCTCCGCGTGGCGTGGTCAACGTGGTCAAGGAACGACTTCCATCGGAAGAGTACTGTACGTGGAGAGGCTGACAGCAGGGTCCACGGCCACAGCCCAGTTTTTTTGTGATTTGCCAAGTAAGTCGCTTTGTCAGGCCTGTTGGGCTGCAAATCTTTCAAGATGAGGAGAGCTTTCATTCGACTGGCCGAGAAAATGGCCCATCAGTAATAAGAAATGGGTTGTACATTTTTTAAACACATCAAAGCGGCAATTAGTTTCAAATATATTTTTTTTCATTTCGAGATTTTAAATTACATTAATTTTTATGCATGGAGAATTTGTTGGATTTTATATTGATATACATTTAGTTTTAAAATCAGTTTGAATGTGAGTCGAAATTTCGGGATTAAAAACAGTTCGGACCGCACCGAAATATGCAAAATTTTGTATAATTTTTTAACTGTGGCCACAATATGGGTTGTAATGCTAACAAAAAGAATATGGGCTTCAAAAAAAACTTAAGAATTAGCAAATGGGCTGTAAATTATTAGAAATAATGGCGAGATGGGTTGTATGTTGTTTTCCACAGATTTGAGGCTTTCCTAAAAAAAGGTTGACGACAAGTAGTGATCATGGATGGCCATCCAACGGCCGTCGTCTTCTTCAATCTCTGCTCTTCTGCTCCGCCCGCTCAAACAAGCGGCGGCGGACTGCTGCTCCCTCCTCCCCACGGCCGGCTGTCTTGCCGCCACAGCCTCACCGCCCCACCGCACTCCCATCGCTGGCTTGCCATCCTCTACTCACCCACATCTGTGTTATTCTCCGGCGACGGCAGACGAACCAAGAACCCTCGCTCGATCGTACTCCCCTCGCGTGGAAACAACTGCTGAGTCTTCCCTGCCTCCGTGTCGCTTCCTTCCTAGGCCTCGCCGTCGTCCACCGCCTCGGTGCTCTCGGGCGGCCTAGTCAACGTGGTCAACGACCGACATGCATCTGAAGTGGATCAGACGTGGAGAGGCCGACAATGGGTCCATGGCTGCACGCAAGGAAATGCCTCCTTATTACGCCAAAAATAATGATTCATCCACCGACATCGGGGACCCACCTAAAGGGCCTCAGATTTCGTGAAAAAAGCGTTATCGCCACCGACGGCTCGGACCCACCAGCTATATCTTCGCACGCAAGGAAGTGCCTCCTTATTACGCACAAAAATGAATACTCCCCGTTAGCCGGGACCCAAATAGTGGCAGGTTGTGGGGCTACTAAGTTGACGGGACGGAGGGCTTTGTCAACTTAGTCAATATGCACGATTCTAGCTCCAAAGGACCGTCGATGTCCATCCAACGGCCGTAGTGATTCTTCAACCTCTGGTCTTCTTGCTCCAGCTGCCCAAACCAGCGTCGGTGGTCGTGCCTCGTGCTCCCGCCTCCGTGGCGGCTGCGATCTTGCGGAGGCCTCACCGCCCCTACTACTCCCACCGCTGGCCGTGCCATCCTCTACTCACCCACACCCTCGTTATTCTGCGGCGACGGCAGCCTCACACCGCATGAACCGCTGAACCTCGTACTCCTCTGGCGTGGGCATCCACCGCCGCGTCTTCCCGGCTCCGCCGTCCCCTTCCTAGGCCTAGCCGTCGTCCACCGCCTGGTGCTCTCGGCGCGGAGTGGTGAACGTGGTCAAGGGACGGCTTCCATCGGACGTGGATCAGACGTGGAGAGGCCGACACCGGGTCCACGGCCGCAGCAAGGAAGTGCCTCCTTATTACGCGCAAAATAATTATTCCTCCACCGACAGCGGGGACCCACCGGACGGGCCACCATATTTCGCGAAAAAACGCTTCCCCATCGCCGGGACCCACCAGCTACACCTTCGCACGCAAGGAAGTGCGTCCGGGCAAAAAAATGATTCGCCCCCACCGCCGGGACCCACCAGCTACATCTTCGCACGCAAGGAAGTGCTCGATACGGGACCCACATGGTCGAAGCGCATATAGCGTTGTCATTCTGTCGCAAACGTGTACGTACATATATACTGGTGGATGTAGAGGCGCGCACGTGTTGTAGTAGAGGCGCGCACGTAGCATATACACGTACGTACAATGGCGAGGGTGCAAGAAAGAAAAACAGCCACCTACGTACATACGGGCAGGGTCTCTAACGCCTATCGCGCATACGTACATGGCTGGGTCGGAACGGAGAAACAGCGTCGTCGTCGTGTTCATGGGGAGCCAACCGGTTGGGTCGGAACGGAATGCGTGGTCATGTTCATCGGGAGGGCTTGGACGGAACAGCGATGGAAGCGAGGCTCGGCGTATCGCACAACGGAGGAACGGCCTTGTGTTCAACCGCCACGTTCAAACGGGTCCCGTTGATCGGGAGGGCTCGGCGTCGCAAAACGGAGGAAACGACCTCCTACGGTTGAAACGGGGTCCCGTTGATCGGGGAGGGTGTGCGCGTCGCGCCACGGAGGAAACGGACCTCCTACCATCAAACGGGGTCCCGCTGATCGGGAGGGTGGCGCATCGCAAAACGGATTTAAACGGACCTCCTACTACGGTCGAAAAGGGGTCCTGTTCGCCGGGAGGGTGTGGCGTCGCAAAACGGACTCCACGGATACTGTTCATCTCCACCGTCGACCTCCTCCAGCCTCCATGGGCTACCGTCGACCTCCTCCACCTCCACGGGCTCCTGCTCATCCAGCCTCCACCGCGCGCTACTCCACCGCCATTGCTCAACCACCCCTCTCCACGGGCACCCCTCCACCGTCTATTGTTCATCCAGCCCTCCACACCACGGGTCCTGCTTCAACCACCCTCCACGGCCACCCCTCCATCGCTCATCGCTCATCCAGCCCTCCACACCACGAGTTCCTGCTCATCTAGAGGCAACACCGCCGCCATTGTTCATCCAACCCCCCCACAACGCCACTAGCAGCGAGAGAAGCGAATCGCTCCATCGGGTTCGATTAACGACCATCGATCGATCCCTCGGTTCAAGAACGTGTAACTCGCAGTGCAATCGCCGAGTTCGCTTAGAGCTCAACGCCTCGCTTCGGCTTCGCTAGAGCCAACGCTTGCACACACGCCAGACGTCACGAGAAAGCGCGATCGCTCCGCTTCGACCTCCCACCGTGAACCGCAACTCCCGAAATTTTCCTCCCTCGCTTCTACCACGGTTTTTCCGTCATGGACGGCCCAAAGAATGTCATGCAGCTGCGTCTCCGCCCGCCCAGACGAAAAGCCCATTTTCATCATGATTTTTGTCATAGAAGTAGGATCCCACCACATCTATGATGATACCGGGTTTTGTCACAATTATCGTCATAGAAGTGTCATATGTATGACAGAAAAAAATTTCGTTCGGCCCAAAATGTCACAGATGTGTCTTTTTTTTGTAGTGTAACCTAGATAAGTTGTCTGCAACGGGGTTCTCAGCTCCCTTTCTATCAATAATATGCAAATCAAATTCTTGTAGCAAGAGAACCCATCTAATAAGTCTAGGTTTAGCATCTTTATTTTCCATAAGGTATTTAATAGCAGCATGATCAGTGTGAACCGTTACTTTAGAATCAACAATATAAGGCCTGAACTTATCACAAGCAAATACAACTGCTAAAAATTCTTTTTCAGTAGTACTGATAGCGACAACAGCTCAGTTTGATCCACCTGAGGATTGGGCACTGACCGCGTCAGCGGATCAGGCTAATCTACCGGAGGATCGGGCAACGACACCGGCACCTGCTCCGACACCAGCACCAGCTCCGACAGCAGTGGCGGCACTACCAGTCGCACTGGCATGGACACCAACAACGGCTCCGGCACCTGCACCAACACTTGAAGTTGCACTTGCATCTGCTCCCGCCCATGCAGCGGCAACGGAACCAGCAGTTGCACCGGCAATAGACTGGGCTACAGTTTGCACTGCATATACCAAAGTCCTTACAAAAACCGACATCTCCACCTTCTTGGTATGCATTGGCCGCCCAAGTGCTTCGTTCTTTTTTCTTTCCATGTTGTTTCACATGATTCACTGTGTTGATCTAACTATTTGTGTATGTCTTCTTGTTTTCATATAGAGATACACAACGAGGGAGTCGTTCAACAATCCGGGCGACCATGGCCAAGTTTCTCTTACCATGCGCAGCCTTGGTGTGAATGAACCTGCTCAATATACCGTAAGTACAAAGGATGGTCACATGATGATTGATGCTAAAGGATGGTCAAGGTTCAAATCTAAATCAAATCTTGCGGCAGGGGATGATGTCAAAATCAAACTTTCTCGGCAAGGAGAGCTGGTCCAAATCAACTCTGAAATTCTTCAGTAGCAGCATGCAACTGCCGAACTGATCTATCCTCCGAGAGATTTTGATGTACTAATATGGCATGGTGAAACAAGTGTCATGTGTGTATAAGTAGTACGACAGTATTATTTATCACGTAGGATATCATTGATAGAATTGCAACTCTGATTGCTGGTTAGGAACTATCATTCGATTTCATTCTAATAGTTGTCTTTTCTGTATTCGCCTTGCGACAGCACCTAAAACCAGCGTTGTACTAATCGCTTGCAATATGAAATGCGCTGAGTTAGAACACATGTGCCCCCAAACATGCAGGCCCACCGGCATGTGGCCCAAAGTCCAGAACCGTGAGACTGTATGAGTATTATATTCTCAGCTGAACCCCCATATTATGTTATATATATTCCCCTTGATTTTCTCATGTATAAAGTTGTGATATAAAAGATTTTTATATTTCTTTACAGAGGGAGTATCTCTCTATCAAAAATATATTCATGTGTAAATCGTTCCTCCTACCTTTCTACTTCCTTTCGCTGATATGTGGGGCATCCGGCAATGGGGTCCACCTGCCATGCACCAAATTAGAGTGCACAACTGCATGGTAGACTCACTCCGGTCGTAGCGCCGCAGTAATGCCCAATGAGCCGTCAAATCACAAAAGCCCCCACCTTTCCAGCTTTACCAGTAAGCTGGACGGACGAACCAGCAATATTTCACTAGGCCTGAATCCCCTTCTCCCTCGTCTGCTTGTTCAGAGAAAACCCCCTCCCAGCGATTGCATAGGGTTTTCTCATGGAGAACCAGGTACAAATTCTTCATCCATCCCCGATAAATCGAAGTCCCTTGGTTGCGGGTAATCCTAGGATGGCAGCCGCCGCCGTTGATGCATTTTTTTCCTACTGAATCTAGTGTGTTTTATTTGCAGTGCCCAAAGTGTGAGGATCCTACAGGTTTCTGCGCCCTCGACGAGACGCCACACTTGTTCCTTCTCATCCTAACACAAGATTTTAAAATGCGCATAGTATGTTCCTACAATCCTCTTTTCTATCCGGGAGGGTGGGGGTTTTTGAACATGCTGTCGACTAATTTGGAAATTTGTATTGCTATATTTGGATAAAAGGTACTAGTACCATGGTCAACACTAACGTGAAGGAGGAAATTATTTCTAGATTTGGATAGTGAAAACATTGTGTTCTCATATTATTTTTCCTGCAGTGCATTCCTTGCACTGCCAGAACACATGTACTCAAGATGGTCGGCCCTGCCATAACTGAATACACCAGTTTAATGGTCACATTGAAGACAAGCCATGGATATAAGTTCCGAGTTGGGTTCATGAACCAAGAAGATCGCTGCTTTTTATGGCCGAACTTGGATAAACTTTCTCAGGTGTTATGGACTGAAAATTGGCGCACGAATGTTGGTGGAAATAGCAGAACCTGGTCTCATTTTCATTGTGATCTTCCACCCCGACGTCGTTTCAGTAGTTCATCCATGTTAATTTTATATCTGGTTCTTGCTTGTTGCCTCGATTACTTCTTAATCCACCTATTCTGTCTAATTAACTTTAGAAGTAGCAACGATTTGTGATTCCCTTCTCTCACTAAGATGCTACTTCTAACTAATTTATACCTACTATTAAAGGGAGGTGATATTCTTGGTTTGGTTCCGTTTAGTTTGTCCCATTTTTAGTTTTTTTATTGATGTATGGTATGTTTTGGGTTTGGTTCGGTTTGACGAACATACGAAACCAGAGATGTACATGTCTGAAGGAAACTAAAAATAAGCGAAGCCGCTGCCCGGCCCATACGTGTAAAGGAAACCAAAAATAATACAAGATCGTCGGCCCATATTACTAATTTTTGGTTGCCAAAACGAAAGATCCTCGGGACCATATGTTGCTGAAACTTACTCTCCGTCGAGGAGAGGACAACGTATTGCGTGCGTACGCCGCCACCGCTCACTCCCTTTTCTCCAGCGCCGTGTGCCGTGTCCGTTTTGGATCGGATCCTGGTAGGAAAACTACTACAATACGTATCCATGGAGGTCCCCATACGGATTCCACAAAGAATTCTAGCTATAAAAAGCTAAATTGCATCGCAAGTTTGCAAGTCTACAAGTATCTCGCTCCCGACGACTTCCCAGGAAGTTCGCCCATTGTCGCGGAGACGTGGTTGTAGGCGAGTCTGGACGTTGGAGTAGGAAGAGACGCCGAGTCTGGGCGTCGGATCAGAGGAAGAGAGAAGACCCGCCAAGGCAGGGCATGTGTCCACCATCGACCGTGTTTCCAAAACCACCACTAGCCTCTGGCCAGGTGACCCGGCCTGCCCGTCATGTCGATTGCAGAATATCCCTCACCGACAAAAAGAAGGCGGCGATGGCGGCTGAAATTTTGGATCGGCCACGGTGCCTGAAGTACAGAACCAGCAAGCGACGCATCAAGCTCTGCACGTATGGCTCATCTTCCCCCCGTTCAGTTTCCCTTAATATTAGTGCTTTAGGTGCAGCCCTGACCATCATTACGTGACTGATGGGAACGAGTGCTTCTCCCAAAGGTTGGCAGTCAATGGTACGTACACAAGTGGTAACAATCTGCACCATGTTGTTGCATCAAGGCGAGATGATCACCCTGTTTAGTACTCCTGCTCACTTCACAATGTTTTTGCATGAAGGTTCAGTCTTGAAAACATGTAGGTCGGCAACAAATTTCTCATGTAGGTTCAGGCGGTGAGTGGGGCACGCACCTCGTCGGACCAACGCCTCCAAAGGTGATCCCGTGCCACGGGAAAATCTATCCCCTACAAGCGACTACCAACGGTCCCTCTCCGTTGGAGGCATCAAGGTCATGTGCGTGTTCTCTAGCTCAGCGCCGCACCATGGGTCGCCCTCACGGCCACCACTGCAGACTTTGTGGTTGGCCTGCTTATCCTCGCCGTGTTTGGGATCAGAGGCAGTGCGTGACCGGTGACCCAATGTCAACTTTGAACGTTGACACTGATGACGGATTCCCGCACTCCACTATATTCTTGGTACAAAGACCAGCACGCTACAGCTTAGCCAAGCTGCTTTTTAACGATTTAACAACTACAACTGGTAGATATTGTTGTGGGATAAATTTTGATGGATAGGATTTTAACAAGGCACCGAGCAGTGTAGGTCGAGATGACACAAATAATGGTATGGAAAATGTGTGGACATAATTTCACAATGTTGCTGGAACATACTACTTCCTTCAGTAAAAGAAGATGTCCTGAATAATCACTATATGTCACCATGATTGTTCTCATTCGTTTAAAAACAGGGGAAAGTTCTTTCAAATAATTGACTTATTTTTTCAGATCTTTCTCCCGATGCATTTTTACTAGCTGACAATGTTGAGTGATCCTTTTCCATACGCTTGTGCATAGTATGTAATTTGTTTTAAAAAATATTGTTCCGAGGGGTTTATTTTTATTATGAATTAGGTGTGACTACATTATTAATAATCAGTATATGTTTTATATTCTCAATGACTCGATTTGAAGGTTGTAGTTTTGTTACTCTGAAGCAATTGCACGGGCCTTTTTGCTCACTGAAAGAGCAGAGAAAGGTGAGTGGATCTGACACATACGTTGATTAATATTTTACCAATGATGCTTAGTGTTTCTCTTGTCGAGTACAAGGGGAGATCCCATTCCGCCAGATTTAGTTTGCTAATTCATCACTGTTTTGTACCTATTCTTTGCAAAGGTGCATTCTCTAAGGGGTATCAACGCATGGTTGGCCAACAAATGCTACCAATCTTGCGCCACATCAAGTATGAAACGCTAAAGTTTGTATGTCCGGTAAGCACTATTTTGTGGTTGATTTAAGGGTCCAAAAACCAGAATTATTTGAATTGATATAAAATGTTAGCTATTTAAGAATCATGAAATTTCTGTTGCTGTGAATAATTTCCTATGAATGAGATATTGGGCTGCCATTTTACTAGGATAGTGTTATTTTGTCAACTCTATTATTAATAGCCATTTAATGTGTTTTTAGTAATATATTAGTTGCAAGCATGCGTGGTGTGAAGGAGGCATGATGAGACATGTGCAAAATGAGAAAGTATGAGAGATGAAACACATGCGGGGAGGGACCCATGGAGGGGGCACTCATCCCCCGCTCGAGAGATTAGTTTAAACATTCCCTTCCACTACGCGAGGTTCAGCGACAAATATGACGTGAGGTGGTCCAGCTCATCCCCTGCACTGACAATGTCTAGACGTGATGTAACTAGATGGACAACCCGTCCACAATCAGCGAAGGCAAGAACAAGGATAAGTGATGACACGGGTAGGACGCTTTGTTCAAATAGAGGTCATGGAATGAGAGTGGGGGATGTGTCCTAGAGTCATGCCTATTAGACTAGGGTGCATACAATTTTCTATTTCTTCCGTTGCAACGCACGGGCATTTTTACTAGTATTTATTATAATTGGTGGCACATGTAGGTTATTTCAAAGTTAAGCATGCTACTCGTTTGTTATTCTATAAGAACTCGATTGTTACTGATGGCACTTAAGTTGACTGGGACGACATCCACAAGTTCCTACACTTTATTGATCGTCTTGAGGTCCTTGTGGGGCGTTTCAATGGTGGAAGGCCACGTGGGATATGTGTGCCACTGCTGCACACGTTGAATAGGTCCAACTGTGTCGAGAAACTTATGGTATGAGTTGTTTTCTGCTATATATGTTGTTCATAAACTCTTGCTTATACATAGTTTTACAGCTGTGATCTTCTTGAAACAGAAACTGCCCAGTTCTATTGTTCCTATACAGATGCCTGACCATGGTCGGGTTAGACTTGCGCTTGGTCACAACATGATATTTATGCCAACCTACTCCATTCCCCTTGGAGGTGAAAAGATACTTATTCATGGGTGGTCTCAAATAATGAAGGCACGTCCATTCTTGGAGAATAGGACAGAAGGTTATGCTCATGCTTTTCCATGGCTCTAAAGAGAATATCCTATTTATTGACCACATTTTGAGATGAAGCTACTTTCAAAAGGTTGTGGATGCGCGGGGTGGCGCCTCGGCCTTGTCCTGGGGCTTGGTGGCCTCACCCTTGGTTAACTGTAGGCAAAGTAGCACTGTTCGAGGCGTGCTTTGTACGGTTGAACCTATATAAGTACTCATACTGCTTTCAGATATGGTTGTTAACTGCCCCTACTGGTTTCAGTTAAGGTTGTTAAGTACTCCTGCTGCTTTTACAGTCTATCATGTTTCTTCAGTCATGTCTTCCTCCAGCCGTCAAAACCAAACCAGCGCCGGTGGGGCCGCCTGCTTCCGCCTCCCACTGCTGGTTGCTCCTCAGTGCACGCATCGCCGCCCCACCGTCTCCTAAATCGTTAGCACCGACGTCTGAGACCTCGCTGTCGTCCTCTGCGCGCTTTGGTGCGCTCGCCGCACGCCGCTCTCTCCTATTGTCAACATGGTCAACAAACAAGAGGAATTTGGAAAGGACTATACATGGAGAGGATGACAGTAGGGGCCCACCATGTCCATGGCCATACGCAAGGAAGTTCCTCATTTTTTGTTATATACTCCATTGTCAGCGTATAGAAAAAGAAAATGCTTCCTCCTAGTGGTTTGCTGACATCTGGGACCCACGGCATTGTCAGCGTATATAGTCAATAGACAAGAGAACATCACAAGATCGGCTGACACCTGGGACGTAGTTGCTCGAGCAGTATTTTTTTGTTATTGTTGAGACGGAGCAGGGTTTCAACTGGGTTGTGGCCCATCTAGCCCAGGCTTATATTTTACGTTCACCACATGACCAGGCCAGCTATTTTTTCTTTGCGAAAATGAGCCTAGTTTATTTTTTCTGAAGAATACCCAATCCAGGCCTACTTATTTTATATGCCCTGATGGGCTGCAACTCTTTCAAGACGGCTGCAAATCTTGAAAGTAATATGAAATGGGCTGTAAATATATAAAAACATACGACAAATTGGCAATTACTTTCAAATTTCTGAATTTTTTCACATTTTCAGATTCCAATTTCACTGGCTTTAACCTAATTTAAATATATCTTCAAAGTACTTTTAATCTGGCTCGACATTTCGGTATTAAAAATAGTTTTGGACCCCATCAAAATATGCGAAATTTCGTTTAAATTTTTAACCCTGACTCTGGCCAACAAAAAAACGGACTGCAATAAATTGCATAAGAAGTTGCAATGAGCTGTAAATTATTAAAAAATAGGGAATGGTCTGACTTCTGGGCCTATTAAGTTGATGTGTATGCAAGATTTTTTACTTATTATATACGTCAACAAACGATTCTAGCAGACGTGACCGTTGGATGTCAATCCAACAGCCGTCGTGCTTCTTCAATCTCAGATCTTCTTGCCCCAGCCGCCAAATCCAGCGCCGGCGGGACCGCCTGCTCCCGCCTCCCGTGAAAAAGAAAGAATCCTCCCTCTGTCAGCTCGGACCTACCAACTACCTCTTCGCACGCAAGGAAGAGCCTCCTTATCCTCCCTGACAGCCGGGACCCACACGGTCGAAGCGTACGTAGCGTTGTCATTTTGGTCGCAAACATGTACGTACATACTGGTCCATCGGTCTTTCTGCCACGATGAACCGTGGCCCAGTAAGGAGCGGTAGCTGTTCAGGCAGTCACGTCTATATTGTGTACACGTACGTACATACATACGGGCGGGGTCTCGAACGCCTACTCGCGCATACGTACGGCCAGGGCTCGTGTACATGGAAAGGCAGCGGAGGGCAGCATCGGCGTCCTGTTCATCGGCAGCCAACCGGTTGGATCGGAATGGATAAACTGCGTCATGTTCATCGGGAAGCAACGGGATGCGTCCTGTTCATTGGGAGCCAACCGGCTTGGATGGAACAGCCGAAACAAGGCCTAGCATACCGCAGAACAGAGGAAACAGCCTTCTGTTCTACCGCCTACGGTCGAAACGGGATCCTGTTCATCGGGAGGGGTTTGGCGTACCGCAAAACGGAGGAAACAGACTTCTCTTCGACCTCCTACGGTCGAAACAAGGTCCTGTTGATCGGGAGGGGTCTGGCGTACCGCAAAACGGAGGAAACAGACTTCTCTTGAACCTCCTACAGTCGAAACGTGGTCTTGTTCATCGGGAGGGGTGTGGTGTACCGCAAAATGGGACTCCACGGGCTACTGTTCATCCACTGTCCACTATCTCGCTCCATCCCCAACGGGCTACTGTTCATCCATCGTCGACTTCCTCCAGCCTCCACCTGCGACTGTTCATCCACGGCGTCTCCCTCCTGCCTCCACCAGCTACTGTTCATCCACGGGCTCCTGTTCATCCAGCCTCCACCGGCTAATGTTCAACCAGCCCTCCACGGGGTCCTGTTCATCCAGTCCCAACCAGCTCAGGTGTGTGGCGGCTCCTCTCGATCAGGGTCATGTTCATCAGCGGCAATGGCCTCTACTACCACGGGGTCCTGTTCATCCAACCCCCACCGAGAACTGTTCATCCAACCCCCAACAACGCTCACTGTTCATCAAGAGGCAGCAGGTTCAATCGACTTGATTAGCGGCGATGAGCGAAGAATCCCTCGATCGGGTTCAGTTAACAGCCAGGGATCGATCGATCGCTCGGGTTCAGTAATGCGTAGTCAGTGCAATCGCTCGGGTTCAGTAGGCGAACGCCTCACTCGGGTTTAGTTAGAGCCCAACGCCTCGCACACACGCGCGTACGTGTACGAGAGAAACATGCAATCCCTCCGTGCATCGCTCGACCCCAACCACCCACCGTAACTGGGAACTCCCCTATATTTTCCTCGCCCTCGCTTCTACCATGATTTTTTCCGTCATGGACGACCCAAAGGATGTCATGCAGCTGCGTCTCCGGTCCGCCCAGGACGAAAAGCCCATTTTCTGTCATGATTTTTTGTCATAGAAGTAGGAGCCCACCACATCTATGATGATACCGGGTTTTGTCTCAATTATCGTCATAGAAGTGTCATAAGTATGACAATTTTTTTTTTCATTCGGCCCAAAATGTCATGTATGTGTCTTTTTTTTGTAGTGTGAAATCACGCAAGATTGAACCAAAAGCTAAGCACCTCTCCCATTGCAAGAAAAATGAATCTAGTTGGCCAAACCAAACCGATAGTTCGAAGAGAAATACAAAGATATCGAATCATGCATATAAGAATTCTGAAAAGATTCAAATAATATTCATAGATAAGCTGATCATAAATCCACAATTCATTGGATCTCGACAAACACACCGAAAAAGAAGATTACATCGGATAGATCTCCAAGAACATCGAGGAGAACGTGGTATTGAGAATCAAAGAGAGAGAGAAGAAGCCATCTAGCTACTAGCTATGGACCCGTAGGTCTGTGGTAAACTACTCGCGCTTCATCAGAAGGGCAATAGGGTTGATGTAGATGCCCTCCGTGATCGAATCCCCCTCCGGCAGGATGCCGGAAAAGGCCACAAGATGGAATCTCACGGGACACAGAAGGTTGAGGATGGCGAAAAAGTATTTTCGTGGATGCTTCTGAGGGTTTTGGAATATATGTGAATATATAGGCGGAAGAGCTAGGTAAGGGGAGTCCCGAGGGGCCCACAAGGTAGGGGCGCGCCCTCCACCCTTGTCGTCGCCTCGTGGCTCTTCTGGCTTGGACTCCAAGTCCTCTGGGTGTCTTCTGGTCCAAGAAAAATCATCGTGAAGTTTTATTCCATTTGGACTCCGTTTAGTATTCCTTTGCTGCGAAGCTCAAAAACAAGGAAAAAACAGAAACTCGCACTGGGCTCTAGATTAATAGGTTAATACCAAAACTAATATAAAATAGCATATTAATGCATATAAAACATCCAAAACAGATAATACAATAGCATGGAACAATAAAAATTTATAGATACGCTGGAGACGTATCAATCACCGACCCGCAAAACGTGTTTGCAGTTCGCGAAAAAACGACATTGTGGGCCCGCGCGGGCGGCCGCAGAGTCAGACCCCGCAAATGGACCCGTATAAAAGGATATTCGCAGAAGATGCTTTTTTACGGGTTGGTGATACGTCTCCAACGTATCTATAATTTTTTATTGTTCCATGCTATAATATTACCTCTTTTGGATGTTTATGGGCTTTATTTTACACATTTATATCATTTTTGGGACAAACCTACTAACCGGAGGCCCAAATTATATTGCTGTTTTTGCCTATTTCATATTTCAAGAAAAGGAATATCAAGCGAGTCCAAACGGAATGAAACCTTCGGGGCGTGATTTTGGAACGAACGTGATCCGGAGAGCTTGGAGTGCAAGTCAAGAAGCAGTGAGCCCCCACGAGATAGGAGGCCGTGCCCCCACAGAGGGCGCCCTGTCTCGTGGGCCCCATGCCACCGACGTATTTCTTCCTCCTATATATACCTCGCACCCGAAAACATCCAGAGCACCACGAAACACAATTTCCACCGCCAGAACCTTCTCAGATCCACGAGATCTCATCTTGGAGCCTTCGCGCACTCTCTGGGAGGGGAATCGACCACGGAGGGCTTCTACATCAACATCCTTGCCCCTCCGATGAGTTGTGAGTAGTTTACCACAGACCTCACGGGTCCATAGTTATTAGCTAGATGGCTTCTTCTCTTTTTGGATCTCAATACAATGTTCTCCCCCTCTCTTGTGGAGATCTATTCGATGTAAACTCTTTTTGCGGTGTGTTTGTCGAGATCCGATGAATTGTGGTTTTATGATCAATTTTATCTATGAATAATATTTGAATCTTCTCTGAATTCTTTTATGTATGATTGAGTTATCTTTGCAAGTCTCTTCGAATTATTAGTTTGGTTTGGCCTACTAGATTGATCTTTCTTTCCATGGGAGAAGTGCTTAGCTTTGGGTTCAATCTTGCGTGTCCTTACCAAAGGATGTAAAGGGTTGCAAGGCACGTATTGTATTGTTGCCATCGAGGATAACAAGATGGGGTTTATATCATATTGCATAAGTTTATCCCTCCACATCATGTCATCTTGCTTAATGCGTTCTGTTGTTCTTATGAACTTAATACTCTAGATGCAGGTGAGTCGGTTAATGTGTGGAGTAATAGTAGTAGATGCAGGCAGGAGTCGGTCTACTTGTTATGGACGTGATGCCTATATACATGATCATGCCTAGATAATCTCATAACTATGCGCTTTTCTATCAATTGCTCGACAGTAATTTGTTCACTCACCGTAATACTTATGCTATCTTGAGAGAAGCCTCTAGTGAAACCTATGGCCCCCGGGTCTATCTCTTATCATATTTGCTTTCAATCTACTTTTATTTTCATCTATATTATAAAATACCAAAAATATATTTATCTTATCTTACTATCTTTATTAGATCTCACTTTACATGAAGTGGTAGTGAAGGATTGACAACCCCTTTATTGCGTTGGTTGCGAGTTCTCGCTTGTTTGTGTAGGTGCGTGGGACTTTTGAGGAGCCTCCTCTTTGGATTGATACCTTAGTTCTCAAAAACTGAGGGAAATACTTACGCTACACTTGCTGCATCACCCTCTCCTCTTCGGGGAAAACCAACGCAAGCTAAAGACGTAGCAGTTGGCTACGCCAGGTCTGCTCGGGCATCGCCGAGTCGACCCGCAAACCGAAAAACCCAAATAAGCGAATTTGACAGTGATTCCGACAAATGAGTTCAAATTGAAATGCTAAAACATAGTTCGCGTGCAAATAAAAGCATAGTTTCGTAGCACAAACACAAAAGGACTTGCAAAAGCGACGACCACGTCCTTGATAATCTTGGTCGCTCTTCACACCGCACCACCTCCATCGAGGTCATCGCCGCCCTCGAATCCACCGCCGGCACTTGTTCCCACTCCAGGGCCGAGATCACCGGTGGGCTCACTGAATGCATCAGCAATATTGGTTCCAAATCCCGATGAGAAAACATTGTCGGCACTGTAACACGCATCGGCCGACGCAAGAATCCTCCTCTTCAAGATATCCCTCCTTGCCATATCATGCAACTCTTTGGTGATGTCGTCCATGTCATTGCGGTTCAACGTCATGACCCTATTCTCTTAGGCAAGAAGCTTGGACATGACTTTTTTCTCGGTGGCACGTGCTCTTCTTTCCTCAATGGCCGCCTTGCAACCCCTCGTCCTTGAGCAATTGCCACTTCTCTTGCTTCTCTCGTGCCTTCTTCTCGGCCAACTCTTTCTTTGTCTCCA
This sequence comes from Aegilops longissima, assembly GCA_021605205.1. Lineage (NCBI taxonomy): Eukaryota > Viridiplantae > Streptophyta > Magnoliopsida > Poales > Poaceae > Aegilops > Aegilops longissima. The sequence continues at coordinate 642,084,387 of CM038677.1, forward strand.
ATGTCTTCGCTAACATCAACTCATTTGATTGCACCATGGCATCTATCTTGTCCCGCAAGCTTGATGCTTCGTGTTCCCATCGGGCTTGTTCTTCTTCTTGTCGCCATCGGGCTTGTTCAAGTTCCTTGGGCCATCATCATCTTCATCTTCATCCATGTTGGTAAGTGAACCTCTCTTTGGTGGGGATTCCTTGTCAATCAACTTCCACTTCTCGCAACCTTTGAGCATATCCCAACAATGCTCTAGCTTAATTTTTTTGCCTTCGTAAGCTTCCAGTCTTTGTATCTTTTTTGGGCAATTTTGTCCTACACAATTTAAACAAAGTCAAATGATGCAAAATGATATGCACAACTTGGGACGTGAAAACGAACTCACATAGTCGGATTCCACGGTTCCACTTGGAGATGCATTGCGTATTTGTTCCAAGTAAGCTGCCCAACTGCTGCAAATCGGCTTGATCACACCCCAACGCCCTTGGAGTGACCGAAAGGTCTGTGGTGTCCTATTTGGATACTTGGCCATCAAACGGAAGTATTGATCTTCGATTATTTGCCAATATCTCTTGGAGGTTTGAGATGTACCCGTGCAAGCATAAGAGACACCACACTCTAAGCCTTGATCAAGATTTGATCTTCCAAGACCGTGTAGTTATTTGATCTCACGCTTTTTCTTGCTTGCGCTTCCTCATACGCCCCCTCATCTACCTCCTTCACTTCATCTTCACCACCGTGATCATCCATGCCACCCTCCGTTTCATTGTAATCGAAATCAGCAAACGGGGCCCTATCGATGTCGACGACGTTGGTGTCCAACAAGTTCACGAACTCGGCAGTGGCATTGTTCGAACCACCGCTACATTGAGTGACATCAAGTCAAGAACAACCACAATGCCGAAAAGCGAAGCAAGAACAAGAGGTCGAAGATGCAAACCTTGCGGCCAATTCGTCGAACACCTCGCTTGCGGTGGAAGCAGTGTCGTTGAACGACATCGTCGGGGAGGCGGAGGGAGTTGAGGAAGGCGTCGGCCTTTTCCTAGGGACCTTCTTCCGCTTTCACGCCCGAAACCTTGCTCACCTTCTCCGTCGGCGGCTGGGCAGATTGAGCGGCGGCGGCAGCGCCGGCGCGCATGACTTTCCGGCGGGGCCAGCCGGATTGCCGCCCTGCACGACAACGTTGCCATGCCGCTTGCGGGCAGGCGCGTTGGGGCCTTGGGCGATGGCGGGGACATGGCCGGCGTGCACGACCTCCACAGTGACGGGGGACGACTGGGAGGCTTCCATGGCGGCGAAGAACGGCGGGGAAGATGGACCGGAGCACGTGGTGGCGGGGCAATGGCGGCCGAGGAGGGGGGTGGAGCGGGAACGGCAGCGCGGAAACTTCCCTCGCGCCAAATCTCGCTGCGGATAAGGGGCGAGCTCGGGTCGGCCTCCCACCCCATGAATCTAAAGGTTGAGGGCGAACTTTTGCCGCGCCCCGCAAAAACTTTTATGGGTCGAACGCGTTTGCGGGGTCTGTTCGAGCAGGATTTTTCGCGCCAACTCATATTTTGACGGTTATTTTGCAGGTCAAGGCTTTTTACGGGGTCTGCTAGAGATGCTTAATATAATGCACGGAAACCCTATTTCTATTTCGTTATGGTAGTCTAAAAATTGCAATTCATCGATACACGGGCGCCGAGTTGAATGCTGCTCTGACCTGCGCGGGTCCCACGCTTCAAGCCTTGGAAGATGGCCGGTGTGGGTAATAAAGGAGGGCTGGTGCGCAATTAAGGGCGTGGGGGCGGAAAAAAAATGCGGGCTCCACACAAAAGGAAGCCGCAAACACCCCGTTAAACCTCCACGGCGATTGCATTCGCCGGCGCTGCTGCCTCGCACAACTTCGAGGGGGAGCTGTCAGCGGCGAGCGAAGTCCGGCATCTCCTTCTCGTCGCTCCGCTGCGGCGATGCAACCTCGGAATATCAGCATAAAGGTCCGCAATCCCCTCTTCTGAAGTTTTTTGGTCAATTCCTGCCGCAACTTTTATACCGATGAATATTTGATCCGAGGCAGCGACGCAGGGGCCTATGATGACCAGCTTCCGATCTAATTATTGAGGTTTCTTTGCCCGCATTTCCCCAGGTGGCAAGGGAAGAAGATATGTCCTCACAAATTGGAAACGATGGCTTCTATTTTGATCTCGTCGACTTTGACAGGGTGAAGGCTTTCCAGATCGCGGATAACATGACTATGTCCCGATTGAAGGTACCACCTGCCTTAGTCAACTAGAAGGACCACTGTTTCACTAGAAAGCTTAAACCCTAAATTTGGTCTATAGGATTTTGTACTTTTTAACAGATCTATCCGTAAGACTTCAAGGAACTGAGATAACGAGGCTTTTAATTTAGGAGAAGTTAGGCCTTGCCTTAGCCACTAGCAACTTTTTGTGCTGATTAGACTGACAATCTCTCATTTAGTCCTCTCCTGCAAGCATTTCAGCATCTCTGCTTCTGGTTGGGGGCTATGTTGTATTCTGTTTGTTAAGTAATGCCAGGCCATTTTCATGTGAACTTTTTTTTAGTGTAAGTCTATTGTGGAAATCATGAGTAGCCAGGCGGCCGCCCCGGGCACCCGAAAGGTAGGGGGCCCCACATATGTGTGCTCTGTGTATTAGGCCCGTGAAAAAAATGACCCTGCGCTAATTTAGGTGTAACATGCCTTGTACGTGAAGGTGCAGTAGTGGGCAAGTAAATCAACGATTCCTTGAATCAATGGAATTTCCGTTTCCCACGTGTAGGCCCACACACAACAACATCAGCCATCGACCTAGCCGCAAATCAATCCCTCCAGCACACATAAGGACGACTCCTGCCGCCACAGCGTCCTCCCGCCGAGGCCTCGCCAATGCTCTCCTTCAACGGCGGCTCGGGTGATTTCATGTTCGTCGGCAGGAGTAACAATAGCCCACTTTTGAACAACAGAATAGGTAAGCATCTTCTTGATTCATCATCCAAGAGCTATCTAGGTTCTGTTAGATAGGACTCCTATCATAGGAGTAGCTGGTGAATTAGTGGAGAAGAGTAGGTTGTAGTTGTCCGGCTTTCTGATTAATGAATCTGGCTGTGTTGGTGGTCGATGAAAGACAATGGGAGAGAATGACTACTAGGATCCATGGATTAATGATACTAATAGCTGAGATGAGTTAACTAGAGAATGCATGGTCGATTTAATTTATTTAGGTGGCTAAATTAATTTTAGCATTGTAAATTATAAAGTAATTCTAGCTGTGCGAAGGAGCGGTTCAAATATTTTTTTTGTGTGTGGCAAACTGTATTTGAAATATACAGTTCGTGCAACTTCCTTGGCAAAATTTAAAGTAAGATAGAATTAATATAATCATATTCAGTCCCCGCAAAAAAATATCATATCCAGTAAATCACAAAACTAAGTAGACATGCTGGTTTTGCACTCCATTGATAAAAAGTTAAAAGTAACATGTGTTTAAAAATATCAAAACATGCATGATGCATAAAGGGCCCCTGATTTTGTTTTCGCCCCGGGCCCCTGAAATCTTAGGACCGGCCCTGTGAGTAGCTAAACAAATTGTCCACTCCACCCTTTTTCAACGGAGTATGGAGTATAACAGGTTTGAGTGGTCTTAGACTTGTTGCATATCATTTGACAGAGCTATATAGAGATTGACATTCATCACTCTGCACTGGTGCACCTTATTGCAAAGAGAAAACTGTATTAGAATCCCCTAAACTATCACAAGTTCCTCACTGGGCCCCTCAACTTGAATCTCTAGGATGGGGCTTCCTAAACTTGTCTTCGTCTCACCTAGCTCAATTCCACAAAATAAAATGTGCCACATGATCACCCCCCTCAGCATCTTCTCTTAGAATAACAGAGAAAGGGGGCTATGTCCAGGGATACCGATATTATGATTTTTTGACATGCAATTATTTTTAAACAGGGGCAATGGAGCTCAAGCTGCATTTGATAGTTTGTAGTATGTATGGTCCATTCTATCTATATCTATATTTCCATACTTCTATACTTAATATGAAAAGAGTGAGTTGCGGAGATCCAACACTTCTCACCTGTCCATGTGTTTTGCGCTAACAAGGTTAGCATCCTCCCCTAATTAATAGCATACCTAATATCAGCGCCAATGCTAACCAATTAATTATATCCTACCAAATATCAACATGTAATTATGATATTGCCAAATATGAGTGTGCAATGCAATTAATATATTTCCTACTATTAACGTGCATTGCACGTACACGATTACTAGTGTCATTAAATTTGCTAAGAAATTTCTACCCCAAATGTTTTAGCTGAAGAATTCCAGATGATCAGCAGGATTTTCTATTTTCCATCAGTTGTAAGATTGAATATGTTTGTTTCCATCCTATTGTTTCTGATGGTTCATAATAACTTCAGTATTAATTGGTTACGTTGTTCACAGATGGAAATTGCAGTAGAATTCAACATCCCAGTTCAATGTCAACGCCTCTGGTTGTTTTGTAAAAGGCAAAACGGGACATGGCGTCCTGTTAGGCCATTCTCTACCGAAGAAAACAATCTATCTGTAAGAAGGCATTGTCCATGCTACGTTATGATTGTCATTTTAGATAACTTATGTTCTTACTGGTTCTTGATACAATTCTTCTTGGCAGAACTTTGGGAGTAGCCCATTTATGTCTAGTTAGTTTGGTTGTTATTTGCTATGCGAGCGTGCACTCTGCACACTTCGTTTAAGGATGCCTGGCTTATTTTCTTATTACAAAAAGGTGACACCAGGAGCTAGTCCCTGGTTGGTCTTTTTTCTTATCTTATCTATGGGTGTATCTATTTGTTAGCATCTTACCATCCATATCCTATTGTGCAAAGAAAGAAATATACTACATTCTCTAGAATGTTCCTATATTATTGTTTAGGAGCACCCGCCAGTGCTTAGATGAGGGCGAGCGCCATTGCCTAGGTCCTCTGACCCATAACCAAGCTGTTATAGGGCATCCTAGCCTAACCACCCATTTAAGGGATAAGATCCAGCTAGTTAGAATTAAGAAGTCATAGCCAATGTTTATGTTACAGTTAATAATCTTACTATATCTGAACTCATGCTTACAAATGTTTCATAGTTAATACATGATAATTACTAAACTAATCATGAGTTTAGCACAATTCCAATGCTCCATGATGGAGAAACTCAAATTAGCCTTCTTTAGTTCCCCTGCAGCAAGAATAAGGGATCCCCTCAGGGTTTGCCCGCAACCAATCAGCGCCGTACCTTGTAGTTGTAGACTTGTAGTCTGTGCTAGCTCGTCTATCTCATGCAACCTAGGCAACCAATGATGCCTTATATGAAAGGATAATTACAAATAATTACTCTTGCAGATGACTAGCCTCAGTAGACTATTGTCAAGGACCTTCTTGTTCCTGAATCCTGATGGTGTGAAGCTGTTTTTGGAGGTTGATCCTGAAACCTGAACTTGAACATATCTATATTTTCCTTTGTGGGTGTCTGTAAAAAGGACCCTTCTTGTCCAATCCAACGGTTTATTTATTTAAATTCTCTCCCTATTGGCTCCTTGTAGGTGCTCAATGATTCTTCCCCACAAAATCTGAGCAACAATGATGGGTTAGTGTTTTTAAAGCTTTATGACCCAGAACAAACACAGATACGGTCAGTACCTTTTACTTAGAAGTTAAAACTCTCGTTCTTTTTGTTTATCAGTTGAGATCATTAATTTATACTCTGTTCTCTGAATGAGGCTCACAGATATATTGGAATGCTTTTTGTAAAAGCTTCATCAAGGCCTTCAGATATTCTTCCGAAACTAAGAAGTCTAGCTGGTTTTTGTGCAGATGAGGAAATGGAATTATATGAGGTCAGGTTTTGCTTTACTGCAACCTTGTCACTACTAATCTTAAATCCAGTTTTTCACCACCACATTTTATGTTTTCTCATTTTAATATGCAGGAAATCAAATTTGAACCTTCTGCCATGTGTGATGCCATAGATGCCAATATTACATTTTCAGAAAGCCAGGTCCCTCTCTGTCTCTGCTGTAAATATCTGCCAATTGAGGGCGTTTTTTAAATGAAAAATTCAGTTGGGGGAACCTTTCCCCCGGTGACCTTTAAAAAAAAAGGGTCTGTATTTCGTGCAAGCGTCTTCACGTTTCCATTCCCTTTTAAACACTTTCTTGGTCCTGTTCTTCTTGCAGATTGGGCAAGGGGATATCATTTGCTACCAGAAAAGCTCGAAGTCTTTGAGCCACCATGCATACCCTTCTGTTGAAATATTCTTCAAGCGTATTCATGATTTGAAGGCAGTTGTTCCGGTGCTTTACTTTCCCATCTCTGAAGACTTAAATTCTAGCCTCACTGCTATTGGTGGCATGATTATATTTTTCGTCTTCTTTTTTAGGTTTCTCTCTTGGATCCTTATTTTGGCAATACCATCATCACGTAGTATATTTTCTAGTTTGGCTCTTGAATTAGTCGTGAGTCACGACTGGCGACATGTTTTTACATGGCTGCTGCTGATGTGCTGTTGCTGCTTTTTTTATACGCCTCCTGAGTTGCTGCTGGCAATGTTGAAAAAAAATGGCTGCTGCTACCTGCTGTTGTTGCTGTCTTTATTAATGGGGCAATATTTTGATGTCATCTCACATCTCAATTTTTTTTGTTTATCCTTATTACATACTCCCTCCGTCCCATAATCTAGGACGTTTTTTGACACTATGTACATTTTATTAATTATTTGTATAGTCGCCGTATCGCCGAATTGCTGTTTCTAGAATTGCTGTATCCCATGTCCCTGTTTCCTTATCGTCATATCGGTGTTTCATCGGTAGTTTGAAAAGCAAATATACTCATGTGAACATGTACCCCTACTATATCTGCCCCTCGTTCCCCTTTTAAGATTCATGCCAAGCTGATTGTTGATTCTTTTGTTATTTTCAGCTTTTCCCAAGTTTTATTTTTGTAAACAGTTGAGTATGGGTTTGGAGGAACAAACATATTCATTTTGTTGCTGTTATTGATGTCATGATGCTGGCATCTGATTTGCCTCTATATGTGCCAACGTTTATGTATTCCTTGCAGTTCCTTGTATTTTGTAGTTTGTGCCACTAGCAAGGTGCCGTTTACGTAATGACACGAATTACATGTAGGGGGAGCAAAGGAAGATACTTGCTCTGGAAGAGGAGGTTGCTAGGTTAAAACGTCAGTCTGACCTTCAAACAGAGAAGGCAAATATAGGTATTTCTACTAACCAAGAACTTGTCTAACTTTTCATTCTTCATTGTTTAAAAGTACAGTATAAATTTGTAGCAGCAACATATAAGATACACTAATGCAATGCAGAATGCCAGCGATTTAAATGTGAGCGAGACAATGCAGTGCGGCAGCTGAATGAGCTGCAGGATCAGAATCCTCAGATTTTCCTTGAGTTTCCCATCACAAATTTGCTGCAAGCAACGCAGAACTTCAGTGACCTGTGCAAGGTTGGAGACACCGAATATGGATGTGTATATAAAGGCATTATACACGATACTACAGTAGCTATCAAGCTATCCAGATCTGATACTTTATTTCAACAAGAGGTAGCCTATGCCTGTATTAATGTGTCACTTAGCTGATTCTGTTACTAACATAAGGTCATCGCAGGTTTCTATTCTTCGTCAAGGCAGACATCCAAACATTGTCAACTGCATTGGAAAATGTTCTGAAGTTTCAGCTCTTGTGTATGAGTGGTTGCCAAAAGGAAACCTCCAAGATCACATTGTTTGTGCTAATGGCTCTCCACCTCTCTCATGGCAGATCCGCACACAGATCATCGGTGAGATTTGTTCTGCGCTGCTTTTCCTGCATTCGCGTGAGCCTCATGCTTTGGTCCATGGCGATCTACGGCCATGTAACATATTCATCGACGCCAACTTTAGAAGCAAGATCTGCAACTTTGGTATGTTGACCCTGTTTCTCCAGCCCGGCGACCACCAACCAGCTCTGACAGCCAGGCTGCCATACCTGGAGCCGGAGTTCCTCACGACGGGAGAGCTCACACCCCTTTCTGATGTCTACTCTCTGGGTGTTATCATCCTGTGTCTCCTGACTGGACTGCCTCCCTTGATTATTGCAAAGAAAGTTTCAGAAGCATTGGCGAATAATAGCTTGCACACGCTGATTGATAAATCAGCAGGGAACTGGCCTTATGTACAAGCCAAGCAGTTAGCCGTCATTGGTCTTAGCTGTATGGAAATGACGAGGGAAAAGCGACCTGATCTCTTAACGAAGGTATGGTCAGTTGTTGAGCCCCTTACCAGGAAGCCTCCTGCAGCCTTATGGCCATACGTCCAATCGGCAGTTGCAGGAAGTTCCGCGCCTGGCCACTTGATTTGTCCAATTCGCATGGTACTAACTTTTGTCAGCATTTCTATCATTTCCAATAGCTTGGGGTCTGGGGACATGTTTTTATACTAGGATAGGAATTTTCTTATTCATGTGGAAACAGGTTAGACAACAAAATTTTGAAGGCTGACAGGGGCCAGTTAATTACATATTTTGCCCTTCGTTTCTTGGAGTGGTTATAATGCATGTCTAAAAGCTTCCCTGCCTAATGACCACCGGGTGGTAAACCTGTACATTTCAGGATATTATGAAGGATCCTCAAGTGGCATCTGATGGATTCACTTACGAAGCAGAAGCCATAAGGCGCTGGTTTGATGGCGGGAACAACAGGTCTCCGATGACGAACTTGCCGCTAGCAAATCGTGATCTCGTCCCAAATCGTGCTGTCCTCTCTTCCATCCAGGAGTACCTTGAGCAGCAGAGGCAGCCAGGTTCCTGAACCTCAATCTTCTGACGACATTAGGGCAATAGGGCTATATGTATATGTATAACTTGCTGCGTAGGTATCCTGTACATTCGCGACCAGTTTACCTCTAGTCGATCTTGTTATTTTCACAATCTGTAGCATGACGAACCAAGGATTGATCTTGTTATGTTGAAAATCTACTAATTAATTCCGCTTGGAATTCGCAATCTGCTAATCTTACTCTGCAATGTTTTGCAGTTATGCCTTGTTTGGCAATCTAGTACTCCCTCCGTCCTATATTTCAGCGACAAATATGGGACAGAGGGAGTATATGACTTGCCTTCGTCTAGGGTTTTACACTTTTAATGCTTTGCCAGCTATGAAAATACCCCTTGGCTGTCAGGTGCATATGCACCTGCTATGAAAAACTAAATTAATAATTGCGGAAAAAGAAAAAAACTAAAAAAATTGGCAACAAATTTGACTTTCTGTTTTTCTCGTATGAAAAGTTTCTCCAATGAAAATCTCCAGTAGACATTTGAAAAAAAATTGAGGACAAAAAGTGTGAATGGTAACTTGTACTATGTAGTGTTAATTTCTTTTCGCCCACAAACCATGAAAGTCATTCCGTAGCGAATTTACACGAGTATAACACTAATCATATCTGTTGCTAAAAAGTTTGAGCATCTTTTGACTTCTTTGCATTACTAATTTTTTAAAAATCGGATGCACCGACACCTGAGAGCCAAACGTCTGCCTCCATTCAGCTATGCTATTTGTACCAGGGGTGTTCCCCAACTTAAAATTGATTGCACTAATCAAATAATTAAATTGAATATTTATTTTGCAATTTTGTTAAATGTTAAATAAGTAAACCCCTTCTCTCTTCGTGCCTTGACTTGAGACTGACCCCCGAACCATCGACCACTTGTGATGTTTGGAAGCTACCTAAATTATTTCGCAACGTTTGCACAAGCCTAGATATCACCTGTAATGCAACCATCTGTTTATCGGCATGATGGCTTTCCTCAAAAACAAAAAAATGTGAAGATATTTTCTAAATAAATGACACAGTTCCTCCGATTGACTTGGGATGATTTGTGTGGCCTCAATATAGTCTAGCGAGGCTACGTTTAAAATTTCATCCGAATCAAAGTTCGGTTGGCGCTTGAACAATTAAATATGCGGTCGTAGTAGTCGGTTAAATAAATAAATGCAATTGCTAAATAAAATGTCTAATTTTTTTTTAGGAATAAAATGTCTAATTGGGCCAGCCTGTATTTCCCTCTCTCTAGCCCAATAGGCCACCTCAATTGCCACCTAAGTCCAGCCCAGGATCCCCACCTAGGCCCTGCTATCAAAGGCAATCACTCCCTGGAAAATGTACATGAGCTTCTGGGTGCTCCACCCCCTTATATGAATATCAAATTCAAAATGTACCAGGGATATTAGAAAAAACCAGAATCTTGGGATATCAAATCTGGGTGTCCAATCTACCCCTGTTTGAAGTTTCATAGAAAAATACCAAGAACTGTATCCGCGACGAAGAAAATATAGTCCGATGTAAACTTTGTGCATGAAGTTATTCTCCTATTTTTTGTAAACTTTGTGCCAAGTGTTCTTATCTTTTATGTGATTCCAGATGCTCAACAAGGAATGTGGGAAAGTTGATTAAGCTAGCCACCTGTTTGCCTCACATGGGGATAATGATTTACGATGTGATGATGTGGAGGCAGGAGGTGGCGATGGAGAAGATCTAATTATCTGCTACAAATCTACTAGATACGCAAGGGCATTGTGAGTTACTTCCTCCGTTCGAAATTACTTGTTTCGAAAATAGATGTATCTAGAACTAAAATACGTCTAGATACATCCATTTCCGCGACAAGTAATTCCGAACGGAAGGAGTACTTGCGACTTTTACCCTCTTGATTGATGCAAAAGTTGTTCGACATTGTAGTATGGACATGCCTACTTTTTTGAAACTTTTACCTTCTTGATTGATGCAAAAGTTGTTCGACATTGTAGTATGGACATGCCTACTTTTTTGGAGTATTTGAGTTCACGACTTCACTTGAATTGAAGAGCACCGGATATTGTTAACCATTATTTTGTTTAGAAAGCTTCCTAAAAAAACTACTTAAGAAAGTAGAGTCATTAGTGTGTTTCAAATAAGCTATATACATGCCATCTCACCAAGCACTGTTAACATGTTTTTTTAGGAGCATTTTTTTTCACAAAGTTTTTTTAACTCGTCCTACATGATACCCCTTATCTGTGCCGTTGGCCATGATATGGAGATGTGTGCTAGTGCTAGCATCAGCAGTAGTATTCCTGTAGCCACAGAGCGTTTAGTCTGAAAAGGCAGTGCTACGTGAACAGTAGCAAAATTCCCTCCTAGGTCTTGCGTGCCACCAGCGCGCTGTCTCCGTCGTGTCACTGCCTGGTCTCCGTCAATGTTCGGTCCCGGGGTCCACCCTCCTCTGTTCCACCCGCTCCCCTCCCTCTCTACAGATATTTGCATGCAGCACAAACTCACTCTGTGTCTCTCTCCCGACATTTGCATGCAAGACACACTCTCTCCTCTCTCTCTCTCCTGTTTATTTTACTCCATCTGCATGCACTGCAGCACACTGTCTCTCCTGACATGCAAGACACACACTCTCTCTCTCCTTTTTCTTTACTCCACGAGCACCAAAAGCACGCACCAAATGGACGGTTGCAATATAGGGTGCCGCGTAGCCTGTCCTACAAAAAACTGTGCTCTTTTTTTTCCCACCATGTCTTCATCGGGGCTGTCACCGGCACACTCCTCACTTCCTAAACACATATTCTTCCTGCATGTACTTGCAGTGCATGATTCTCCTATTCGAATAACAATAGTACACAGAGCCATTCACTGGAAATGCCTTCTCTTGCACCCTGTGGTTGATTTTTCAATTCTGCAGATAAACACTACCAAAGTAGATTCTAATTAAGTCAACGAGCTCCCTAGTGAAAGCTTTAGCCATTTTTAATTGATCTGGTGCTAATTTACTACTTCACACCTTGTGGTTGATTTTTCAATTCTGCAGATAAACACTACCAAAGTAGATTCTAATTATGTCAATGAGCTCCCTAGTGAAAGCTTTAGCCATTTTTAATTGATCTGGTGCTAATTTACTACTTTACTGTTTGATATTTGGAATTGTTTTACTGTAAATAACTCAAATTCAGTGTGCAATGTGACACTACGAGTCTACAACTACATGACATCACAGAACAAGAACTACTTGCTAAGCACAACCATAAAGTCTGTTATTCTGAATATTTGATCTGGTCATTGAGATTTATTTTTAGGTGATCTATTTATCTGATTTCATAATTATTGTTTGTCTAACTAATACTGCCATAAGTTAAGATGGTGAACTAAATCTGACTGTTTTACATATAGCCTTAGCAGCCTTCCTTGAATGGATTGGCCGCCTAACTCCATTTTCTGGGACGAATTTTTTACAGGCTTTTTGTAGATGGGTATGTGTAATTTTTACATTGTTTTGGAGCAAAGCCTATGGACTAGAGAAGCCATAGCAATGTGTCACACTATTTAGGATATCTGCAGCTGACATCACATTCTTCTTATCTAACCTTCTACTTCCCCCGTCTCGAATTAGTTGACGCACAAATGGATGTATCTGAGATACATCCATTTGAGCGTGTCAACTAATTCCGGACCTAGGGAGTAACATTTATTGAGGATAATCACTGGAAGAACTGAAACCATCTTGACTAGATACAATATTTTTTTTATGTTTTCAGTGCAGAATACACGGATGTCTAAGAAATTAAATTTTGTTTATAAGTAAGTATTTTTTTTGTAGTTTCTTCATATAATAATCATTTATTCAACATCGGTCTTGATTAGTTGATTATTTAGTAGCAAAACTGATTCCATGGTGCCCATGTCAAGTCCAGCAGTGGATCAAAAAAAAAAAAAAATAGCATGCAAACTCGTATTTGCTCTTTGTTGTATAGAGTATAAGCATTATTTGTGCGTGCCAGAGTGTGTAGTAAATGAGCTAGGCCAAATTTTCGTAACTTCCCCTAGCAAGTGTAATTATTTTCTAAGCTTCCAGGCTATACTTAGCCGCTCAAAGATTAGCAGTGAGCAAAAATTAAGCCAAGCCGCTATGAAGGTTTGAGTGTGGGAGAGGAGGAAAAGGGGAAGCCTGGGAGAGAAGTGAGGGAGATGGAGCGAGAAGAGATGGAGGATGGTAGAGAGGAGGGTGGGGGAGGGAGGGAGAGAGACAGAGAGTGAAATATAACACAAGTTGATTACGTGTTTGAAACTCACATAGCTTCCATACACTATGGAGCCGTGAGGGAGATGGTGGCCTCATAGGGGAAGCGGGAGGCATGCCGCGGGAGAGAGTAGGTTGGGAACAGTCGAGGGAGAGGGAGGCATGGGACTGTAGTGCGGTGTGATGATCGACAGAGGCACAAGAGTGCATGGTGCAGATTCGTCATGAAGATGGGAGGGGGTAGGCTGGTGCGGGGTGGGGATGGCAGTGGAGGGGAGAGGGGGTGGCTGATTGCTTATCCTTTTTATGTTGTTTGTTGTGTGATGCTGCTGCTTCCCTACTCTTTGTTGTGTATGCTGCTACTATTACTACTTTGTTGTGTTGATGTTTTACAGAGCTGAGAGGATAATGTCTATATCTATGTCTCTCCGTCTAGAACTCGTAAGCAATATATAATTGTCTCACTAAAGCATATACGATCACCTGCCATGTTAAGCTATAGTATATTTTTTCCTAACACCAAGAATCATAATGTGAGAAATTTAAGCTACGGCAACCAACCAGCTTGATTTATCAAAGGTCGACAGTGTCAGAGAAGAAGGGAGGGGGGGACACTGAACCGATGAAGGATGCAACAAGGGCACGGTGGGCTGATGAGGCGCAACATAGTACAACTACTGGTTGTGGTTGGTGAGGTACCGCGGTTAGGCCAGTGTCAAGAGGGGTGTGTCACGGGAGTGGGAGGTGGAGGGCGTAGGACGCCGTGGAAGTTGGGTGGCACAAAAATTATTCTAGCGACCGATCCCATAGTATTTACTAAACAAATTGATAAATGGGGCATACATTAGACATGTCTTTCGATAATTGGATTGATTCATTTACTTGCACTTTGTCTGTAGCAACGCAAAGACATCTTGTATGTCATTGACAAACATGCACGTAGTGTATATATTCCGGATCCTATCCATACATCGCAACCGCTAGAAATTAAAACTCTAAGGCATTTACTGAAATAAAGCAACCCGACAGGAATTCCGATATATCTAGATCGTGACAATGAAGGCAGAATGCTGGTTGTGGTGAAGGTTAGCTTGGTTGCATTACGGATCTGAGCTCATGGGATATGCAAGTTGATGAATGGTAACCTACTATGGCATGTCATACATTAGTCAAAGAGTTGACCCAAGTGTAAGCTGCTGGACAATTGATGCAAGTTTGTGAATTATCATGTCTATATTTTGTAAACTTTTTCATTGTATTATATTCTACAAGAGCGTCAAATTCGTTTTTGGATGCTACAAATGATGTTTTGGTCATTGCTTTAGTAAAACATACATATGCAATATGGTTGTGAAGCTTAATGAATGCTCAATGGCCAATTCAAGAGTTTAAGGTATTCATAATTTTTCCTCTGTTTGTTGATTAAAATGTTAAAGCTGGCCACCTCATGTTGCCACACTGAATATAGAGGGATATATGGTCACCACTTCGGTACAGCTGTGAATCGAAATCTAGAGCTTCTCATTTATCTTTTTTACATGTTCTCTAAATAGACATGTAACTTATATGACACAATTTAGACGCCACTTGTAAGTTGTAATGCCACATGATTTGGTGATTTGTCAAAGGTTGTCAATGTCAGAGAAGAGGAGGGGGGGGGGGGGGTGGAGGACACTGAGCCGACGGAGGATGCAACAAGGGCAGGGTGGGCTGACGAGGTGCAACATGGTACAACTGCTGGTTGTGATTGCCGAGGGACCGCGGTTAGGCCGGTGTCAAGAGGGATGTGTCACCGGAGTGGAAGGAGGAGGACGTAGGACATGCGTGGAATTTGGCTGGCACAAAAATTATTCTGGCGAGGCAACGCTATGCGTCGACCGGCGGACCTTTTTAAAAGATCGGCCACCTGGCGAGCCATAGGATTCAACGAGGGGAGTCGTCAGATTCAGTTGTGAGCTTTGCAACAAGGATGATGTTGCGCTCGGACGTTTGGAACAGAGTTCATGTTGTGGAATTTTTTTGCAGGAGAGGTATTGCTGCAGAAAATTTTCTGCAACAGAGCTAATGTTGCAAAAAAAATATCTTTCACCTTTATACATGTGTCACTGAAGAAAGTTTTGCAACATCACAAATGTTGCAAAAATCTTTTTTGCAATAGGGAGAATGTTGCAACAAAAGACCACTGTCGTTCGCCATGAGCTCCCGTCAAACGGTGGTGAGGGAGGAGCAGCGCTGCCCGTCGCCGCCGCCGAGCGCTGGATCACCGGCCGGTTCTCCTTGCCTCCATCCTCCTACCCGACGAGGTGGGTGCACTGCGCACGGTTGACAGACATGGTGGAGGCGGCCGACAAGCACCACAGCAGCGACCGCGCCCAACCTCCGGTTGCAACGGCGCACCACAGCGGCGACCGCGCCGGACCCTCGGCTCACGGCAAACTGGGACCACCCCGTTGTGCTGCTGATGCCTTGGGATGAAATGATAACGAAGACATGGAGGTGGTCATGGATTCACGTGAGATCTAGATCCTGCAACAAATTAGTTGTTGCGGTGGGGAAAATTGTAACAACGACTCAGTTGCAAACCAGGTTGCACCCCAAATCATTCAATCAAGATAGATCCGACGTTCACAAGGCGAGGGACGCGCGTATTGTTATCAGCCGGCTGATGGCAAGCGTTTTCCATAGTATTTACTAAACAAATTGATAAAACACATTAGACATGTCGTTAGATAACTGATTCATTTACTTGCATTTTGTCTGCAGCAACGCGAAGACATCTTGTATGTCATTGACAAACATCCACATAGTGTATATATTCTGGAACTTATACATATATCACAGCCGCCAGGGGTTAAAACTCTGAGGCATTTATTGAAATAAAGCAATCTGGCAGGAATTCCGATATATCTAGATGACAACATTTATTCCTACCTGGTATTCCAACGAGCATAGGCAGGTAATAAATTTATATATTTCTTTATCATAACATGCACAAATAAGCATTTTTATCACTATATTCAATATTAATTTAGGAAATTATTGGGATGTGTCTGGTTATTTTCTTTTATTTTATGCTCTCGCGAAACGGTAAAGAATTGGCTCGTATGGTTTGCACGCTGAATATTTTCCGTTACACATTTTAAGACCTTCGACGTGAAGTATTTTTACTAACTACATATATTGCTTGTATAGAATGGGTATGAGTTGAGGAATATTTTTTTATTATACTTGCTCAAATATCGTGCGAATGAAGCATGAGATCTTTTTAAGTGCGTCAAGTAGATCTTAATTTCTATCGTGCGAATGCGCCGCCATGGAGGTAGACGACGACGGGGAACTTTCTTCCCGGCTCCGCCGCGGCGGCGGCGGGAAGGTAGAGTCACGCGGAGACGTTGGCCGCGGGGTCGAGGACGACGTCCTTGGAGGCGACGCCGTTGGCGAGGTCACCGGAGAGGGAGGGCGGGACGGTCTCGGTGCCTTGCAAGCGCTCCACGCGGCCGCTCTTGTGGATGCGTATGAACCCGGGCACGTTGTACGTGATCTCGGAGCTTGGGTCCATGACGGCGGACGGCGGACGGCGGCCTTTGGCTTCCCGGCGTAGTGCAAGGCGGCAATCGGAGCCACGAGGAGAGAGCTGCCCAGGTTTTGTGATGGGCTATCGTAGCAGTTGCACGATGGGCTATGAGCTACTACTCCATTTTGTAGCACCTCGTACCGATCGAACACGTCAGCTCGCAGTCTCGACGAACCATTTTATAAGCAGCAATCACAGCGTCCGATAGTTATCTACACATAAATCTTCTTTGCAGTGGTTGATCTACCATGGACTTCTGGGATCAGTCACGCATTGCACTGAACAGGACAGCCCGGGCCGAGACGGCGAGAGAAGCACACCGGGCCGGGCCGAGACGGCTGCTAAGGCACACCATTGAGTGTTCGATGTAGTCGAATCGTCAAAGCCCCCTCCAACAACAATTCATTTCATCTCATTTAAAAATCAGGTCACCTCTTACTTATTAGGAATTCATGATGTGAGTCCAAGGGAGAGGAGCATGTGTTCCTCCCTAGCCATCTGGTGTGTTATGGGCAAACAACTGATGGACCGGGTGGTCACTTTCCATGTCGATAAATGAATCTTTAGAGATCAAGTTGTTTTTTCCTTTGCATGTCATCTTCCCTTCGTGTTTTTCCTTTTTGAAAAGGAGGGTAACCATTGGCCTCCACAGCGATTGATGCACACAACCCTATGTATTTTTTCAAAGTTTAAAGATCCAAACATGTCATATAAGGATCATGGAAAGCTGGTAAAACCAGACGGCAATAAGACTACATAACCAATGATACTTCATTAATCCTATTAGTGCACTATCATCTAATCGGTGGAACATAGCCTATGGTAGTGTCTCTGGTGCCTGCACCAAGAGCCCAGGGACTACGACGCCTCCACACACAACGATAGCATCACACATGGATCTAGTCGATAGCCTTGAAAATAAAAGGACCCCAACAGCTAGGGGACGTCGGCTGGGTGGGGGTGCGGGGGGCTTGGCTTGATCGATCGAACCTATTTGGTTCGCTCCCACCTATTTCAAGCGACTTTGCCAGCGTGGCTCTAGGCCAAAAAAATCCTATTAGTGCACTATCATCTGATCGGTGGAACATAGCCTATGGTAGTGTCTCTGGTGCCTGCACCAAGAGCCCAGGGACTACGACGCCTCCACACACAACGATAGCATCACACATAGATCCAGTCGATAGCCTTGAAAATAAAAGGACCCCAATAGCTAGGGGACGTCGGCTGGGTGGGGGTGGGGGGGCTTCAGTCTTGGGATGGCTTGATCGATCGAACCAATTTGGTTCGCTCCGAGCCTATTTCCAAGCGACTTTGCCAGCGTGGCTCTAGGCCAAAAAAGTGGCCAACCACAGGCCATTCATCAAATCTGTGTAAAAACAGTGTTGGCACAGAAAAAACTAAAAGTCAGAAATTTGCATATATTAAAAAAGACCCATGCTAGGCGCCGATCCGCCGGCGCTAGCTTTCGGCCGGTCACGTGCTAGCCCCACGATTCAATTACATGCAGCCGTCTGATCTTTCTCCCGCACGTCTTCTTCCTCGCACGTTTCTTTTCTAGTTGTTCTCTGCTCGCACTGCCCTCTGCTGATTTGCAGGTCGCTCTTCCCCCTCACCATAGCCCCAGGACCCAACGATGTAGCGCTGGTCGCGGCGGCGTGCAGCGGCAAGTCGCTGTCGTCATGGTGCGCGAGTCTGGTGCCGTCGCAGCCCTGCCCGCGTCCTGTTGCAGCACGGGGGGCGACGACCGGCGCCTCATCACAGCCTCCCCCGACGAGGCTGCTCGCGGCAGCGAGGCCGTGTGTCATATCCAGCACCTGTGGATGCCGGCCGCAGCACCCCGTTCCCCCGTCGCCTCCATCATTAGCAGGGACGTCACAGCAAAAACCCTTCAATGGTCGAAGCAAAAATCATCGCCAGTCGCTACAAAAAAAACCACTCCTCATCACGGATCCAGCAAAAACAGTCGCCGGTCCCAGCACAAATCATCACCGGTTCCAGCAAAAAAATCGCTGGTTGTAACATCCTCTGTCGGCGGGTTCCAGCAAAATTATCGCTTTGGTGTGGCCCAAATCGCAGCAAAATCAGTCGCCGCTTCCAGCAAAATCAAACACTATTTCCAGCAAAAAACATCACCCATTGAGGATCCCCAACAAAATCGATAGCCGGTTCCAGGAAAAATCGCCGCCGGTGCGAGCAAGAAAAAACAACGGTTGTAGCACCGGTGCCGTCTGGGTGTATGTTAGACTTAAACACGAATTAGTAGTACACGGCATGTGTACGTGGTGGTTTGGTAGGATTCCTAGTCCAACTAGGATTAGTATTCTGGCCAACTCGGTCATGTACGTAGCAAGGTTAACCTAGTATATATATATGGACCAGCCCACGTACCGTGAGTTGATCATCAAAAGCAATAAAGAAAACCAACAGGTACGATACGTACCTGGGCCATCAATCCAGCGAGTTCTCGCGTGCGTTCGTGTGTGTCCAGCTGGTCAACTCGATCAAGTAAGATCGATCAGCCTGCTGTTGTGTACGTGCGTGAGTTGTGCTGTTCCGGCCGGTGTACGTACGTGCGGCGTACGTAGCTATTTTTGCTAGCTTCGATCACTCGGAAATCCAGTGCTTTACTTCGTCGTTCGTTGTCGGTCGTCGCGTGTCGCCGGAAAGTACTCGGCGTCAGGTCTGGGCCAACAATTGGTATCAGAGCAAGGTTGATCTCCTAGTAACGGGAGGTCATGTCGGACGACGAGAAGACCAAGCAACTGGCGGAGTACTCCGGTGTGGCTAAAGTAATTGCTGCTCCGGTGAGATTGGAGTATCCACGATTCAACCGTGGAACTTCGTGGTGTGGCGACCATGATGGAGTGGGCGCCGAGGCCAATGAGCTCGGGAAGCCGTCGACCCGGCGGTGACGAGTACTGAAGGGTGGTGCCTTGTATCGGAAGGATCGCCAGTTATCACGGCCATCCGCTCGGTGATGCGGTGGGCGTCAGCGACATCTAATCTCAAGACATCAGCGAAGGAAGCATGGGACACGCTCAAGACGTTGCATCTAGGGCACTTTCGGCAGCGCGAGGCGAACTTGCAAACTTTGGTTTGAAGAGTTACGAAATCGAGGATGAGAGAAGATGAGGCGGTGGGCGCCTTCGCAGCAAGGGTGGCCTCCATGGTGAACGGATTCGCAGCCTCTCGAGAGAAGTTGGAGGACATCTCCGTGGTTCGGCGTTTCTTCGTGCCGCTCCACCGCGCTACTACGCCGATTGTGTCGTGATCGAGCGGTGTGTTGATCTCAAGACTCTCACTTTGGATGATCTGGTTGGTCGCTTCAAGGCTCATGACGAGCGGATGAAGCTGAGTTACGTGATGCAAAACAGGATGAGTACCGATGCTAACGCGTGCTCGAAGGCGCAATGGTTTCAAGGAGAACAATTTCGACAAAGGCGTCCGAGCGGCGGAAAGTACCGCCCATAAAGGACACCGACGAACGATCGGAGAAGCCAAGGAAGAAAAAGTTCGACAAGAGGAAGATCCGTTGTCACAATCAGAATCTGCTTCGGACACTTCAAGTCGGAGTGTAAGAATCCCCTAAAGGAGAGGGCGCTCATGGCCCAGTTAGGTGATGAAAGTGACATGATGTTGATGTGCGAACTCGTGGACGAGGAGGATCCAGTTCTTCAAGCATCGTCTAAAGAAATTGTCGAGCTCCGTGAAGAAAAAGTTCGCTCTCAAGATCGTAGTTCGGAAACTCGTGTCGAAGCTACGGACGCGTGGGGTGATTCCGAAAGTTATGTCGATGTTACAGACATAAGTGCTAACTTCGCTGGAGCGGATGCAGCGATTGTTGCGTTTGCTTGGCCATGAAGAAGCAGTCTTCGTGCGATGCGTCCAGAGAAAATAAAGGCGTACGTGGCGCCGGAAGTCCATGAAGAAACAACAGACACAAGTGCTACGACCGTTGTTGGTGTCGATGCAAAGTTGGCCAAATATACAGTGAACACGGACGCATCGGAAGAAGCTGGTGCATCATCGACCTGTGCGGCTAGGTTGAGACACACTGGAGAGTGTTCTGAAAATAGGACCAGCTCGATGGTATCCGGTGGTCAGTATGCAGTAGCGACGGCATGCAGCCCATCACGCAGCAGGCGTGAAAGCCATGAAGCAAGTGGGCCTGGTGGTTCACGTGGTGGTGAGCTAGGCTCTTCATCAGGAGGTTTTCAACCAGGCATTAGCAGCATGCCACATGGGTTAAAGCTTGCTGCACTAGGCGTTGCACCTGAGGAGCAGGTCAACAGTCTATGCAGACCAAATGGCTCGCATGGAGGCGTACTGGGAGGGACCCCGGCTGCACCAACTGTTTTGTATGCAGTGGAAGAGGTTTGTTTGGCATCTGCGTTCCTTCCAAAAGTAATGGAGGAAAGTACACTGTCACCTACACCCATGCTACTAAAGCCGGTATTACACCCCTATTTGGAGAAAACTCTTCGGATGCTTGACCCGGTAAAAGTGAAAAGGAGTGGGTGGCAGTGTCTAACAAGCGCCGAGGAACCGGCGGATTTTGAGGATGCAAACATGAAGGAGTGTTGGCGTCACGCTATGAAAGAGGAGTTGAGGTCGATCCACGATAACAATGCATGGGAGCTTGTGGATCTTCCCAACAATGAAAAAGTCATGGATCTCAAGTGGGAATTTACGATCAAGAGAGATGTCGAAGGTTTCGTGAAGCACAAAGCAAGGCTAGTGGCCAAAGAGTACGTGCAAGAGAAAGGTGTGGACTTCGAAGAAGTGTTCGTTCCCGTTGCAAAGATGGAATCAGTGGAATTACTCATCGCTCTCATGTTCAGAAGCATGGAAGATACATCACATGGATGTAAGATCCGCGTTTTGAATGGCTAATTAGAAGGAGATGTGTATGTGAATCAGCCACCGGATTCATCGAGAGGGAGAGGAACACAAGGTCTTGAAGCTACACAAAGTCTTATGCAGACTACGGCAAGGCTCTCGGGCATGGAGCATCAAACTTGATCGGACTTTGATTTCTCTTGGATTTGAGAAAGCCCCACTAGAGCATGCAATGTACAAGAGAGGTGAAGGAAGGGATCGTCTACTAGTTGGCATCTACGTCGACGACCTGTTGATAACTGGAGCAGATGTAGAGGTGATTGCAAAGTTCAAGCTACAGATGAAGGAGCTTTTCAAGATGAAGGAGCTTTTCAAGATGGATGATCTAGGCCTTTTGAGTTGCAACCTCGGGACAGAGGTACATCAAAAGCTGGAGGGGATCACACTATGCCAGGAGGCATATGCAAGAAAGGTACTTGAAAGCCGTGGCATGAAAGATTGCAATCACATTATCACTTCAATGAAACCTCGTCTTGAGCTGAACAAGAAGGAGATGGTGAAACTACTCGGCTATAGTGGTAGTCACAAGGAAGGGATTGTCGATGACCGTAAGAGTACCTCGGACGTGGCATATTTCCTTGGCGGAAGCATAGTAAGCTGGCTATCACAAAGACAGAAAGTGGTGACATCGATTTCAAGTGAATCAGAGTGTCAAGGTGTGTGGCTAGGGAGGCTACACAGTGATCTCATGAATCGAGATCCGGAACAAGTGGTGTTCAATGACGGTGAGTCTATAACTTTTCTACACGAGGATCCAGGTGCGGCATAACAGAGCGAGCACATTGATACGATGTATCATTACATAAAGGATTGCGCCAAGAAGGTAAGATGAAGGTCAACTACATTTGCACCGATGATCAACTGGCGGATATGCTGACCAAGACTTTGGACCGAGAGAAGTTCTCGAAGATGCAAAGAAGGATTGGCATCCGATCTGTGATGTGACCACATCGTGTTTAGGGGGGTGAATGTTAGACTTAAACACGAATTAGTAGTACACGGCATGTGTACGTGGTGGTTTGGTAGGATTCCTAGTCCAACTAGGATTAGTATTCTTGGCCAACTCGGTCATGTACGTAGCTAGGTTAGCCTAATATATATATGGACCAGCCCCTGTAATCTAACGTACCGTGAGTTGATCATCAAAAGCAATAAAGAAAACCAACAGGTACGAAACGTACCTGCGGCCATCAATCCAGCGAGTTCTCGTGTGCGTTCGTGTATGTCCAGCTGGTCAACTCGATCAAGTAAGATCGATCAGCCTGCTGTTGTGTACATGCGTGAGTTGTGCTGTTCCGGCCGGTGTACGTACGTGCGGCGTACGTAGCTATTTTTGCTAGCTTCGATCACTCGGAAATTCAGTGCTTTACTTCGTCGTTCGTTGTCGGTCGTCACGTGTCGCCGGAAAGTACTCGGCGTCAGATCTGGGCCAACAGTGTAAAACACCATTAATGATTCCAGCATCTCGGACTGGCGGTCGTAGCACCTCCGCACGACGGTTCAAGCGCCTCCGCCCCACGGTTGCAGCAACCCTCGTCGCCGGACTTGGTCATGGCGGCAACCACCGCCGCGCAGCCGCCACCGCTGCTGCAACTTTGCACGTTACCGGTTCACGCACCGCACTACACTGGTTGCAGGCTTGCAGCCCAGCACAGGCCGGTTGCAGCTCCCACTTGAGGCTTGCGTCCTTGCCGGCGACAACGACGCGATCTCCGGTTGCACAATCATGCCATCTCGCCACCGTGGCTGCAACATCCATGGCCGGTGGTTGTAGCAGCCGTGGCCAGCGGTTGTAGCACCCTCGCGACCCGCTTGTAGCTTGTCGGACAGCAGCGTGGGTTGCGGTGCCACCGGCCGGCCTTGCCGCTTCCTTCAGCCGGAAACACGCGCCAAGGGGTGATGAATCCATGGCGTAATGATGTGCAGAGGTATGATGTACGGATGTAGAAGACGCATGAGTGTGTGGCTAAGAAGATAAGGCCAGTTGGGAAGATAAGGCTTGGGAACGTGTCCTGCGTACAGTTAGGTGGACCCAAGAAAAGCATACGTGAACTGAGGGACGAGCGTCTGATCTCCACCGATCGAACTTAGTGGGTCACTATATCTAAACTATCTAATACAACTATTGAATGCGCTTTGAATTGCATTTCTGCTCGTAAACACTACGAGTCCCGCGCGCGACCGACCCAACACTCGTACAAACATTTCTCATTAAAAAAAGGACCGTGATATATTCCAAACGTTCGTGCCTGTTAGATAGGTCCGAATGATCCTTCTCACCTTTCTCCCGGAGAAACAAGCCACCCAACACACTTTACACCGTTGCATGTATGCATGCAAATAGATTAGTCTCTCCTAATTACATGCATGCAAAAAATATATAATTGATGATGTCAGCAAAATCTTTTAAGAAACTGAAAATTCAAAATGTTTTGTAGTTCAAACAATCGTCCGGATTGAAAAACTGTTTTCACATAAAAAAATTCATTGCGACGAGATCTTCGAAACTATATCTCATGTTGGTATGCTTTGACGACTTTTTTTCCAGGTAAAAAGTTACCACGCGCGCTATGTAAGTTATCATTTCAGTTGTGCATAAGTTATCGCGTTGTTTACACATGAATTGTCAGGTATAGAAATAGTTTCATCAATCATCCCTTCACATGCACATGCATGCATGCATTAGAGGAAAAAAATTGATGTCATCATAAATTATTCATATTTCAAAAACTTTGAGATGTTTAATAGCTCAAACTCTCAATCCGATTGAAAAATCGTTTTCACATAATAAATGCGTCTCGACAAGACCTACGAAACTAGATACCATTTTGATATATCCTGACGACTTTTTCATCCGAATAATTACCATGCATTGGCTAAGTAGTTATCACCTCGGATGTGTGTATATTATCATGATATTTACACATAGGTTATCATGGTATGTTTTCAGGAACTTTTTTTAGGGCAAAGTTACCGTAGTGTTTGTGCGTGAGTTCCCGCGTCTGTGGTCCGTACATTACCATGCTATTTACACATAAACTACCGAGGATATGTTTTCAAACAACTTCGTTCCCCGAGGTCAAAATTATCACAGTGCTTGTACGTGGGCTATCAAGTCTATGATGCGTATATTACCGTGTTATTTACACGAAAGTTATCGGAGGGGGTATATTATCAAAGAAGTTCCTCCTCTACCTCCCAGCCCAGGGTCAAAGTTACTGCTGTGTCAATGCACCCGTTATCACATATACAGTGCGTACAGTACCATGTTATTTATACGGAAGTTATCGGGTGTATGTCCTTTAAACAATCCCTTGCTCCATGGTACATAAGTCATCATGTATGTGTGTGGTACGTAAGTTATCATGCAATTTACACAGAAGTTATCGGGGTATGTTTGAACAAACCTTTTTCATGGGCAAAAGTTACCGTAGTGTTTTGTAAATAAGTTATCACGTCTATGATGCATATATTATCATGTTATTTACACAGAAGTTACCAGATGTATGTTTTCAACATCGTTTTCTCCTCAGGTCAAAGATACCACAGTGTTCATACATAAGTTATCATGTCTGTGCTATGCATATTATCATTTTATTTACGAATAAGTTACCGGGATATATTACAACACCGCCCTCCCCCCATCGGCCGAAGTTACAGTGGTGTTTTGTTCATAAGTTATTATGACTGTGGTGCATATAAATTTAGAAAGAAGTTACCGGAGGTATGTTGGAACAACTTTTATTTCTTCGGGTCAAAGTAATCAGTGTGTGTACATAAGTTATCAGGTCTGTGGTTGTAAGTTATCATGCAATTTACACGGAAATTACCGGGGTATATTTAAACAAACTCGTTTCATTGTTCAAAGGCATTGTGGTATTTGTACTGAAATTACCATGTCTATGGTGCATATATTATCATGTTATTTACAGAAAAGTTACCAGAGGTATGTTGCAACAACTTTTATTTCTCTGGATCAACATTATCATGATGTTTGCATGTATGTTATCAGGTTTGTCATACATAGATTATCGTGCAGTTTACACAGAAGTTACTGGCGGTATGTTTGAACAAACATTTTCATTGATCAAACTTACCGTGGTATTTGTACATAAGTTATCAGGTCCGTGATGCGCATATTACCATGTTATGTACAGAGAAGTAATCGATAAACTCTTTGGTCCTCAATGCCAAGTCTGATTGTTGGTTTACCTATTTCAAACATGTATCGCATGTATACAAAATTGTATCAAAGTTAATTAGCATGCATGATAATTTTACGCAAAAACGATAGGTCACAGGTATAGAAAACTAGATTTTGTTACCACAATTGAGTGCACTTAAAAATTAGGATTGTCTTTAATCCAACCAACAATCGTGTTAGAGTGTTCGCAAGACATATCAAGCTATCTTTATCACGTGAACGATACCCTAGAGAAATGTAGGAAAAAAACTACAGGAATAATAGATTTTTGTAAATGTTTCTTTTCTTGCATTGAAAAGGTTGGTTTCTTCACAAATGGACACTAAAGCAATTTAGGTGAGGTGTTAATGGGACTCTACTAAATTCACTAACGACCCAGGTTCAAATTTCAGGTACCGCACACTCACATCAGATTTTTGTTTTTTTTTCTGACAGGAATCTGTGGCACGGTACAAAAAGCATCTAATATATTCCTATACATCAAACTGCACCAGTTAAGGTGGTTACTCGAGAGAGAGCCCAGCCTGTAGGTGGGAGGTTCGATTCCCATCGCCGTTGATTGAAAGAAGTATAGTTTTCACTCTCAAATCCATTCCAATGTCTCCATAACCCCCCAAAGTCAATTTTGGTCTGATTTAAACAACAAAAATATCAATACCAGTTTAATCTAGCCCTGAGCGGTTTAGTGTCACATTAGGAGTGGTTTTGCATCTGATTTGGTGATCCGGCACTAGTTTGTCGCTGACGTGGCGTAATGACGTGGCACCAGGTCGCTGAAATAAGTTGGGCTCTATTATTCTCGCTTCTTTTTCGCCTTCGTGGGCAGCGAGGAAATCACAAGGGCCGCAACGCCGCCGTTCACACCTGCTGCAATTGCATTGCCGCCGTTGTCGTCGCTCTCGCCTTCTCGCGCTCGACCTCCTCTCCGACGCTCAGCTCCATCCCCGTGCACATCCGCCCGCCGTCCACCCCGCAACCCCGCGGCCAAGGCCCCAAACGAACGCCGCCGCCAGCTCAATCGTGGAACCCCTTAGTACCCGTTCCGCCGCAGCAATCTTTCCCATCTGACGACGACGACCCATCCTCCAATGCGGCGGCGATGCACAAGTCCCAGCCTCCGCACTCCGACAAGCTGAAGCCGGATATGTGCACTAGGCATCCACCGACCTCTGCTTGCTTCTCTGCTCGCTGTTGGCGGTTACGAATCTGAATGTCTGAATTTTATTGGCTGCCATTGTGTTCTGTAGCAAGAAGGATGAGATGATTTAGCTCTACCTGAAAAACTCGGCAACCCAGGTGTGTTCTTGTTGTTCTTATGTGAGCTTTTTTTCTTGGAATGCTGATTGCAATGCAATGTGAGGGTGTGGACTGTAGGTTCTACAAGTGACATGATGTCCTGCTCGGTGACTTGGGTGACGTGGTGAATCGTCTAAAAAAAAAGGGAAGAAGCATTGGAGGAATCTCACATCCAACCTGAGGCTCACATGGCGAAGATAGCCACGCGGAGATGGGCATGAGGTTGTTTGTGAATGAGATGCAATTGAAGCACACACCAGTAGTAGAAGACTTGTAGAGAAAATTAGCAAGATTTAGAAATGAGTAGACCTGATGTAATTCACATGAGTAGTGCTTCATGCTGAGAATTTATCAGGAAATGTTTGTATGTTGTTCACAAGATTGACTTTTTCTGAAATTTTATTTGGTGATCAGAATTAGCAAACTTTTGACTGTGAGTTGTTGGTCATGTGGCATCTCTAGTGTTTATTTACATGATCAAAAGCAGCTATTCATCTCTAACAAACATCTTTTTAATGATAGCAAATGGACAGTACCAAACATCATGTACTGGACAATACACCATGGTAAATTTCAGAGTACATAAGGACCACATGAACATAATTCAGAGACCATGAACATAAATCATAATATTTGACAACAACAAAATGAGCAAATAAACATCAAATCTCGGGTCCTTTCTTGCTCTCCAAGGCCTTTGTAACACCCCGGAAGTAAGTTTCCATATTTGTAACTCCAACTCTTGCCATTTTCGGCATTGTGATATGATATTCCCTCCGTGTTTGGGTTTCTTCTTTTTGCATTTTGTCCATGTCATGCATTTTTATCATGTCATCATGTGCATCGCATTTGCATACGTGTTCGTCTCATGATTCCGAGCATTTTTCCCGTTGTCCGTTTTGCAATCCGGCACTCCTATCTCCCCCGGCGGCCCCTTTTACGTTTTTCCGTGTGCGGGTATTAAACCTTCTCGAAATGGACCGAGGTTTGTCTAGTGGCCTTGGTATACCACCGTAGACCACCGGTCAAGTTTGGTCATTTGGAGCTCGTTTGGTACTCCAACGGTTAACCGCACTCTCGCAAAGGCCTCTTTTAAGTTGCAGCCCAACACCCTTCAAAACAGCCCAATAACCCATCTAAGTCACTCCCATGCTCTCCGTCGTTCGATCACGATCGTGTGGTAAAAAACTACACCTCATTTGGACTCTCCTAGCTCCTCTATGCCTATTTAAGCAAACCCCCCAAATCCGGATCATCCTTCCCGAAACCCTAAAATCCGTCCCGCCCGCCGGACACGTCCGCCGCCGCCGGACGAAAATCGCCGCCAGCGTCGCGCCAATCAGGAACCGCCACCTGTCGCGCCGCCGTCCGCCCGGGCCCAGAGAACCCGCCCGCCAGCGCCAGCCGCCGCCGCGCCGCCTTTCCCACGCCCGCCTTGCCGCGCCTCCACGCGGTCGCGCCGCCGCCCTCAGCAGCTCCGCCGCCTCGCCGCCAGCGCCGGCCGCCGCGCCCTCTCCCTCCGCCACCGGCCGAGACCTCGCCGCCGCTCCTCCGGCCGCCGCCTCTCGCCGCCGCCAGTACCGCGCCCTCGCCGGCCGCTCCGTGACTCCTCCACCGCCCTCCGGCGGCGCCCGCCCGGCTGCCTCCTCCTCCGGCGACCTCGGCGCCGCCTCGCCGATCCGATCCGATCCGGTCCGATCCGGCCTCGGGAATCGCGCGCGTTGACCTCTCTCTCCCTTTCTTTTCTCTAAGTCCTTGATACATTTGACATTTTGTTGCATTTTCGTAGTGGTATATCTTTGCATCTGTAGATCCATTTTGCGCGTATAATATGTCAAAATGTTCGTCTCGAAGAGTAGATCATTTCATTCCATTGCATCATTTTCATTTGAGCTCATATTGATGCCCGAAATGCTGTTGAAAGAGTGCTATGTGATGTTAGTTTCTGTTTCTTAACAGAACTTGCACTTTTGTTATTTTTGCCATGATTAATGTGTGTACCCTATGAATTTGAGTCCTACATGTGTTTTGAAATATGCCATGCCATCTTTCCAGGGGTGTATGCCATGTATTTTTGTGATCTATGTTGTGACTAGCACAAGCATGCAAAGTAGGTGTCCTGATGTTGCTGATTTCAGCCCTGTTTTCGCTGATTTTGATGCCATGTTAACTTGATGATACCAAGAGATCTATGCATATTTTGAGATACTTCAGTAAGGGTGTTTTGTAAAACATGTCTTGCTCTATCCATCCATGCCTTTGTTTGCAATTATGGAGTGCCATAGCTTGAGTCAATCGAGCTCTACTTTTGCTACCAAATGTTTCCTGGCAGATTGTTTACATGTTATTCAATTTTGCCAAGCTTGTTGTGGTTGATCCGTTTATGCTATGTTATTGTTCTTGCCATGTATGTCTTCTATGCCATGTCTTCTTGATGTATGTATGCTTAGTTGTTCATATAAGGCTCTGTAGTGAGTGCATCGAGCTTGTAAACATGCCTACTCGTTATCAGTTTTTGACATGTCATGTTGCTGAATCTGTTAACGAAACTTTCAATATTGACATGGGTGTTACTATATTTTCTAGTCCTTTTTGGCTTATGGTCAGTAAGGGACTTTTGTTCTAGGCTTTGAGTAGATTCATGCCATGCCATGTTTTGCTATTTTAAGGTCCTGTAGCATGTAGTTTTGCTGCTCTGAACATTGCAACCTGATGCTGTTTTTGCCATGTCCAGCCTGATATTTTGTGCACTTTTGCCATGCTTGTTTGAACATGTTATGATGTGAACTAGCCGTAGCTCAGTGCTCATCTTTTGTCGAGCATCTTGTGTAGATCACTGCCATGTACTTTGTTGGTATGTTTGGGTGCAGTAGCTTAATTAATTGTTGCTTGCTAAGTGGCATCATGCTGTTAATGGCAGATTTGCACCATTCTTGTTTTGCTTGCCATTTGCAAACCGTGCATCCGATTCCGGTGATCTTTATATCGATTTCAACCGAAATCATCTCATCTTTCCAGTGGCATACTTGGTTTGCCAAGTTGATGCCTGGTTCATCATTTACCTTCCGGAGCGCACATAAGCATTGCATATCACATCATGCATATCATGTCATGTTTTTGCATCATGTTGATTGCGCATTGCACCGTGATTTATTGTGGTTCCTTTGTTTGTGTTGTTGCTTTGGGTAGAGCCGGAGGCGAGTGCGTGAGCGAGGAACCTGTTGAGAACGCTTACGAGGATCAAGCTTTCGACAACTCGAGAACATTGCGAGCAAGATGACCATACCCTCGAAATCACTTCTATCTTTGCTATGCTAGTTGCTCGCTCTTTTGCTATGCCTATGCTGCGATGCCTACCACTTGCTATATCATGCCACCCATATTGCCATGTCAGCCCTAACCATCCTTTCCTAGCAAACCGTTGTTTGGCTATGTTACCGCTTTGCTCAGCCCTCTTATAGCGTTGCTAGTTGCGGTGAAGCTGAAGTTTGTTCCTTGTTGGAACATGGAGATGTTGTTCCTTGTTGGAACATGTTTACTTGTTGGGGATATCACAATATATATATCTGCTATAATTAATACATCTATATACTTGGTAAAGGGTGGAAGGCTCGGCCTTATGCAGTGTTTTGTTCCTCTTGCCACCTAGTTTCCGTCATACGGTGTTATGTTCCTTGATTTCGCGTTCCTTACGGTTGGGTGATTTATGGGACCCCCTTGACAGTTCGCTTTGAATAAGACTCGTCCAAAGCAAGGCCCAACATTGGTTTTACCATTTGCCACCTAAGCCTTTTCCCCGGGTTTCGCGAGCCGAGGGTCATCTTTATTTTAACCCCGGACCAGTGCTCATTCGAGTGCTGGCCCGAACTAGAGTCTTGCAGCGCCCCTCAAGGCAACTTGAGGTCTGGTTTTAGTTGTATGGACTGCTCATCCGGATGTGCCACGAGAACGAGATATGTGCAGCTCCTATCGGGATTTGTCGGCAATCGGGCGGCTTTGCTGGTCTTGTTTTATTGCTGTCGAAATGTCTTGTAGTCCGGGATTCCGAGATTGATCGGGTCTTCCGGTAGAAGGAATATCCTTTGTTGACCGTGAGAGCTTATAATGGGCTAAGTTGGGACACCCTGCAGGTAATATCTTTGAAAGCCGTGCCCGCGGTTATGAGGCGATGGGAATTTGTTAATGTCCGGTTGTAGAAAACCCAAAGTTGACCTCAGATAAAATACACGTCAACCGCGTGTGTAACCGTGATGGTCTCTTCTCGGCGGAGTCCGGGAAGTGAACACGGTGTTGGAGTTATGTCTGACGTAAGTAGTTCAGGATCACTTCTTGATCGCTCCTAGTTTCACGACCGTGCTTTGCTTCTCTTCTCGCTCTCTTTTGCGAAGTAGCCACTATATATGTTAGTAGCTTGCTGCAGCTCCACTTTACTTCTCTGTCCTTCCTATAAGCTTAAATAGTCTTGATCTCGCGGGTGTGAGATTGCTGAGTCCCCGTGACTCACAGATACTTCCAAAACAGTTGCAGGTTCCGATGAGGCCAGTGCAGGTGATTCAACCGAGCTCAAGTGGGAGTTCGACGAGGAACGTGGTCGTTACTATGTGTCTTTTCCCGATGATCGATAGTGGTGCCCAGTTGGGACGATTCGGGATCTGTGTAGCATTTGGGGTATCTTCTTTTATTTTGGTTCCGTAGTCGGACCTTGAGTGTACTTTGAATGATGGATGTTTATTTATGTCTTGTGTGAAGTGGCATTGTAAGCCAACTATGTATCTCTTTCCCTTATTTATTACATGGGTTGTGTGAAGATTACCTCACTTGCGACATTGCTTTCAATGCGGTTATGCCTCTAAGTCGTGCCTCGACACGTGGGAGATATAGCCGCATCGGGGGCGTTACAGCCTTCTTGTATGCCGCCAGGTTGAAAACACAATGTTGAGGAACATTGGGCTGTGAGCTTCTAGTTCTTTCATGTGTGGATTTTGTCTGAGTGCTTGCTGGTTGTGAACGACCAACATGTGTGGACTTCCTCTGATTGCTTGCTGTTGGTTTCTGCTTTGAGCCTGACCTTGACCTTGGCTTAGGAATTTTTAAACTTGGCATTGGTGCATTACTAGGAAATGAAGTTTGAGCATATTCAGTCATTTTCCTTGCATTTGTTGCTAGCACGGTTTCCTATGGAAAGGCAGATATTGTAGTTTGTGAAATATGAGATATGTGGCTATATAAATCAGAAGTAAGGGTAAATTAGTTTAAAATAGCTACATGAAACATACCTTTGCTTTCTTAGCATTTTCTGCTTCCATTGCATCTTTGGCTTGTTTCCTTTTCTTTGCCGCATGTCTCACAATGTGTGAATTGCCGTTGTGCTTGCCAGCCTCATTTTTTGTGCATCCTTTCATGTTGTGACATGTCCTATGGCATGAACTGCATGTTATTGTCCCACCTATCTTCCTCATCTTATTTCCCTTTGATGCCTTTGGTGCTTCTCCTTCCTCTCTTCTTCTCTCTGTTTTTGGCCTGCCTGGCAAGCTAATGTACCCTGGAGGTGCAGGTTTAACTTGATCTGATGTCGGCCAGCTTTCTTCCCCCTCCAAGGGCTCGAGACAATGTGAATAGATTTTCTTGTACACTTCAATAGAGTAGCACTTTGCAATGTAATCATCTATTCTTTTCCCTGTTTTGTGTATAGCACTTATTGCATGACAACATGGAAGGCCTGATAGCTGCCAGCATCTGCATGAGCATGTCCATGCTTCCAAGTTCCCTGTTTTTCCAGTTTGCATATATGTGCCTTGCACACATCCTATGCTCTGATTTAGGGAATATATCCTCTATAGCACCAATCAGCCCCTTCTGTTGATCTGACATGAACACCCAACCATCACCCTCATTCTTGATCTTCAAATCTTTATTGAGCTTTGCAAGAAACGAAAACCATGATTTGTAAGTCTCCTTCTCCACAATGGCCCAAGCTATGGGGTACATTTGATTATTTGCATCTCTGCCAAGAGCACAAAGGAGCTGACCATAACATGCACCCTTAAAGAAGCATCCATCAAGACCTATCACTTGTCTACAGCCAGCAAGAAATCCCTTTTTACATGCATCAAAATAGATGTAAAATCTTTGGAACACATGATTGTCTTCCTTCTCATCTTGGTCCAATTTCAACGCTATGATGGCTTCACAGGTTTGACCTGAGTAGCTCTAGCTGGTAGTCGAAAACCTTGGAATATTCTCCTTTGGAGGAATCCAGTAACTTTGATAGGACCAACCTCTTAGCCCTTTTGCATTGTGCAATGGTCACATCTGCAAACATTTCACCGAGAACTGTTTTCTTCATTTCTTCCAACTTCCAACTTGGATTTGATTTTATTAGCCGACCATATCTCTTTGCAATGACACTAGATGTCACCAGTTTATTGTCCCTTCTAGGAATGCAGTTGTGCTCATCTACAAACGTAGACACTTGCATCCATTTGTTTCTTGTTGTTTTAGATGCATAAATCATCCATTTGCAGCCAGGCCAAGTACAATGAGCCCTCACCTTGTTGGTTTCATCTTTTGTAAAGCCAATATGCCTATGTGTTTTGATTACATAGTTTATCAATGCTTTCTTCATCTGCTCTCTCCCTCGAAAAACCATTCCAAGCTGAAAAGAAGGAATTTCTGCCTTGCTATCAAACCTTTTCCATTGGCTATGCCTCCTCACCAGGTTTATCCCTCCCTCTCCATCACTCTCCTCACCATATGAGCAATCATCATCTGATTCAAACTCATCGACATCTTTCCCTCCATCCAAATCTTCATCACCAGATGCACCTTCAATTACATTGTCATCTTTGACTACAGGACCCACTCCCTTCCCTAGTTTCTTATCCCTTTTCTGCCTCCTAATTTCTCTTGCTAATTTCCTAACCTCCTCTGCTTCTGATTCTTCACCGGAGCTACACTCTAAGCCATGTTCATAGTCCAGGTCACTTTCATCCTCACCTAACCCATCTGCATTTTCCATTTCATCTCTTCTCCCTCTGTTAACCCTCTCAAGTGATTCTATAGCAGGTGGAGCTTCAGTTGTAGTAGGTGGTGCATCAGTTGCACCATATGATGCTTCAACTTCTTGATTCTGAGGAATTTTCTCAACTACTACATTTGTAGCATGAAACACTGCTTCATTTCCAGCATTTGGCAATGACATCTTTACCGAAAAAGGCTTTCGCCCCGCTTTATATTATAAAGCACATGCCCAAGCCAACAATCCACAAAGGTACACACACACACGCAAGCACACACACACCAAGTTCACACACAAACAGGATCCACAAGGGTTAATCTTTGAGGCACAGCTCAACAAGCCCTAGAACAGAAAAGAAAGACATCATCTAGTCGGGCTCCGGGGCGGCGGGCAGTGGCGCCAGACGGAAGGCGGCGATCGAAGGTCGGCGAGGAGGTGTTGATGATGTCCCGATCTTGAGGGCGGCTAAGCGGCCGCCAAAGCTGCAAGTACCCACATTTTAAAAATGGCGTCGATGGCGCGACGTAGAGGACTTTTTGGATGACAAGCTTATTGCGGACGGTCCACAGCGTCAGCGAGGACCCCAACGCATAACCAGCGGATATGTCGGTGGCGAGGTATGGATCTCCGCGAGAAGGTCGGGAAGTTGGAGTTGCACCACTGTCCACCAACCGTCTCGCGGAAACTGGACCAACGAAACTGGGCCGCAGGACACGTGAAGAAGATGTGATTAGCATCCTCCGCCGTGCCGCACAGAGGGCAAAGCCCATCTCCGGGTCCGTTGCGCTTGAGGACTTCGACTCCGGAGGGGAGGCGGCCACGAATCCATTGCCAAAGGAAGATCCTAATCTTGAGGCAGCGAATATCCCAGATCAAACCGAAGGGCTCGGGAGCGGCGAAAGCGCGATGACCGCGTCTGAGGACCTAGTAGAGAAGCGACCGAAGACTCTAGGCGCCACGAGGCGGCGTCCGGCGTCGGTGGCGCTCATCGGGAGAAGGGCGATGTCTGGAGGAGGTATCCTGGCTGCCACTTGAGAGGACCGAAGGGCGACGAAACGCGAGGCGCCCTAAGTCAATAAGGGTCGTCTCAACAGAGACCCGAGGGTCGACTGCAATGGCGAAGAGATCGGGAAAGCGGGCGGCCGAGGGTGTCGCCGAGCCACCGATCAAACCAGAACAGCGTCGCGGACCCAAGACCAACCGAAATGGGCGTGCCAATGTGAAGCACGAGAAGCAGGCTGCACGACGGCCTGCCAAAACTGTGATCCGCCCGAACACTGACAGAAAGCCAGAGGCTGTCCACGGAGGTATTTGTTGCGGATGATGGTGAGCCACAATCCTCCGTCTCCATTGGCAATACGCCATAACCACCGGGTCAGGAGGGCGATGTTCATGCGGCGGGAGGACAAAATCCCAAGACCCCCCTGGTCTTTGGGTTTACAAATGTCCGACCAACTAACCATGTGGTACTTCTGTTTGTCATCGTTGCCAGCCCAATAGAACCTGGATTGGTACTTGGCAATTTCTGTGTGAAGCGTTTCATGGAGGCTATAAAAGCTCATGAGGAACCAAAGGAGGCTGGCGGTGAGGAGTTGATGAGGATCACACGCCGCCTTCGATAGCCAACGCCTTTCCAAGGCTCGGCGCAGTGTTGCATACGGGTCACCGTGGGCGGAGGTCCGCCACGGTGAGGCGCGAATCACTAACGGGATCCCGGATAGGTCATGGGAAAGACCCCACCGACAGCTTCAGCGGTCAGCAATAGCTGAGCCTCCTCGGGAGGGTAGCCAAGGACCATCACCTCGCTCTTATCGAAGTTAATCGTTAGGCCCGACATCTGCTGGAAGCACAGGAGGAGGAACTTCAGGTTAGCCACGTCCTGAGTGGAACCTTCCACCATAATAATGGTGTCGTCCGCGTATTGCAGGAGGGAGACCCCTCCCCCTCCGACTAGGTGGGGGACAATGCCATGGATATGGCCAGCACCCTTAGCCTTATCCAGGATGGCGGCCAGAGCATCGACCATCATGTTGAACATGAACGGCGAGAATGGGTCTCCCTGACGGACCCCACAGAGGGTGGGGAAGTATGGCCCAATGACATCTTTACTGTAGAAGAACTTCTCCTGACCTCCAATTTAGCAGGTCTACTACTACATACGTCAGTCACTGTATTTGTGTCAACAGCAGCAGCTTGTGAATTTCTCATTTCTTCCTCTTCAACAGCACTAGCCATATGTGAAATTACCATCTCATCAACAATATCTGTTCCAACAAACTGCACAGGTATCAATGGCATTCTGGTCCCTCTATGGGAGTATGTTTCACCTACATCAATTGTCACCAAACCCTGAAGATTCACATCATTAGTACTCTCTTCAATCTCCCTCTTCTCAATCTGCTCCTCAATTGATGCCTCAGTGTGCACTTCAGTCTCATCTACATGCTTATCAAATTCTTCCACATAAATGTCAGCAAAAGCACCATCCATAATGCCACTGTCCATGCTTGCAACTGAAGAATTGTCATGCAGAAAAAGAAGTCCATCAGCCAGGCATTTCCCTGGAACTAACCAGTGTAGCTTGTAGGTGTAGTTTCCTTTGCAATGCCCTCTTTCAATATGATACAAATCCTCAGCATAAGCACACAATTCTGCATAACTAAGCATGTCTCTTGGAATAATCATCTCTGTCTTTAGCTTTCCTGAGTAATGAACATGTCCATTCTTGCTCTCAAATGAGCCAAGATAATGATATCTGGCCAAGAAGTAATCAAGTGGATCGGGCGGATCCAAACGAGCTGCAAAATGAATGAAATTTCTCGTTTATTATACTTACAAAGTTAAGAAATGCAGTCATGATTCAGTCCATATTCTATCCAAATGCACTAGTAAAATTACTAAAACCACACTACCCTGTAGTCAGAACTGCACTAACAAATGCACTACTAAATTCACTACTGAAGTTGCAGGCAAAACTACTAAAACTACTGAAAATATAGTCAAAACTGCAGTCAAAACTACAAAAACTGCGACCAAATGCAAATGTAGCACTAAAACTGCAGCCAAAACTAGTACAGCTATTCTGAATTCGGTCCAAATTCAGAGTAGTTGTACCGCAATACTAAAACTGCAGCAAAAGTTCGGTACAAATGTAGTTCCACTACAGACGTACTTATACTGCACTACTAAAACTGTAGTGAAAATTCAGAGTTAGCACTCTTCAACAGTCAAATTCAGTCAAAAACATTATGCTCTGTTTCTTCAAGACAATCACTAGAAACATAGTGCAAATTAATATGCTTTTCTCCAAAAACAACATGCCGATCATCCGCAAATTAACACCTTATAATATCAAAGCAACAGAGCTTTCATGGACACACTATGCGATCAAGCCTTTTCCCATAACACGTACATTATCTGATCCAATGAACATACCTGATGCCATCGCTTGATTCCGACGAGACGGA
Source organism: Aegilops longissima (assembly GCA_021605205.1). Classification (NCBI taxonomy): domain Eukaryota; kingdom Viridiplantae; phylum Streptophyta; class Magnoliopsida; order Poales; family Poaceae; genus Aegilops; species Aegilops longissima. The sequence goes on from CM038677.1 coordinate 642,121,934, forward strand.
TTCGCGACGGTCGACGCCGGTGTAGCCCTAGCCGCGGAAGACGAGAGACCTTGCGCTCCCTCTATCCCATGCCAAGGCGACGTCCAGTGAGACAGACGATGGCCGACGATGGCGGCGACGGCAACAGCGACGACGCTATGACGACAACGGCGGAGGCAGTTGTAGCAGCCGTGGATGGCGGCGCTGCGGCCCTTGCGGTTTCCACCCTGAAACAGAAGCGAGAATAATAAAGCCCCACTTATTTCAGCTACCTGGTGCCACGTCATTACGCCACGTCAGCAACAAAATAGTCCCGGATCATCAAATCAGATGCAAAACCACTCCTAATGTGACACTAAACCGCTCAGGGCTAGATTAAACCGGTATTGACTTTTTTGGGATTTAAATCAGACCAAAATTGACTTTGGGGGGTTATGGAGACATTGGAATGGATTTGAGGATGAAAACTATACTTCTTTCCCGCTGATTTAAAGCGAGCGGGAATCGCTAGCTCGCTCTGGATCGAGTCGTTCGTATCTATTTCGAAAGTAGCAGCGTTCGGAAGTTACAATTGTCATTAAAAAAATACGTACATAGGGATTTACCATGCTTTAAAACATTACAAAAAATAAGTTTAAAATTTGTCATGAGGCAAGTTCGAAAATTTATAATCTACCATGTGTTTTTTTTTTGAAAAATGCCATGTAAATCCACGAATTGGCATGTTTTTTAAATGTCATTTTTTGCTACCTAGGAAAAATAAAAATAAAAGCAGGAACTAGGAACCAATCCCAAGTTTCCTAGATGGAGGCTTCCCAGACTTGCTAGTCCGGTGAGCCTTCCGTTTAACTAAGATGTTGTTTGCGCAACTTTTATTACGAGTGAACGAATGGATTTCTTTGACGTGGCAACACATAGCGCATCATGATCCGTGATTCTGATCCAACGGTAGTTGATGCGTTCGTTGGAACTGATGAAAAATCTGATGTTCGCCAGTTATAATTTCTGAAATAAAATTAAAACGAGAAATCTAACCACCAGTCGGCAGATGGTTTGCAACAGGCGCGTACGAAGCCATCATCGTCGGATCCTGATCGTGCGGTCGCCAACATGCGCGAGAAAAAGAAAGGGGCAGGACGGGATTCGAACCCGCGACCTCCTGCAATTGCCCCACCACGGTAACCAACTCACCCGGACTTTGTTGCTTTCAAAAGCGCCCAGAGTATGAATATATTGCGTAGTGGCTCTTTGTTCAAGATTTAAAATGTGAACGACTCGCTAACTTTGATTGCGAATTTAGTGGGAATAATCAAAAGACTATGCCATTGACTGTCACGATTTTTCTCTGAATTGGATCTGTCACTTTTTTGAGGTGCTAGATCTATTGGCACGCCCTCTTCACATTTTTAGTCAAAAAAATCATGCTGAATATGGGATTTGAATTCATGCCTAGCAGCTAATGTGAAACACACACTAACCAGCTCAGCTGGACCATTTGTTGCGAAAAAGATGCACGCCATACTATTTGACCATTCCATGTTGCTTTTTTTTCTTTTTTCTGTGAGGAGTTGATCAAATATACCCCAGTAACTGTTATGTGAATAACATGGCCACTCACACATCGCTAACCCGATAACTTGTATATCCTTGTCCTGGTAACTTTGGCGACCGAAGGGGGAGGGGGGAGTTGACGAACTTTTGTATGAATACCATGGTAACTCACACATTGCAGACCTGATAATTTACGCACCCTATCCTGATAACTTTGGGAGGGGGGGGGGGGGGTTGATGAAATATCCTCTCGATAGCTTTTGTGTCAATAGCATGGTAACTCAAACATCGTAGTCCTGATAGCTGATGTACAAATAACGTAGTAGCTTTTTTGACCCAAAAAAACTAGTGTAAACATACCTTCGATAACTTTTGTATGAATAGCATGGTAACTCACACATCGCATATCGATAACTAATGCACCCCATCCTGGTAACTTTGACAACGAGGGAGGGGGAGTTGATGAAATATCCCCTCGGTAGCTTTTGTGTGAATAGCATGGTAACTCACACATCGTAGACCTGATAACTTATGTACCCCAGTCCCGATAACTTTGGCTATAAGGGTGGGGGAGTTGATGAAATATCCTCGGTAGCTTTTGTGTGAATATCATGGTAACCCACACATCGTAGACATGATAACTTATGTACCAGGTCCCGATAACTTTGGCGATGAGGGGGGGGTTGATAAAACATCCCTCGATAACTTTTGTGTGAATAGCATGGTAACTCACACATCGAGACTGATAACTTATGTACCGACCACGATAAAAAAGTCATAGAGGAGTCCTGTACACATTCACACGTATAGTACATCATCATTTATGCAGTGATTTTTTCAAGAAAATACCTTTCTTTTGTCACCGACAATGGTGAAAAAGAGTTTTAAAAGATTTTTATTTTCACGTATTGAACAACAGCCTGGGTTGGTGTAATGGCTGTTGGTCATGGTATTAGGGGTGCCCTAGCTACCTGATGCAGGTTCGAATCCCATGTGGCGCACTTTTTCTCAATTCGCCTTTTTTTATTAGTGTCAATCGGGGAGAGAACGGGAGAAGCGGGAGCCATCGAAGGAAGTTGTGTGGAACGGGAGAAGCGGGAGCCATCGAGGGGAGTCGTGCGGATCTGTCGCTAACGACCAGTCGACTGGTCGTTAGCACAGTCCAAATTAAAAATGTCTGAAAACTTCCATTCAGTTAAAAATACCTTATGATTTACACGCAATGCCAGATCCCCCAGACTAAATGCATACCACCACTCGGATTTAAGCCTTAAGCCTAGGCTGAATCCCCACCAACTACTTTTTGAACACCCGCTAACGGCCACGGATTTTTGGCTGTGGGAGCATATGCTCCCTAAATAAACAATAAAATTGAAATAAATAGTAAATGAATTTTAAAAATTCTGATATTTTTCATAGATGTTCATGTTAGCAAGTGTGCTTGATAATTTTCATGCGATGTGGGATAGTAGTGCTTCGTTAGTGAAAAAAAAAACAAAATTAAGTGTAACATTGGGCATTCGACTTTTTTTTTGCACAAACCGAAATGTTTAAGTTTTTCGTCTGGAAATTTGCATGTAGCATTTAGGTGTGACAATGAACCCATATACTTTGTTTTAAATGACATTTATAAAATTCATTTTTGACACGCGGGAGCATATGCTCCCTATAGCCAATGTGGATTTTCGCTAACTTGTTTTCTTTGTGTTACAACTCACGGTCAGAACTTTGCAGTATATTGTACTAATTTGTAATGCACATCAGAAATTCAGAGTCAACCAGAATATCAGTTCAGTCTTTCTTTTCAGAACAAAGCCTCAAGGAGAGCCCGGCTTTGAATTAACTAGTGGTTGGGGCGCCACCTGTGGCGCCTCCTGAGAGGAAGTTGAGAGCAGTGCCAGGTTGGCAAGCATCCTTTTTACTTGGTTTTTGCAGTCTGGGTAGCACAAGTACATGCAAGTAATGAGGGCTTGTTATTTAACGAGGGAGAGTAGCAACCAACGGTAGAGCTGCTTTGGTGATGCATTCCATATAATGTAGCTGGTTCAAAAGTAAAGCAAGCCGGTCTTTCTTTTAGCACAAATGACACAAAACCATACAGATGCAGTAATTCCCAGCCCTTGGCATCATCCCAGCATGAAAGCTTTGTCAATCCAACTTAAGCACACATTTCAAAATAAAAGAGACGTCGGCGATTAAACGTCCTGCATTCCATGACGAGCTTGGCGAGGAAGAGGTCAATCAAGATGGAAGTGCTCTTTGAGGCCCCGAACTGCATCAACCAGAAAAACAGCAGAAGCAAGCTTCCGTCTCACCACCTGGCGAGATCGGGTACCCAGGCTCTCAAGCTTCCTCCTGCCATCGCTTCTCTATTAGTATGCTCATATTAAAGAGACACGTCAAAATACATTATATCGAGCATCGCATCCGTTGTCTCCAAATCACAAGTGGTGGCACAAGGTAGATTAAATCTTATCTTCAATGAATCGTTACCTGAAAGTGCGTTATATCGACTAGAGGGGGGGTGAATAGGCGATTTTTATGAATTCTTCACTGAGGAATTTGCCGGTGAGGAAATTCCTTAGCGAAGAAATACTTGCAGCGGAATAAGTACTCAGAAGTAAGCATAACAGATTACAAGCATAGTCATCATGATGAAATGAAGACAATCACAGAGTACAGAAAGCGTAATCACAGGATAACACAAGATGAAGACAAACAGACTGAAGAAATAGAACTGAGGAAATTGAGAAAGTCTTCAGTCAAAGTCTTCAAACACAGATATGACAAACACTCAACACAGTTATGAGGAAATGAAAGGGTTGAGGAAATAGAACCAGTTAAGTTGGTGAAGACAATGATTTGGTAGACCAGTTCCAACTGCTGTCTCAGTTGTACGTCTGGTTGGAGCGACTGAGTATTTAAACTCGAGGACACACAGTCCCGGACACCCAGTCACTAAGCACGCAGCTCAGGACACCAAGTCCTCACCGTATTCTCCTTGAACTAAGGTCACGCAGACCTCGTCCAATCACTCGTGGTAAGTCTTCAGGCGACTTCCAAACCTTCACATACTTGGTCACCCGGCAATCCACAATTCCTCTTGGATGCTCTAGACCTTGACGCCTAACCGTCTGGAAGAAGCACAGTCTTCAAAGGTAAAAAGCATCGGATCCACGCAGGATCAATTTCTTGATGATGCTCAATCACTTTGGGTTGGTAGGGGTTTGGTTTTGGGTTTTCCACTTTTGGGTTTTCCTCACTTGATGATTTTCGCTCAAAGTCCTCAGAGGATGGGTTGCTCTCAAATGACAAGTGTCAAGTTCTCTCGAGCAGCCAACCAACTAGTGGTTGTAGAGGCGGCTATTTATAGCCTAGGGAGCAGCCCGACATGATAAGACATAAATGCCCTTCAATGATATGACCGTTAGGTGGATAAGATATTTTGGGACAGGTGGCGCAAGAAGACAAAGAACGGTCGGAAATTTGAATATCAAATTCCTCGGGGCTATCATGTTCCTCATCAGGTAGGCAATTCGCCTTTGGCGAATTCCTAACTCCTCGATCGAAACAAATTCCTCGGCGACCGGAAGAGCTTCGTCTCATCCTTTGAAGAAATTGACTGAACTGTATGAGATTTCAAAAGCTTCACTCGAAGGGATTGGTAGGTGTAGGATTTTGAGTTGAGCATCAAATGGAAATTTTTCCTTAGTATTTCCTCGACCCCTTTAACGATGACGGTGTTTCCTATGACTCAAGAAAGAGAAATGAAACTACGAAAACAAAAGTCTTCACGCTTCATGTTCCTCAAATGAATACCAAGTCTTCAAGGTCACACCAATTTCTTCACTTTCAAAGTCTTGAGAAAGTCTTGAATATCAAAGTCTTGGATGAAGAACTTCATTTTAGGGTCGACTTTCACTGTGAATATCAAACTCCTCATAGACTTATAGACCTGTGAACACTCACAAACGCATTAGTTGCTTAACCTATAAGTCTTCAATACATCAAAATCACTAAGGGGCACTAGATGCACTTACAATCTCCCCCTTTTTGGTGATTGATGATAATATAGGTTAAGTTTTCAACGGGGATAAACATATGAATTGTAAATACTGATAATGAGGAATTTGATTGCAAGATATAGAAGAACTCCCCCTGAAGATGTGCATAGTGAGGAATTTGCTTTTGAGGCAATGCACATTTAAAGAATTGAATCATGGAGATCTCCCCCTATATCTTGTAATTCATACACGCATTTGACATATAATATGAGGAATTTGAAATGCATGATGAAATATGGTGCTTGATGCTATGCAATGCATGCAAAATAATGCATAAAGAGTATCAGAGCCCAAAATAATGCGTATGAGGAATTTGATACTTTTGCATGCTTGATGTTATTCAGAGCATGCAGAATAATGCATAAAGGGTATCAGAGCCCAAATCGATGTGCTATGAAGATTTTCAAAGAGCTCACTAGAATCAGAGCATAACTACTATAATCAGAGCATAGAGCAAGAGCATAATGCATCAAAAGTATCAAAGCACCATCGGGTTTAAGATTACAACTCGATCCAATAAAAGGTTTCAGAAGAACGAGAGTTGTAACTTAATAAAATACTGTATATAGACAAAAACGAGACCCGCTTGAAGACTAACTCAAATTCCTCCCCCTTTGTCATCGAATGACCAAAAGGATCGAAACTGAGGACTAACGCTCTTGAGGAATTTCAAGTTGAAGACGGAGCGCCAGCATTGTCGGGGTTGTTCGTTGAAGTAGGACCAGCAGCAGTGTCTTCCAAATCTTCATTTTCATCAGTGTCCCGAGATGAAGAATAGGAGCTGGCCACCAAGGAAGGAACTTTGACCTTCTTGAATTTCTTCGGAGGAGGTGCAGACCAGTCAAATTCTTCCTTGAGACCCATTGAAGTCAGTTCTTCTTCACTGTAGACATGTGAAAGAATAGCCCAGGTGCGCTTGAAGGTTTCATGAAGGTAGTGGTGGTTTTTCTTCACTGCATTGTGGGTTGAGGTCATGTTGTAAAGAAGAGTACCAAACTGACGTTTGACCCACTTATGATTGTGATCAACCTTCTGATGAAGACTGAGGAGTAATTCACGATCACCATCACCACAGGTGCGCCTTGAGGATTTTGCTTGACTGAGGTATTTGCGGCTGAGTCATGTGTGGCAGAGTCATCATTGGTGGAGTAGGATGCTGCTTTGCGAAACTGTCCATCCAATGGACGAATGCCTTCATCTATCACAGCAGTAGCCTTGCCCTTTTCATCAGCTGAGGTAATTGTCCGTTTGAGGACTTCAATCGGGGGCAGGTAGCTGCAGTGGTTCAAAGTATCAGCTTTGTAATTGAGTGAAGACCTTGACCTGATGAATCTCATAATCCAAGACGCATAAGGCTTCAGCTCAAATGGTGACATAGCAATGTTAGCCAGAGTCCTCATGAAGAAATCATGGAAATTAACGGGAACGCCATGGATGATGTTGAAAAGCATATTCTTCATGATGCCAACGACTTCTTCATCGTTCGAGTCGTGGCCTTTGATAGGACTCATAGTCTTTGTCAAAATTCGATAGACTGTCCGAGGCACATATAATAATTCCTTGACGAGGAATTTGGTTCTTGGGGCCTGCCTTGGCTTCAAAGGCTTCATCAGCACTTGCATATAGTGATTTGAAAGTTCTTTTCTTCATAGATCGACGTGCACCATCAAGCGGAGGATCGAGTGGTAGGGCACGCGAAGCAATTCAATTCTGAGTGCCTTGTAGTGAGTATTTTCGGTCATCAATCTAAGACCCATGAATTTACGTCTTCAGCGTCTCCGGTGATGTGCAGGGTTGCATAGAACTGAAGAATTAGCTCTTCATTCCAATCACAAATATCAGTGCAGAAGTTTAGAAGTCCTGCGTCGTGAAGAACACAGAGGACTGGCTCAAAGCCTGGCAGTGACTCCATATCCACATGAGGAATATGAGCATGATCGAAGATTTTGTCCTTGTTGAAAAGCACTGAGGAATAGAAGTTGGCTTGACTGGCAGTCCATAAGCGCCTCTTCCTAATGCGAGCAGAATCATAAGGGTTATATTCAGTGAAGAACACGTGCTCGGCAAAGAAATCTTCAGCCTTGAACTTTTGCTTGGTTGAGAACGGATTCTTTTGCTTGGGCAGAGGGGTGTCAGTGAGTTGCATCACCACCTCAGGAATCGTAAGTTCAGGTTCTTTAGCCTGAGGAATTTCTTGTTCCTCAACAGGTGCAGTCTGAGGATTAGCAGCAGCAGCAGTTTCATCAGCACTAGCGGCTGGAATTTCTTCATGCACAGAACCGTGGGTTGATTTTCTTGAGTCTATTTGGACAGATGCAATGCGGGGAGTGAGGAACTTGTTGGAGCGGGGTGAAGAGAGGAGTATTGGGATGCTGACTTTCCCAAAAGTCATCATTTATCATTGGAGTGGTGCATCCAATATCCACGTCTTCATTTTCAGTTTCCTCAGCACCAGCTTGAGGAATTTCATGGTCTGATGAGGAAATAACTGGGGTTGAAGGGATTGCTTCCACTTCAATTTCTTCATCAATTTTCTGTGACGAAGCAGCAGATTGATGTTCTTCATCAGATCCGGTTGGGATCTCGTAGTCTTCTCCAAAAGGAACAACTTCCTTTGATGGTATGGAGGAAATTGGAACATCATCAATTGGGTTTTCAAATGAGCTGGTCATTGGCTTCATTTTCTTCGCAGCGAAGAATCGACGCGGTGATGCTTTCCTTTTCTTCACAGCAGCTCGTTCGCAGCCTTGGTTTTCTTCACATCGAAGCGGATGGAAGAATTGGAGTTGGAGTTGGCGCAGGAGGAGCTGAGGAATTTGGTGCAGTTTCTTGAGGAGGAACTGATGCAGTTCCTCTGTTTTGAGCAATTTCTTGGCGAATCGATCGGTTGCCTGACGTGAGCGATTTCTTGAGCGCACCACTAGTGGGTGCCCTGGCAATTTCTTCAGCGGCTGGAATGGGATCATCAGCCCTGGAATCAGCATTTTCTTCAGCAGGCTAAACAACATCAGCGGTGCTGGCATTTTCTTCAGTAGGCTGAGCTGAGGCTCCAGCCTGAGGAATTTCATGTTGCACTGGGGCAGCAACATTCGTGAATTTCTTCGTCAGGTTGACGAATCTGGTCTTGACTCCTTGCCAATCAGCATAGTATGTATCGAAGTTCTTGCTGAGGTTTTGAATTTCAGTTTGGATTTGGAGAAGTTCCTCAGGTGTCATCTTGACAACGTTTTTCTTCAGGAACTTCTCCTTCCTGTATTGAGCCTTCTTGATTTCCCTCGCCTTCTCAAACTTCCATTTTTCTTCAGCGATGAAGTGAGTCAGCGAATGACTTTGACCAGGTGTCAAATGAAGATCGAGCGAGAGGGTATTGGGATCATTGTGCGTAGATCAATAAAGTCGAGGACTTTCTTGGATCAATATCGATGCACAGATGTACCTTTGGCTCTAGCGGCCCTTACTTGACGGTCTCTGATGATTTCCGCGAGTTCTTCATCAGATGCCTCATCGTCAGATGGTACATGAAATACAACTTGTTTCTTCCTTGGACTAGGCCGAGGACCTCGTCCAGTTGTTGCCTTGATCTTCAGCTGAGCCGGGCCAAATGAGGAAGTTGGAGCAGCTGAGGAACTTGCAGAAATGCCTGAGGCAATTGAGAAACCAGTGGTCCTTTGACAAGTAGCCAGGTGCACAGGAACTGAAGGTTTTGACGGATCTGTTGAGGAAATTGATGGAACGGCAGCAGTGTTAGGAAATTGCTTGGAGGTTGCTGCTGAGGAACTTGGCCGTGAGGGCGCAGATGATGAAGCACTTGGCTTATTAGCAGGCTTCTTTTGCATTGATTTCCTCGGCTTGACCGAGACCTCAGTGGCAGTAGCAGCGGCAGAATCCTCATTGAATTTCTTCACTGCCTCCTTTGCTTGCTTTGCCAACTTTGCTTGGCGTTTAGCCCATTCATCAGGAAAGTCCTCACCGCGTTTGATGCTAGTGGGATCAGCTATTTGGCCAGGTGCCAAAGGAGCTCTTGGGCATGGAGGATTTAAAGCGAATTTCTTCATGTACTTAGGAGTTACATATCTGTATTCCTTCCATTCCCGTGCCCATCTCCGTTCAATCTTCCGAATCGCACCTTGCGTTGATTTTTGCTTTCTTCATCCGGAGTGCAGAGTCAGCATATATTTCCTCGGGGATTTGAATGCTGTCATAACCTCGGGTTTCTTTCCTCCTTCTGCGGCTTCTTACCGTCGCCATTTTCTTGATTGAGGAAATTGAACAATTGAGTTCTCTCAAGAAGTGTGCAGTTTTCTTCGAGGAACGCTGCAAATGAGTTAAGTTGATGAGAACCTAGGGATTCAGCAGCGGACATTTGTACCTGTGAACAGAGTATAGGTGCGAGGAATTTGGAGAGGTCATATGCGCTCTCAGAAGGTTTTTCAAAAAGAACAAGTTTTGAGGATTTTGACCAGATGAACCTTGAAGAATTTCAATAAGCGTTCTTTGTCTTAGGTTCCAGAGTTGTATAGATCGAAGATCCACACAATTGAGGAATCTTGAAGAAAATCATAGCTTAGAGAATCGAGTCAAGTGATTTGAGGTGTTCATATGTGTGAAGATTTGAAGAATAAACACCTTTGAAGAATTTGAAGAAAAAAAGCGAGTAATAAAAGTAACTTTTAATTTACCCGAAGTGAAGAACACGACGAACAGAGAAGAACAGTTGAGAAGTTCGTCCGTTCAGATCTTCCCGCCCTAACTTGGCAGAGAAATCAGCTACGCGACGGCGGAGTGAAGATTTTCCACGGTCGTAGCGAATCGTCGGCGAAGAGGTCAAGGCGGTGAAGCTTTTCCTCACCGGCGACGATGAAGTAAGCGGCGGCGCTAGGGTTTTGAGGAGCTCGGCGGGAGATAGAGGTCGGCGGAGTAAAAGAGTGAGGAAGGAGAGAGGGTATTTATAGACACGGTGAAAAGCGGATCGCCGAAGATTTAGGACGAACATGCCCCGACCGCTTCCCTTCTCACGACATGTGTCACCCACGTACTGTGTAGTGGAGATCGTGTATGATCGTGGGTGAATAAAGTAATGCATCGTGGGATGCGGAACGGTTTGAGCAGCAAAACCGAGGTTTGGATAAGATTTGTTTTTAAAAGTTCCGTTGCAATTTCTTCAGCTGTCAAGGACACAGTGAAGAATTTGAACGAGTTTCAAAGTAGAACGCACATGAAGAATTTGTGAATGGATTGGGTTGAGTATAGCATAGAGGGGAAAGGGTCCGATCACATTCACTTAGCAGAAAAAGCGACTTGAAGAAATAGCCATAAGTGAATGCTGTAGAGGACATAAATCCATATATATATATAGCCAATGAAGAAAGACGACGGAAATAGTGAAGATTTTGCAAAGTTGAAGAATTTGAAAAACTGAAGAATTTGAAAAACTGAAGAATTTCAAAAATGAGGAAAAATTCAAATTGAAGATTTTCAACTTTGGTGGTGGCGTGACCCACCGTATAAGAATGATGATTTCAGACACCGCGTACAATTGTCGTAGGGTTCTGAGAATCAATTTCTTCATTAATTTCTTCACATTTAGAGTGTTATTCTTCATTGATTGAAGAAAAACGTTTCTTCATGTGTTGCACATCTAAGTCATCAATTTTGCATAAGTGTTAGGATGTGTGTCCTTTTCAAAGAACATTCAAGATTCTAAGATATTTAGCTCACACCGCAACTTGCTAAATCTCTTCTCATCCAAGGGCTTAGTGAAGATATCAGCTAGCTGTTCTTGATCTTCACATGCTCGATGGAGATGTCGCCCTTCAACACATGATCACGAAGAAAATGATGACGAATTTGAATGTGCTTTGTCTTGAGTGCTGAACTGGGTTGTGAGCAATCTTGATGGCACTCTCATTGTCACAATAGAGAGGCACATTCTTCACGTTAATGCGAAGTCTTTGAGGTTTGCTTCATCCATAGTAATTGAGCACAACACGAGCCAGCAGCAATGTATTCAGCTTCCGCAGGGACGGTGATCGCAGTTCTGTTTCTTGAGGACCAACGGACCAAAGATCGTCCGAGGAAATGACAAGTACCAGATGTTGACTTGCGGTCCACACGATCACCAGCATAGTCGAGTCGAATATCCAATGAGATCAAAAGTAGAGCCCTTGGGGTACCATAATCCTAGTGTTGGTGTGTGAGCTAGATATCGAAGAATATGCTTCACAGCCTTATGGCGTGATTCCTTCGTGTAGCTTGAAATCGGGCACACATGCAAACACTAAGCATTATATCTGGCCTAGATGCACATAAGTACAATAAAGAACCAATCATGGGCGGTATACCTTGTGATCAAGTCAATACCATTTTCATCGATTGCATAGATGGCCATTTGTGGGCATAGGAATTTTGACACCTTTGCAATCTTGCATGCGAATTTCTTGAGGACATCTTTGAGGTATTTCTCTGAGATATGAATATGCCATTGTGTTGTTGACGAATTTGAAGACCTAAGAAGAATTTCAACTCTCCCATCATAGACATTTGATATTCTTCACTCATCATATAGGCAAATTCATCACTATAACGTTGGTCAAGACAGCCAAAGATAATATCATCAACATATATTTGGCACACAAATAGTTCACCATCATACGATTTAGTAAAGAGAGTAGGGTCGAGTGAACGGGTGTGAAGCCATTCTTCACGAAGAATTCCTTCAATGTATCATACCACGCCGAGGGGCTTGCTTGAGGCCATAGAGGGCCTTATTTAGTCTGAAGACTTTGTCGATTCTTTGGATCTTCAAAACACGGGGGTTGAGCAACATATACTTCTTCCTCAAGCTTACCATTGAGGAATGCACTTTTCACATCCATTTGATATAAAGTGATATTGTGATGGTTAGCATAGGCGAGTAATATCTAATAGACTCAAGTCTAGCAACAGTGCAAAAGTTTCATCGAAATCAATTCCTTCAACTGCGTGTAGCCTTGAGCTACTAGTCGTGCCTTATTCCTCACCACAAGACCATTTTCATCTTGCTTGTTGCGATAGATCCACTTTGTGCCAATGATATTATGCTTGCGAGGATCTGGACGTTTAACCAGTTCCCGCACGTTGTTGAGCTCGAACGATGTAATTCTTCTTGCATGGCCTGAATCCACTCCGGCTCGAAATGCTTCATCTACCTTAGTGGGCTCTGTGATAGAGACAAAAGCATAGTGCCCACAAAAGTTAGATAAATGTGAAGCTTTTGAGCGTGAGAGGACTGGCGCTTTAATGTCATCGATGATCTTCTCCACTTGTACTTCTTTTGCAACACGAGGATGAGCTGGTTGTCTTGAGGAATTTGATCATTTTCCTCGGCACCATTTTCTTCACATTATCTTGGTGCATCAGCTCGGCGTTCTTCACGTCTGAGAATGAATTCTTCAGCAGTTTCTTGATGAGGAATGACATCCTCGGTTGCCTTGAACCTGATAGAATCCTCGGTGCTAGTTAAGTCTAACACAGAAGGTAGGTGCTCTCTTTGCGAGCCATTAGTTTCATCGAACCGCACATCTACAGTGTCAACAATCTTGTGAAGTGCGATGTTGAAGACTCTGTAGGTGTGCGAGTCCTTTCCGTAACCAAGCATAAAACCTTCATGTGCTTTCGGTGCAAATTTAGAGTTGTGGTGAGGATCTCTAATCCAGCATTTAGCACCGAAGACTTTGAAATAACTTACATTGGGTTTCTTGTTTGTGAGGAGTTCATAGGCAGTCTTTTTGAAGAATTTGTGAAGATATACTCTGTTGATGATGTGGCACGCAGTGTCAATTGCTTCAATCCAGAAACGACTAGGCGTTTTGTATTCATCAAGAATAGTGCGAGCCATCTCAACAAGAGTTCTGTTCTTGCGCTCCACGACGCCATTTTGCTGAGGAGTATAGGGAGCAGATAACTCATGAGTAATACCAAGTTCATCAAGATAATCATCAAGACCGGAATTCTTGAACTCAGTTCCATTGTCACTTCTGATGTGCTTGATCTTCACACCAAAGTTAGTTGAAGCCCTCGAAGAAAATCGTTTGAAGATTTCCTGCACTTGATTTTTGTAAGTAACAATGTGTACCCATGTGTAACGAGAGTAATCATCAACAATAACAAAGCCATATAGTGATGCTTCATTAACGACAAATGAATAATGATTGGGACCAAAGAGGTCCATGTGAAGCAATTCAAGGGACGAGTAGTGGTCATGATAGTCTTATTTGGATGCTTGGCCTTGGTCATTTTTCAGCTTCACAGGCTCCGCATAGGTGATCCTTGAGAATTTGACATTCTCAATGCCAATGACATGCTTCTTCTTCGCATGGCGTGTGCAAATTCCTCATACCTGCGTGACCAAGTCGTCGATGCCATAGCCAGCCTTCGAAGCTTTTGCAAGTAGACACACGGCTGGTTGTGGTCTGTGGAAAAATCAACAATATACAAGTCTCCTCTCCTAAAGCCTTGAAGACTTTGGAATTGTCGACTTCCATAATCACAACACACGATACTTGCCAAAGATAACAACCATATCAAGATCACAAAGCATTGAGACTGACATGAGGTTATATCCTAAAGACTCAACAAGCATGACTTTGTCCATGTGCATGTCCTTAGAGATAGCAACCTTACCAAGTCCCAATACGACTTTTGCCTTTGTCAAGAAAGATGATATGCTTCGGATGTGATGGTGATAAGGTAGCATCCATCAATAGATTCTTGTCACCACCATGTGATTTGTACATCCACTATCGAGAACCCACTCGGTGGCTTTGGGTTGATCATCCTGCAGATGAATTAGTACAACTTACGATCTCGTATACTTCATCGATGAAGAATATGATATCAAGTTCATCGATGAATTTCATCGACCAAGATTTAGTATAAGCGAGTAGGAGGGCGTGTGAAATGAAAGTTCATTTCATCATGATTAGCTGCGTCCTTTCGAGCAATTTGTCGGGCCCCAACAAATTCTTGAGACGTTAAGGCACGTCCGAGACCTGACCCTACAGAAGAGATTAGTTCTTTTCTTCACCACCCACATCTGAAGGGGTGGCGAAGAGTTCATCATTCTGCGAGCACCATACGAGAATGGTGGCATGGAGGCCAAACCATTTCGTTTCACATAAGAGGGGTTAGGGTAAGCATATGAATAAGCGAGAAAATTCTTGAGGACTTATGAACATATTGGTTTGAAGAATAATGCACATATTCATAGCCCTTAGCTCTACCCTGCGAAACAGAGTTGTTAGCACGATGATAATCATATGAGGACTTTGATCCTTTTGAGGAATTTGATCCACGTGAGGAATTTGGTCCATATGAAGAGTTTGGTCCATATGAAGAATTTGATCTGGGGTTCCTATTCTTCACAGGTGGTGTCATGAGGACATTCACCTGAAGACTTTCAAGGCACTTCTTGAGATCCCAGATTTTCTTCATAGGGGAACCGTTCCTGCAGTTAGTACCAATATATCTAGCAAATACTTCACCATTCTGATTTTTGAACAGTTTATAGTTGGAGTCGAATGACTCATCAACAGAATGAGGAAATTCACATGTAAAACCAGATAAGGTAGATGGATCAACTGGAGGTCCCTTTGCAGCAACCCATGAGGTTTTAGGATCTTTTCGGTTTTCGATCGTTCCATCGGCATTGAGTTTCCTCTCAAAGGCAATACCCTCTTTCCTAGGGTTCTGTTGAGGATCTGCTTTTAAGCACATCACAAAGAGTCGATGCCCTTTGAGGCTTTTGTACATGCTGTCATGTACAATTCCTTCGATCTGCATCGTCGGTGATACTAGCAATGTCCTCAGATGAGGAATTAGTGATAGCAGAGGCAGGTGAAGAATTTGTAACAGTTGAAGCAGTTGAACATTCAGGTGAAGAATTAGCAGATTCACGTTCAATGCACTTTAAGCATGGAGGAACAAATTCTTCTTGAGAAGTGCTGATTTGTTGAGCAAGTAATGAATCGCGCTCCTTCTGAAGATCTTCATAACTCGCTCTTAGCTTCTCAAGATCTTGCTTTCTTTGAAGAAATTCATAAGAAAGTTTCTCATGATCAGATAAGAGAGTGCTATGATGACCTTGAAGGTTGTCAAGCCTAGACTGAAGTCTCTGAAGATTTTCAGTCAGGGCTTGAGTGCGATCCATTTCTTCACCTAACATATCATCACTCTTATCTAGCATGTTTTGAACCTTTTCAAAAGCCCTTTGTTGTTTTATAGCAATCTTAGCAAGTTTAGAGTAGCTGGGCTTGAGATCCTCATCAGATTCATTTTCACTGGATTCAGAGGAGGTGAAATTGAGTACCTTGGCACCTTTTGCCATGAAGCAATAGGTGGGAGCGTAGTCATCATTTTCCTCATCGGGTTTGACGGTAGTCAGTTTCTTGATGTTGAAGATGGACTTGCTAACATAAGCGATAGCAAGAGCCGGACTAGCCACACCAGATTCGGATTCTTGGACTCCTCCTCTTCCTCATTTTCCTCGATTCAGCTTCGAGTCCATTTCCTTGCCAATGAATGCGAGCCCTTTTGGAGCTGCTCTTCTTGTGAGAAGAAGGTTTTGAGGATTTTGATGATGAAGATTTTGATGATTTCTTTTTCTTCTTCACGTCATCAGAACTGTAATCCTTGTGTTTCTTCTTCCTTAATTCCTTTTCCCACTGAGGACAATCTTGGATGTAGTGACCAGGCTTCTTGCATTTGTGACAAAGTCTTCTCTTATAGTCACTAGATGAGGAATCACTGCTTCTTGAGGATTTTCCAAAGCGACCACGTCTTGAGAATTTCTGGAATTTCTTCACGAGCAGTGCTAGCTCTGGCCAAATTCTTGAGATTTCCAAGGCTACTACCGAGTCTTCACTCTCGATTCGGACACAGCCTTGGCCTTGAGGCACGTGTTTTTCCATAGCCGAACCATAGAGATCTCTCTTTTCAAAGAGCTGGAACTCGTGAGTATTTAGCCTTCGAGGATATCGGCAGGATCAAGAGACTTGTAGTCAGCTCGTTCTTGTATCATCGGTGCGAGTATCAAATGAGGAATCAAGCGATCTTAGCAATTTCTTCACCACCTCATGGTCGGTGATGTCAGTGGCACCCAGTGCTTGAAGCTCATTTGAGATGTCAGTGAGGCGATCAAAGGTTTGTTGAACATTTTCGTTGTCGAGTCTTTTGAAGCGGTTGAAGAGATTCCGAAGAACATCGACTCGAGAGTCACGCTGAGTTGAGACGCCTTCATTTACTTTGGACAGTCTGTCCCAGATGAGTTTGGCAGATTCCAAAGCACTCACTCTTCCATATTGACCTTTGCTCGATGGCCACATATGATATTCTTCGCTTGAGAATCGAGTTGCTTGAATCTCTTCACATCAAGATCATTCGAGTGGGTGTGGTGAGAAACACCTTCGTCACAACATACCGTAGATCGTTGTCAATTGCTTCAAGATGCATTCGCATTTTGTTCTTCCAATGAGGGTAGTCCGTCCCATCAAGGTAGGACACCTGCTGAGACCTTGATCATACCTGCGGTCGACATAACTAAAACTCCGGTGGTTAAACCAAAATCACACGAACAAGGAGTACCTCGCTCGATACCAATTGAAAGTGCGTTATATCGACTAGAGGGGGGGTGAATAGGTGATTTTTATGAATTCTTCACTGAGGAATTTGCCGGTGAGCAAATTCCTTAGCGAAGAAATACTTGCAGCGGAATAAGTACCCAGAAGTAAGCATAACAGATTACAAGCATAGTCATCATGATGAAATGAAGACAATCACAGAGTACAGAAAGCGTAATCACAGGATAACACAAGATGAAGACAAACAGATGAAGAAATAGAACGAGGAAATTGAGAAAGTCTTGATCAAAGTCTTCAAACACAGATATGACAAACACTCAACACAGCTTATGAGGAAATGAAAGGGTTGAGGAAATAGAACCAGATTAAGTTGGTGAAGACAATGATTTGGTAGACCAGTTCAACTGCTGTCTCGGTTATACGTCTGTTGGAGCGGCCGAGTATTTAAACTCGAGGACACACAGTCCGGACACCCGATCCACCGAGCACGCAGCTCAGGACACCAAGTCCTCACCGTATTCTCCTTGAACTAAGGTCACGCAGACCTCGTCCAATCACTCGTGGTAAGTCTTGAGCGACTTCCAAACCTTCACATACTTGGTCACCCGCAATCCACAATTCCTCTTGGATGCTCTAGACCTTGACGCCTAACCGTCTGGAAGAAGCACAGTCTTCAAAGGTAAAAGCGTCGGATCCACGCAGGATCAATTTCTTGATGATGCTCAATCACTTTGGGTTGGTAGGGTTTGGTTTTGGGTTTTCCTCACTTGATGATTTTCGCTCAAAGTCCTCGGAGGATGGGTTGCTCTCAAATGACAAGTGTCAAGTTCTCTCGGAGCAGCCAACCAACTAGTGGTTGTAGGGGCGGCTATTTATAGCCTAGGGAGCAGCCCGACATGATAAGACATAAATGCCCTTCAATGATATGACCGTTAGGTGGATAAGATATTTTGGGACAGCTGGCGCGCATCACAGCAACGGTCGGAAATTTGAATATCAAATTCCTCGGGGCTATCATGTTCCTCATCGTAGGCAATTCAGATGGCGAATTCCTAACTCCTCGATCGAAACAAATTCCTCGGCGACGGAAAGAGCTTCGTCTCACATCAAGAAATTGACTGAACTGTATGAGATTTCCAAAAGCTTCACTCGAAGGGATTGGTAGGTGTAGGATTTTGAGTTGAGCATCAAATGGAAATTTTTCCTTAGTATTTCCTCGACCCCCTTTAACAGTACGGTGTTTCCTATGACTCAAGAAAGAGAAATGAAACTACGAAAACAAAAGTCTTCACGCTTCATGTTCCTCAAATGAATACCAAGTCTTCAAGGTCACACCAATTTCTTCACTTTCAAAGTCTTCAGAAAGTCTTCAGAATATCAAAGTCTTCAGATGAAGAACTTCATTTTTAGGGGTCGACTTTCACTGTGAATATCAAACTCCTCATAGACTTATAGACCTGTGAACACTCACAAACGCATTAGTTGCTTAACCTATAAGTCTTCAATACACCAAAATCACTAAGGGGCACTAGATGCACTTACATTACCATTACGAAGAAAAAAAATCATTCAATTCTATTCTAGTGCACATAAATGCAACTAATGGCATATGTAATTCAGATAAATATGGGATAATCCTAGTCAGCGATATAAATTTTAGGTGCACGTGAAAATGATCATATCACGAATAAAAGAAAAAGGACTTTTTTTTTCTTTGAGAAATATATTTGCATTGTGTGGTGACAGTAGCATGTGACCATCATAATTCAAACTCGAGTTCAGGTGATGTATTAAACAGATTTCAGAAAGCAAGGGCAAATCAGGAGGAAGACATGCATCAATTGTGACTCGGCCATCTCTTCTCATTCAGTCCATTTGAAATCTCATCTTCTGCAACTCCTCCTACATCATACAAATAAAGTTGTTGAACCCATTATATGATGCAAGACAAAGCATTCTGATTACTATATGATAATGAAAACAAAATCCATTGATTTTTCATAATTCCTGTAATAATATACCCGATCATCATATCAGCATTTTTATTACCTAAAGATGTAATGATCTGTGAAGATCTAATTCAACCCTGCGAAATTAGAACATGAGTTAGCTCCAAAGCATTGAAATTTTGAAAGCAATTTCCAGGAACAATTACCTCATTGTTGATAAAGATCACCCTCGATGAAACACCAAGGTTTGATGATAATTTCCTAGTCCTTGCTACCTTTGAGGTTTCCATTCTTAACGGTACTATTAGACAAGAGCCCAAATGCAGCTATCAGTAGATTCTCTTTTCTTTCTTCTTCATAGACTCTTTTCGCAACAAAAGAATTTGCACATAGAAATAAGTGTCTTCCTGTAGTTGAGCTTTTCAGTTGAGCACAGATGACAAATTAACTTCCAAAACCCTAGAATAAGAAGTACCAGGTAGCTGCAGAGAGAAAGAGAGAGAAAACACGAACCTGCAATCAATGTCAGAGTAGCTCAGTGGATGCCAGATAACCAAAAGAAACATGATGAGAGGGCGCTTGAAAGGAGCAGAACTACAAATTGTGACACTTAATCTGGAATCATGCACAACAAATGATATATCTACAATTTAGATCTTTTGACATAACACCTACAAATACATCTTGATAAAGCGCAAAGTACGGACTGTAAATTAATATGCCTTGCAGAGTAGATAACTAAAAGAAACATGCTGAAGGAAATTTCACAAACAAAAGCGTGCAGTATCTTTAAAGCGAACTCGGTATCTTCAATGCATGCTTCTTTATTCAGTTTAGGACAATAGCCAAGTCAGTTAAAATTGGTATAAATACACATAGTAAATACAATTACCCGGCATGCTTCTCTATATAGAGCATGCGTTTTGGGGTGGACCAACAGGAGTTGAAGCAAATCGATGAAATATTTCGACAATCTATCATAAGAATATAACTTGTGATGTAGTAAAGGCAGTTATCCGGCATGATCAATTTCACTTAGCAGAACATATAAGATGGAACGAATATCATAGCAGATGGTAACTAATAAATAAACTTTAATTTCATGGGAACATAAAAATCCATCATCCTGCAAGCCTAGAGGCACAAAATTATTGACAGAAATTCTCCAAGCTATAAAAAAATACTGCTTGTTGGGCAGAACAAAGAGATCACGAGGAGCACCCAAATCACCTCTGGCAAAAGAGAGAGAGAGAGAGAGAGAGAACAAAAGAGCACAGATACTACCATGATAGCTAACTTTCTGATCATCTCTGTACCATGGGTAGCGCTCATAATGGAACAAAAGAAAATCTTTGTGAAATTGGATTGACTAAAAAAATGCACGCATTGCTATTTTTACTAATTGCTGGATTGACTAAATATTGCTCCCATAGTGAGATGCAATAATGTAGAACATGGGATATGAAGGAATGTCGGGAACAAAAGACAGATTTATTCTCCTATTCTAGAGATGCGCACATGAAAAATCAGTTAATGTGTATAAAGCTAGAATTTATTGAAACTGACAAGTAACGAAAAAAGAGTTGTCAGTGTGCTCCTCGCAAAGAAGCATACAAGGCTTATGTTATTGATTTATCTATTTATATTTTTTTAATGTTGCGCAACCAAAAAGTATTACCAACTATAACTGATTATGTCCATGCTATACTTTGATACATTCCAGTCATTTAAATGTATCATAACACATAATATGGAAACTGGAATTACCAGAGCACCTATTTTCGCCAATGAGAATTATTGACAGCCAAGTCCTTTTGTATATACACTGCTCAATTTAGTTAAAGAGGACATTATCATCTCTAGCAGAGTCAACCCTATAAATAGAATAACTACTAACTTACAATCTTACGAACCATCAATCATGCACCTAATTAGTAATTTATGTATCAAGGTGCTGTAATTTATACGAGAAAGCTAACGTTCATAGTAGAATTGCTTCCTATTAGTATTTTTTAAAACGAGAGAACTGACAGCAAAGTTTAACACATCCCTATCCTTTGCATTTCTTAGACTCCCAGAATAAACTTGTCCACAAAAACATATTCTACAATAATAGATTATAAAAACTCAATATAAGTATTAGATATATTTTAAACCGCGAGAGCAGTTAAAAACTGAAACATATAAATCTGCAAGTGAATGATCA
The DNA here is from genome assembly GCA_021605205.1 of Aegilops longissima. Classification (NCBI taxonomy): domain Eukaryota; kingdom Viridiplantae; phylum Streptophyta; class Magnoliopsida; order Poales; family Poaceae; genus Aegilops; species Aegilops longissima. The sequence goes on from CM038677.1 coordinate 642,143,298, forward strand.
GCAGGTGTAAGTTTACTCTGAAGTTGAGGTTTCGCCATCCGAGTTGAAACACCAATTGTCAGCAGGATCATCTAGAAGAACTGAACATTTCTCTTCAAAAGTGAGGTTTGAAGGGCATTCACATTATCTGTAGCGAACTTCATAAAACTTTTTAATAACCTGAAACAGAATTAAACATCAAATTCCCAGTTAAGAAAGGGTCCTGGTATATACAGGGTGGTGCAAATGATTGCGTATTGGTAACACATCAAATCAGCATGAAAGAGTGGAGATCATAATTGCAGTTTTGAACTAAAATATTCTTAGTTTCGATGGCGATGTACAGACAACCACATGAGCAGAAAAAAATGCAGTAGAGCAAGGAAATTATTTTACACACAGGAGTCCATCAAAACCAATTGGTAATATGCTAATTGGTTTGCTCATACCCACTCCAAAAATGATCACATCCAGGCCTCCGTCTCTCACCTTCCAGATCTACCCGTCCCACTTCTAATCAAAGTAATAGATCAATGATGAAGTGCATCCCATTTGTTCCAATTTTCACCCTCTTCAGCTGATTGCCTGATTCTGAACACCCGCAGCTCTGGATCGACCAAGTGAGACACCAAAAATTTCTCGCTAGGATCAACACCCATTGACCACTCGTTGTGGTGGCCTGGCCACCAATAATTTGAAGGCAGTGTTGGGTGTCGAGGTCCCAGACCTGGATAAACTTGTCCTTGGAGCAGGTCACCAGCTTCTTGTTCGAATCCAGGAACAATAAATCAGTTACCTTTAGAGAAAGGAAGATGTCCTATAAGTGCAACACTAAGAATAAACCTCTCACCGGGCAAATCCAAAATCACCAATTTTCAATGTGATTCACAGCTCAATCAGTGCGGAGAAAATAATGCATCTCTGAACATATTCAATGGATCAAGTAATCAGGCCAGATAAATAACTGTACAAATTATCGAGAAAAGAAGATGGGGGTTTCGTCCATATCACTAATGCATTTATTCTATTTTCTAAGCAAAAAAACAGAATAGTCTACGTGACAAACGACTAAGTACACAAGACCAGAATTGTACCACCATTAAAATCATACAGTCAAAGAAATTATGCAACAAATACAACATGAATCGGATTCCATAGTTCGCACCCTCAAAACATATTTTTACATGTGTGACTCAAAATGCAGCAAACTGTTCTTATAACTTCCGTTTTTACAGTGAGTAGTGACATTGACTTCCGATTTCCTACACAAAGATAACAATAACGCTCCAGCAGGCTCCCAGCCAACCAGTCATGGTGTACTTTTCTTGTCCACCGCACATAACAGATTGACCTAGATTCCACATAAAGTCATACTCTAATTTTATATGCACACAATTGCAAAAGGTAACCATGCCTAAATGTGAGTTCTTTTGACCAGAGACAATCAAATTCAGCTATGAATACGATAAAGGTAACGTTCAAAGTAGAATTGCTTCCTATTAGTATTTAGAACGAGATAGTTGACAGCAAAGTTCAACACATCCTTATCTTTTGCATTTTTTAGGTTCCTGAAATAAACTTGTCCACACAAACATATCCTACAATAGTGGATTATGAAAACTCAATAGAAGTATTAGATATATTTCAAAGAACAAGAGTAGACATTCTCTGTAGCGAACTTCATAGAATTTTTGAATAACCTGAAACAGAATCAAACATCAAATTCGTAGTCCAGAAAGGGTCCTGATATATACAGGGTGGTGCAAATGATTACGAATTTGTAACACATTAAATTAGTGTGAAAGAGGGGAGATAAAAATTGCAATTTTGTACTAAAATATTCCTAGTGTTTATGCCGAGGTACAAATAACCACATGAGCAAACAAGCAGTAGGTCAAGGAAATTATTTTACACTCAGGAGCCCATCAAAACCAGTTGGTAATATGCTAATCAGTTGCTCATATCCATTCCCAAAAACCAAATTTGGATCACATCCAAGCCTCTGTCCCTCGCCTTCCAGATCAACCCCACCTTGCCATACCACATAATGCATATGATTCTTTTTTTTCGAAACAGAAAGGAGATTTTCTTTTGTGAACAAGTACTAAGTAAATGAACAGCCAAGGAAGACAATAGCCATCTTCTAACTAAAAATGATTAGCAGTTCATTTAATGCACAAGTTCTTTCTCAATTGCACATATATGATAATGGTCATAGCAGAACAGATTTGAAAAGTTACATTGGCAGGCAACAGATGGTGGTGATGTTGAGAACCTTCGATGGTGGGCATTCTCCTTCACCGGATGGGATCAGAGTAGCTTCTCCTCTCCATGAAATATGCACAAAAGTAGATGGCACGCATCACATAAGGGGGTGAAGAAAACCAGACAAGAGGATTGATTCGTACCTCTTGCCTTCTCGGTCACCATGGGCAAAGAAGGCTAGGTTGGGGATGCTTCATGAACAGAGAGAGATGTTCTCCTGCAGAGAAGAGAGGGAGCTTCACCACATCGAAAACAGAGAGAGAGAGAGAGAGAGAGAGAGAGAGAGAGAGAGAGAGAGAGAGAGAGAGAGAGAGAGAGAAGCGATGAAGAGGACACCTTGTTCATGACGTTGGCACCAGGGTCAGAGTTGCAACGAGCACCCTCTTCACGCGGCTTGAACCTGCACATCGGGGCGCTCGCGCCGCCGTGGCCATGGATCCAGACCTGCTCGATCTGGGGCGAGGGGGAGGCGAGGAAGTCGTCTGTGGTGAGGATAAGCTGAGAGGAGAGGAGAGAAGGGGTGGGAGCAGGCTATGGGGGAGCGCTGGTGGCGGCGATCGGCTGTGGGGGACGGTGCCGGTGAGTGGTGGCAGCGGCAGACGAGGGAGAGAGAGGGGAATCAGGGGATGGGGATTGGGGAACGTGGGCTGGGGTGGGCGATCTGTTTCTGGCTTTTCCTCTCTCTCCCTTCCCCAGTACGCCAATCGTAACGCAAGGCCATGCCCAATCGGGAACATTTTTTTCTCTCCCAACGATCTCTCTTTGTCTAGTAGCGATCCAACGTGGCATAGCTCAGATATCCCCTTTGATGCGTACCTTAGGCTGGTCGTAATGAGAGTATCATAACTAGTATCATGCATGCCAACTAGGCAATTTAGATGAGGTGGCATAGAATTAAATAAGGAAAGAGAGGGTTGAGTATCATATCATAATGCCGTATCATAATAAATGCAATCCTACTATGTGTCATGCATGGCAATAAATAAAGTCATCTATGGTACTACTACTATATGATACTATGCATTAGAGAAGTAATATCATATACTAGTATCATATAGATGATACTAACTTATGATACTACCCATTACAAACAGGACAGCCTTAGTTTTGGATGAAGCCATCAACCGGAAAGAAAAACAATAAAAGTGAAAACGGCAGATACAGGTGCTACAAAACAGCTTACAGGCACCGCAATAGAAAGCACAAGGAAATTCTACAGGTGTTTCAGAGGAAATTCTACAGGCACCACAACCAAAACAGCTTACAGTTCAGTCCGTTTTGCTTCAACTATGCAATGAAGCTGCAATTAGCAACTGATTCAGAGGAGCAAAAATTGTTTCCGTTCGTGTTGCAACTCACAAGTGCAATCAATTACCGAATTCGTAGAAATTACAGTAGGTGTTCCTTTATTACTGAATCACAATCACTCACTGGATGAGCAAGCAAAGCAGACTCAGCACCGCCTGACGAAGTCGGCCACGACGGCGAGCTCCTTGGCGGCATCGTCGCAGTCGGGATTGAACAGGAAGTAGGTGTGACTCTCGCCCTTGGTCTCGTAGAACTCGAGCTCGCCGGCCCACCCGCACGCCTTGATCCCCTCCGCGTACGCGCGCGCCCTCTCCACGAACCAGCACAACTCCGCCGTGGTGACCAGCACGCGGCCGGACCCGAGCTGGCGCCACTCCTCCGGCGACGCCGCCGGGTTGATGTACGGGTGATCACGGCCGAACTTGTCACCACAGGCCACATCCCACACGCGCTCCACGTCGCCGGGGTAAAAGAAGGCGGCGTCCGGGGACTCGCCGCCCACCGGTTCAGTCCCCCAGAAGTAGGAATGCAAGAGCGCGACGCCGCTGACCTTTTCGCCGTAGCCCTCGATGCCATCCTTCCGGAGCCTTATCGCCGTGTTGTGCGCCATGTTGCCGCCGGCACTATCGCCGGCGAGGACGACGCGGGAGGCGTCGCCGTGCGCGGCGAGCCAGGGCTCGGCGCCGTCCGGGCGGCACGCGGCGACGACCGCCTTGAGGGCCGCGAAGGCGTCGTTGTACGCGGCCGGGAGGGGGTGCTCCGGAGCGAGACGGTAGTCGACGGAGACGACGACGGCGGGCGCCGCGGCGGCGAGGGAGGCGGCGTACTTGTGGTAGATCGGTGAGGCCGCTGTGTGGACAACGAACGCGCCGCCATGTAAGTAGACGACGACGGGGAACTTCCTTCCAGGCTCCGCCGCGGCAGCAGCGGCGGGGAGGTAGAGGCGGGCGGAGACGTTGGCCGCGGGGTCGAGGACGACGTCCTTGGAGGCGACGCCGTTGGCGGGGTCACCGGAGGGGGAGGGCGGGACGGTCTCGGTGCCTTGCAAGCGCTCCACGCGGCCGCTCTTGTGGATGCGTATGAAGCCGGGCATGTCGTACACGATCTCGGAGCTTGGGTCCATGATGGCGGACGGCGGCCTTTGGCTTCCCGGCGGCAATCGGAGCAACGAGGAGAGAGCTGCCCAGGTTTTGTGATGGGTTATCGTAGCAGTTGCACGATGGGTTATGAGATAGTACTACTTAATTTTGTAGCACCGGGACAGATTGAAGTGGAGCTTGGGCTTTAAGCATGGTGTAGCGGAGCAACGAGGAGAGAGCTGCCCAGGTTTTGTGATGGGTTATCGTAGCAGTTGCACGATGGGTTATGAGATAGTACTACTTAATTTTGTAGCACCGGGACAGATTGAAGTGGAGCTTGGGCGGAGTGGGGGTTTAGCGATGTGGTGGAGGGATGATGTTCAGGTGACCGTTCGGCCATGGAGCCAATACTTCATTGATATCCAAATGATGTGGCAAGGCAAAGCCTATAGAGTCACTGGATTTTATGGGGAGCCAAAAACGGACAGCCGGAGGAAGTCTTGGGAAGCCCTTCGCTACCTACGAGCCCAGGATGATCTCCCATGGATCTGTTTGGGTGATTTTAATGAGGCCCTCTTCCACACCGACCAGAAAGGTGGGAACCCCCGCAACTTCACGCAAATGGAGGACTTTCGAGATTGTCTCGCAGAATGTGGTCTGGCAGATTTAGGATTCTCGGGTTACCCTTATACATGGGACAACAAGCGTGATGGCACTGACAACATTCAGGTGAGACTTTGATAGAGCCACTTGCACAGATGAGTTTCTGAACCTTTCTCCTGCAATCGAAGTTGTGCATGTGATGACGGAGGAGTCCGATCACCAAGCCATTGTTGTGCACGCGCTGGCGACTGCTCCATGCCAGAACGCAAGGGGGCCGAGGCCTTTCCAATTTGAGGAAGCGTGGACTAGACATGAGCAATACGAGGGCATGGTGGATGCGGCTTGGTTGGCTGCGAGTTCAGGTGATCAGAGTCTATTGGGGGTGTGGAAGAAACTTGGAGACCTCTCGGGTAGCATGTAGAAATGGGCAAGAGAGGTTTTTGGATCCATTGCAGGAAGATCACCAAGCTGAAATCTCAATTGGTGGGCGAAAAAGCCTGGGGGATGCCTGCACACTCACTGGAGGTCCGGGACATTGAAGCGCAGCTAAAGGAGTTATACGAGCAAGAGGAGATCATGTACAGGCAACGCTCGCGTGTGGATTGGCTCAAGGTGGGGGACTCGAACACAAAATTCTTCCAAAACCGGGCAACTCATAGGAGGAGGAAGAATACTGTCAAAGCCCTACGATGGGAGGATGGATCCAGGTGTACTATCAACGATGAAATGAGGGAACTTGCTGCTTCCTTTTATGAGCGTCTTTTCACGACGGAGGGCTCACAAGGGGCCAATGACCTTCTGGAAAATATTGATCTGGTGGTGGACGCGGGGATGAATGGGAGGCTAACAGTGGCGATCACGGATGATGAGATACATACGGCCCTCTTTCAGATGGGGCCAACTAAGGCCCCGGGCCATTAGTAGAAAACAGGGCTTTCGTCCGGGCCAGTTTAGCCCATTAGTCCCGGTTCAATCCGAACCGGGACCAATGGAACTATTTGCCCTGTTCAGGAGCCTGGGGGCGGCCGGGCCACGTGGGCCATTGGTCCCGGTTCGTCCGGACCTTTTGGTCCCGGTTGGTGGGACGAACCGGACCAATGCTCTGGCTCTGGCCCACCACTATTGGTCCCGGTTGGTGGCTTGAACCGGGACCAAAGGCTTCCTTTAGTCCCGGCTCATGCCACCAACCGGGCTAATGGTGCTGCCTATATATAGCCCCTCGCACAAGAGCGAGCACACTGCTTGCTGCTTTTTCCGCCGAGGGGAGAGGGCTTGGTGGTGCTCTAGCTCACCTCCTATGCACAAAAGGTGTTCGATGGAATGCCCGAGCCACACTACTTAAGGTTTCTCCTCTCCAAGCTCGACCGTCAAGCTCCATTTTCCTCAATATTTATCTAGGTTTAGCGGTCCATCACGCCCGTCCCGTCTTCATCGCCGTCGATCACCCGCCGATCTCGCCACCGGCACCACCGTGGTGAGCCTCTTGTTCTTATCTTCTTTCTGAAAGGAAAAATATTATTACTTGTTTGTTTAGATAGATACTTGTATTATTTTCTTACTTTTATTATTGCATCTTATATAGTGCGATGGTTTTGGTATCCGCCTCGTCGGCCCTCGTCCTGTCTATGATTCGGATGTGGTATATATTATCTTTTCATAACTATTGGTTCATTTATTGTTTATGAAAATTATGCCACCAACGTGACATAGATTTTATTTATCTAGGAGGTTGTTGAACCGAAATTCCAACCGACCCTATTGTCGAGAGGTTAAATTTAGTTGAAGAAGAAAACAATTTCTTGAAGGAAAAAATAAAAAACTTGAGGAGGAGAAGATGATATTGGAGGTGCATGTTGCGGATGTCGTCGATGATCACAAGATCAAGATGGATGCAATGCGCTTGAAGATGAGAAAGATTAGAAAATATGCCATTCATACCGAGGCTTGGTATCATTATGCCGTTGGATCAGTTGTTACCTTGGTTGCGATTATGATCGTATTTGTTTTCGCATTGAAATGTTTTACATAGTTTCAATGTATGGTTTAATTAATTTAGATGCTCTGCAGAGCTTTATGTTGTTAGATGAGAACTATGTATGTACTTTGGTTTTATGTGATGATGAACTTCTATTAATTTGGTCACTTAATTATCTATTCATGATGTTCTCAATGATTTTAACACACTTAATTATATATAATGCACGCAGATGAACCGCAATGGATGTACGGCGACAGACACACCTCCGAGTACATTAAGGGCGTGCATGATTTTCTCGAAGTGGCTAAGGCAAACAAGCAGAATGGTTTTATGTGTTGTCCATGCCCTATATGTGGGAATACTGAAGTCTTACTCGACCGGAAAATCCTTCACACCCACCTGCTTTACAAGGGTTTCATGCCACACTATAATGTTTGGACGAGGCACGGAGAAATAGGGGTTATGATGGAAGACGGCGAGGAAGAAGAGTACGATGAAAACTATGTGCCCCTGAATACGGTGATGCTATCGAACATCAACATGCACTGCACGATGTGCGATGGTGCTGGAACAAGCGAAGCTGCTGAAGATCAAGAGGAACCAGACGATGTGCCCGATGATGATGATCTCCGCCGGGTCATTGTCGATGCAAGGACACAATGCAAAAGTCAAAAGGAGAAGCTGAAGTTCGATCGCATGTTAGAGGATCACAAAAAAGGGTTGTACCCCAATTGCGAAGATGGCAACACAAAGCTCGGTACCGTACTCGAATTGCTGCGATGGAAGGCGAGAATGCTGTGCTCGATAAAGGATTTGAGAAGCTACCAAAATAATGAAGAAGAAGCTTCCAAAGGATAACGAATTGCCCGACAAGACATACGCAGCAAAGAAGGTCGATGCCCTCTAGGATTGGAGGTGGAGAAGATACATGCATGCCCTAATGATCTGCATCCTCTACCGTGGTGCCTACAAGGATCTGAACGCATGCCCGTATCACGGTGCATTGCGGTATAAGATCGACGAGATGACCTCGGTGATGTTGATGGCGAGCCTCCCAGAAGAGGGTTCTGCGAAGGTGATGTGGTATGCTCCTATAATACCACGGTTGAAACGTATGTTCAGAAATGGAGAGCATGCCAAGTTGATGCGATGGCACAGTGAGGACCGTAAGAAAGACGAGAAGTTGAGAGCACCCGCTGACGGGTCGCAGTGGAGAAAAATCGAGAGAAAGTACTGGGATGAGTTTGCAAAGGACCCAAGGAACATATGGTTTGCTTTAAGCGCGGATGGCGTTAATCCTTTCGGGGAGCAGAGCAGCAATCACAGCACCTGGCCCGTGACTCTATGTATGTATAACCTTCCTCCTTGGATGTGCATGAAGCGGAAGTTCATTATGATGCCGTTCTCATCCAAGGCCCTAAGCAACCCGCAACGACATTGATGTGTACCTAAGGCCATTAGTTGAAGAACTTTTACAGCTGTGGAATGGAAACGGTGTACGACGTGGGATGAGCACAAAAGGAGAATTTGACCTAAAGGCGTTGCTGTTCGTGACCATCAACGATTGGCCCGCTCTCAAGAACCTTCGGGACGGACAAACAAGGGATACCACGCATGCACGCACCGCTTACTTGACACCGATAGTATATACCGGAAGCTGCGGGAAGAATGTGTACTTGGGCCATCGCCGATTTCTTCCGACCAACCATCAATGTCGAAAGAAAGGCAAGCATTTCAAAGGCGAGGCAGATCACCGAAGAAGCCCGCCATGCGTATCGGTGATCACGTGCTTGCTATGGTCAATGATTTACACGTAATCTTTGGAAAGGGTCCCGCGGACTAGCTGTTCGAATGACGCCGAGAATCACGCACCCATGTGGAAGAAGAAATCTATATTTTGGGACCTACCCTCTTCGAAAGACCTAGAGGTCCGCTCTTGATCGACGTGATGCACGTGGCGAAGAACCTTTGCGTGAACCTGCTAGGCTTCTTGGGCGGTATGGGAAGACAAAAGATACACCGAGGCACGAGAGGACCTGCAACGCTTGCACGAAAAAGAGGGCATGCCTCCGAAGCAAAGATGAAGGTCCTGCCACTACACTCTTCTGAAAGAAGAGAAAGAAATATTCTTTCAATGTCTGCTCGATATGAAGGTCCCGAATGGCTTCTCGTCGAATATAAAGGGAATAATAAATATGCGGAGAAAAGTTCCGAACCTAAAGTCTCATGACTGCCACGTGATTATGACGCAACTTCCGGTTGCATTGAGGGGCTTCTACCGAAAACGTCCGATTAGCCATTGTGAAGCTATGTGCATTCCTCAATGCAATATCTCGAAGGTGATCGATCCGAAATCGTACCAACGCTAAGGAGTGATGTGGCGCAATGTCTTGTCGGTTTCGAGCTGGTGTTCCCACCATCCTTCTTCAATATCATGACGCACGCCCTAGTTCATCTAGTCGACGAGATTGTCATTTTGGGGCCCGATTTCTACACAATATGTACCCCTTTGAGAGGTTCATGGAGTCCTAAAGAAATATGTTCAGAACGCGCTAGGCCGAAGGAAGCATCTCCATGGGCCATCAAGCGAGAGGATGTCATCGGGTTTTGTGTTGACTTCATTCCTGGCCTTAAGAAGATAGGTCTCCCCAAATCGCGGTATGAGGGGAGACTGACCGAAAAACGCACGCTTGGAAGAGACTCAATAATATGCAGGACGGATATTCTTGGTCTCAAGCACACTACACATTCTACGAAACTCTACCTTGGTGACCCGTATGTCGATGAACACAAGAACATCTGCGCTCCAAACACCCGAGCAAAGGCGACGATCGGATTACATGTGAACACATCAGACTTTCAGCAGTTGGTTGGAAACACGTCTCGAGGTGACAAGACTGTTTGTGATGAGCTGTACTTGTTGTCCAGGGACCATCTTCGACTGTAATGATTTGGAAAGGATACGAGATAAATGGGAATACATTTTACACGATTGACCAAGATGAAAAGAGCACCAACCAAAACAGCGGTGTCCTTTTATGCAGCAACCGACAAGGAAATGGCACATATTATGGTTACATAGTAGACATATGGGAACTTGACTATGGAGTATATTTTAAGGTCCCTTTGTTTAAGTGCAAGTGGGTCAATCATCAGAGGCGGGTGCAGTAGACCCACATGACGGAATGACAATAGTGGATCTGAAAAATCTTGGGTACACCGACGAACCATTCGTCCTAGCCAATGATGTGGCACAGGTTATCTATGTGAAGGACATGTCTACGGACCGAGGAAAAGAAAAGATAAGGAAGCGAATACATCATACAATGAGCCAAAGCGCCACATAGTTCTTTCAGAAAAAGGGACATCCCGGGAGTGGAGGGCAAGAAAGACATGTCGAAGAGTATGAAAAGTTTCATGAAATTCCCCCTTCAAAGTCAAGGCTAACCCAAGCATCCCGATAAGCGATGAAGATTATCCATGGTTACTGGCGCAATAAGCAAATGACACAAGCGAAGAAAAAGTGAAGACTTTCTCCGCAACTATTATGATGATACCATGCCAACTTTGTAATGCATTTAGTATGATACCATTGTCCGTTTTGTACATGCACATGCTATGCCAACTTTTTCAGAGTTCATTTGGAAACTATGAATTTGAAAACCTCGCCAACCAAGGGCGCCACACCGTTTATAAGCCCGTCCCTCTACACACCGCTTTGTTGTAAGCGTAAACAAAATAAAATAAATAAAGCAACAAAGAAAACAAAAAAAGTGTTTTCAAATTTGAAAACTAATGGCACTAACAGAAAGTTTATAATTTTTCTAAAACTAAAAGCAAAAGTAATTAAAAATAAAGAAAAAAACAAAAAAAAATAATGCAGAAAACAGAAAAAAAAACTGAAAAAAAATAAAAATAGCAACAATAAGTATTTTGTTGTAAGTAGAAACAAAATAAAATAAATAAAGCAACAAAGAAAACAAAAAAGAGTTTCCAAATTTGAAAACTAATGGCACTAACAGAAAGTTTATAATTTTTCTAAAACTAAAAGCAAAAAGAATTAAAAATAAAGCAAAAACAACAAAAACTAAATAATGCGAAAAAGCAGAACAAAAAACTGAAAAAAATAAAAATAGCAACAATAAGTATTTTGTTGTAAGTAGAAACAAAATAAAATAAATAAAGCAACAAAGAAAACAAAAAAGAGTTTTCAAATTTGAAAACTAATGGCAATAACAGAAAGTTTATAATTTTTCTAAAACTAAATGCAAAAAGAATTAAAAATAAAGCAAAAACAACAAAAATAAATAATAATGCAGAAAACAAAACAAAAAACTGGAAAAAATAGTGCAGCCTCTCCGGGCCCCCACGGCTGAATACGACTAGAAACCCTACATGGGCCAGATTCAGGCCCGCAGGAGGCCAAGTAGGCCCACAGGCACATAACTAGTGACAGATTAGGCCGAAGCTGCAGTTGAGAGGAGCTCGAGAGGTGGGCGCGGCAGCTTATAAACCACTCTCGAGCTCTCTCAACTAGCGAGTGGGACTAAACTTTTAGGCGTGGGCAGCACAAGGCCTTTGGTCCCGGTTGGTGGCACCAACCAGGACTAAAGGTGGAATTAGTCCCGGTTGGTGCCACGACCTGGGACTAATGTCCCCCTTTAGTCCCGGTTGGTGCCACCAACCGACCAAAGGCCGCCGCTTCCGCCCTTTGGGCTCTGAAAATTGGCCTTTGGTCCCGGTTGGTGGCACCAACCGACTAAAGGCATTAGTCCCGTTGGTGGCACCAACAGGACTAAAGGATTTGCTATATAAGCAAACACTTAGCAGTTTTCGACCAAATCACCCACTTCTCCCCGACACCCTCTCTCCTCCTCATCGCCGCCGCCGCCCACGCCCGCTCCCACCTTGCCGTTGCCGCCGCCACCGACACCGTCCAGTTGCTCGCCGCCGTCGCCGCCGCCACCACCGCCGTCAGCTTGCTCGCCTCGCCGTCGCCGCCGCCCCTGAGCAGCACAGCCTGCCTCGCCCCTCCATCCAGCGCCCCATCTGCTGTGGCAGCCCCGCCGCCGCCGCCTCTGCCACCACCACGCGCCCGCTGCCCTGCCTGCCTGGCGCCCAGCGTGCCCGCCCGCCGCCTCGCCTGCGAAGATAGATTTATTTTGATTATATTTATATGTATGGGTATATATGTGTGTGTGTGTGTGTGTATCTGTTTATATGTCCTTTTTAGATTTTTGTTTTTGCATTTTATAAAAATGTATATATGTATGTATATATGTTCTCTGTGTATATATATGTTCATGAATATATGCAAAAGGTAGACTTTTAGAAAAAATAGTATTTTTTCTGTTCATAGATTTTTTGGTGATATTAATTATTGTAAATATGCAAATATTTGTATATTCATATGAACAATGAATTAGGCAAAACCTTTACTTTTTCTAAAATTTATATTTGATCATTATTTAAAAAAACAAGCAATACTACTTCATGTACTTTTATGAAGGAAGAAGAAGAAAAGAATGAGAGGAAAAGGAAATAAGAAGAGGAAGAAAGGAGAAGAAGAGGGAGAGGAAGAAGAGGAGAAATAAATAAGAAGAAGAAAAAGAAGAAAAAGAAGAGGAGAAGAAGAAAGGAATAGAGGAGAATAAGAAAAAATAGAAAAAAATTCTATTTTTTCTTCTTCTCCTCTATTCTTTTCTTCTTCTCCTCTTTTTTTTTCTTCTTCTTCTTCCTTCTTCCTTCTTCCTCTTTTCTTCCTTTTTCCTTATTTTCCTTTCTCGAGGGATAAGAAGAAAAAGAAGAGGAGAAGAAGAAAGAAAGGAATAGAGGAGAAAGAAGAAACTTTGACACGAGGGGGGGGGTACCGATACCCCCTCCTCGATAACATTATTTTCCCATGTATATGTATGTTGCGTCGTTGTCGATATAACGAGGGTGTCGAGGATCGCCGAGGGGTCGAGGGTCGGGAACTAGGGTAGAGGGTCGAGGGTCGTTAAGGGTCAAGGGTCGAAGGTTTCAGGGTCGAGGGTTCCTATAGTGTCAAAGTATTGAAGAAATCCATGGCTTCATCATTAGCCGGAAGTAACCATGGCATGATGGTACGAAGTCCTCAAAGTTATTACACGCGAGTCCGGATAGGATAATTTGCCTTTTGTACGAATCTCAGCAAAGGCCTTTCAAATAACGATATTCGGAAGGTTCTTGCTGAACTTTGTACCAAAAACGAATTATCCTATCTCGGGACTCCGCTCCAAAATAACTTTGGAGAGCTTGCACCATCATGCACCTGCACTTTCGCCTAATGATGAAGACATGGTTTTGTTGAATCCTTTGACACTAGGCAACCTCCCGACCCTCGGCGATCCTCGACCCTCGACCTCGACCGCTCGGCGATCCACGACCCTCTACCCTACATGGCGTCGATGCCCACGCCACTTGTGGGACATAGATGTAGTGTTCAACGCCGACCCCCTCCCGATAGCTTCAACACGTGGGGGTCGATATTACCCTCCTAGCTTGAAGCGTTCTCGAGGCCACCCTTAATCCTTGAAGCGTTGTCGAGGCCACCCCAAACCCTAGAGAAGCAGCGTCGAGGCCACTAATATGATTCCTTATTGTGATTAGCTAGCTAGTTCTCGTTTGCCACTAACATATCCATATCTGTCATGTTTGAATAATAATTGCCATGTTGTAAATATTTGTAGAAACTATGGACACCCCCGAGACGAAGCACAAGAAGCTTTGTTGAGGGACATAATCGCACAAGGAAGTGATGCCTTCGCTCGTTGATGTTTCTCAACGACAACGATGGTCTGGAAGGAGAGGGTGAAGAAGCAGCTGGCTATGATTTACATGGCTCCGATGACCCAATGCCGTGCAAGAAGGAGAGGGTGAAGAAGTAGACCGTGAGGACGGCTCGGTGATCACCAAACCGAGTCCGCCAGGTATATATATTAGTTAAGCCTGTCTTGACTAGCTCTCGTCTTTGTTTTGGTATGTACACATATTAATTAACTCTCGTCTTTGTTCTTTTTCTAGCCCTCGGATCGAGCACAACCGGTAAAGAGACGAGGCCCAAGAAAAAGTTGAGCTCGGATGAAAAGTTTGAGATCATACAAATCGCGCGACGGCCAACCGATTGAACCCTACCGGACAAAGAAGGCATTTGTTGCTCGGTCACGGGGTTACGGTTAGGGACAAGATCCCGATCAGCATCCACCAATGGTATAAGCCTAAGAACGAAGACCCCGAGGTGTCTTGTGTCAATGATATGCGTAAAAATGATCTTTGGACCGAGCTGAAGTCAAATTTTACCCTACCGCTAGAGGATGATCCGGAGAAGCCATAATAGAGCCATTAATCAAGTCTTTTGCTCTTAAGAAGATGGCAGAACTATTCAGGAATTGGAAGAAAGAACTCAATACGTATGTCGAAAAAAATGAGACACCAGAATTCAAGGGCAAATATGAGAAGATCGAGATGATGGCCCGCATTTGTGGCCTACAAGACAACGGAAAAGAGTAAAAAGATGTCGGCGACAAACAAGAGAAATGCTGCGAAGAAGAAGCTTCACCATCGCACGGGTCGTGGCTACCTCGTAGCCCGCCTAAGTGGGCCAAGGCTGAGAATGATCTACTTGATAAAGGGATCGAACCGAGACAATGAATCGCCGCACCGTTGCGGACTTGGTTCTTGAGGTCGGCGGATCCTTGGACCCTATAACAGGGAAGTGCATTTGGACGGATGAACAATTGGACATACCACCAAGAGGCTTCAGCAATATATCGAAGCAAAGCAGCAAGGGAAGTTCGTTCGAGCAGGGGAGATGGACGAGCTCACAATGGCCCTCGGGAATCCACGAGCACCTGGGCGGACACGAGGCACGCCAGTTCCGTTCGTGGAAGGCTGGATTTCGGACGCAGGGGTTACAAAACCCATGAGAGGAGGAAGAAACCGGAGCAGAGCCTAATGCGAGCACTGCACGAAAGGGTAATGGGGCTAGAGGAACGAGAAGAGGAACGAGAAGCAGCAGATCACAACAAACGACCTGCCAAGCTTCCCCGGTTACCCCGCCATCTCGGCGGAGAAGCAGCGTGGCTTCCACCGAGCTGCTTCAGCCAGAGCAACATGCCTTGACGGCTCCTGCCAGCTATCCGTGGATGCTATCACGGATGCTGAAAATTGCCACCTTATGGCACAATGGAGCAATTTGAAGGTCAAGGCGGTTGTTGGCTCTTTATCCTACTAAAACCGACTCAACTTTTCACCGCCGCCGATTCGTAAGGATATGCTAAGGTGATGGTCGATGAAATAACAGAGGATTTGAGGACCTCCGGCTTGACCACCCTACCGGTGAAGGGAGTATCGGCTGGGTTCTCTCTCAAGACTCCATGCCTATGGCGGAAGGATCTCATCAACCTTCCGAATTGACGCCTCGCCTCCTCCTCCTCCTCCGGCGAGTCAGGGCACTCCGCCTCCTCCACCGCCTCCTCCTCCTCCGGCGAGTGACGATCAGGGCACTCGGCCGGCTCCTTCTCCGGCGCGTGGCGGCACTCCGCCTCCTTCTCCACCTGCACCGGCGCGCCCGAGCAGCCAGCCTCCTCCTTCTCCGCCTCGTCAGCAAGGGCGGAAGAGACCCGCCGCCGCTCCGGCTGCTCCGTCAGTCGTAGTCCTTCTCCTCCGCCTCGTAAGCAAGGAAAGAAGACATCCGCTCCGCTCTGCTCTGCCGGCATCTAGCAGTACAGCCAAAGGCGGCAGGAGATACAGATTCGGTCCTTCTCTGAAGACTCCAGAGAAGTTACCGTACGAGAGGAGCGAGGAGGAAAACGCGAAGATCGCGCAGACCGAAGTGGATGAATGGTTTCAAGGGTTGAAAGAAAAGAGACATCCACCTCCGGAGGAGAAGGTAGATCTGGTCAAAGCGAAGCGCACTCTGCTGCCCCGACAAAACCACCCAAGTCTCCGCCAAAGGCAACTATGAGCGCATTATTGAAAGGCATTTGCCGAAGCGGAGAGGTCGGGAAGTACTGTCGTTGATCAAAGGATGAAAGAATGACGAGCTGGGAAACAAATTGCCCAGCTCGGCGAACAAGCGGCAATCGTGCCCCCGCTCAAGGTGCTCGCTAGCGACATCGCCGATCCGAGGATGGTGCCCGGTTATGGCAATCCTGCAGATTACCTGCCCGACGATGTACATTATGATTTCTTGGAGGTGCAGATACAAAGATACGAGTACGGGAAGCCTCTCGTCAAAGATGAAAGCTCTCTATCAACGATGATGCGAAGATTGCATGATTGGTACATGAAAACCTGCAAAGAGTCGATGGGAGGAGTACTTTGTATGTGAGAGTTAAAAGGAGCATGACCTCCTTGGAATTGAACTGTTGCCTATTCCATTTGAGGAGTTCTATCAGTTTTCAATCAATTGGCCCTCGATAAAGCAACGGTCACCTGCTATCGTCTGTAAGTAGTACTACTTACATCATTAAGTATCTCTATATAACTCAGCTCTTTCATTGCATGTATTTATAAATATCCTCACTATATTATGCAGATTGAAGATCGCGAAATGAAGAAAAGACAAGTGGGTGATATTGGGTTCATTAACACATATCTCATAGATGCAAATGAGGTTAAATATCGTGTCAAGAAACCGAGGCCAACTTGCTACGATCGTTGGAAATAAATGAACACAAAAATATAATACTCTTTCCTTACAACTACAAGTGAGTGTTACTGTCTTGTGGCATATTCGGTTTCCTTATTAGTCCAGGTTATAGTAATGTAATATTGATGAGTTATGCATGCGCAAGCAGTACCACTATATTCTCCTAGAGATTAAGCTTGAGCCGGAAGTAGTAACTGTCTTAGACTCGAGACGAAAAGATCCCAAGGAGTATGCAGACATGACTGAAATGCTCGAGAAGTAAGTTAAATCGATCATTATCCACCATATCAGCAACTTTGTTCATTTCTGATATCAAGTAATTGTTTTCTTTGTATGGCAGGGCTTGGGGAAAATTCACCAAAAAAGCTCCGGGACTACCGAAGAAGCTGCAATTTAGACACCCGAACGTAAGTACTATATAGTAGCATATTCCACGCGAATCTCCTAGTGACTCAAGCGCTAGTTTCATCAATACCATTTAGCATGCTTGCTAATTATCAGTTTGATTGACCTCTGTTTCTTATAAAGTGGTTGTGGCAGGAACAAGTGAATGATTTCTGTGGATACTACGTTTGCGAGTCCATCCGCCACACGACCTGTGAGAGGGGCTACTCCGACAAACAATATGAAGTGCGTAAATAAAAATATTCACAATTTTATTTTATTACCATCATTTGTGTTGAGTTTATATATATAGACCCCTTTCTTAAAATTAGATGTTTCGGAAGCGGGATGAACTCCTAGCACCAGATCGCATGCGAGCAATTCAAGAGGAATTGGCGGCATTCTTTCTTGACCACATGATCGCTGAAGACGGAGAATACTATGTGGACCACGCGTCCGTATTGTAAAAGATAATTATTATATATATGTAGCCGGTAGTGTCGGATAGATATACGAGAACTTGTTGTTCGACCAATCTCTCGGAGAAGGAGAGGTGGTCGATATCACTTCTCTCTGTATGCATATATGTTCATGACGATCTTCTTTTTGCTTAATTACTAGCTCGCTAGCGTGTCTAGCTAGTCCTCTCTATACGTATGTATAGTACGTAGCGTCGACCAAGCACGGACAAAAGAGAGGACACTTTTCTCTATTAATTAGCTAGCTATAGCACAATATATGAAACACCTAAATTAACCCCCCAAAACCCCCCAACCCCCCCTTTCAAAAAAAAAACAAAAACCACAGCCATAGAAATGCTGACGCGTGGATGCCTATTGGTCCCGGTTGGTGCCACCCACCGACCAAAGGCCCTCCCGCTGGGCTCACGGACAGGCCACGTGGAGGCCCATCAGTCCCGGTTCAGATTGAACCGGGACTAAAAACGAGGTATTAGTATCGACCCTTTAGTCCCGTTCATGAACCGGACTAAAGGCCTCACCAACCGGGTCAATAGGCCCCTTTTCTACTAGTGGGCCCGATGGCCTTCCGGCTCTTTTCTATCAGCGCCACTGGGCTCTGGTAAAGGATGATGTGTGTCGAGCGGTCAAGGAGTTTTTGGCGGGGGCAGCCACGCCGGACTCGTTTAATGCCACGGTTATTGTTATGATTCCTAAGATTAGCTCTCCGGGGCTCCTCTCCCAGTTTAGGCCTATCAGCCTTTGTAATGTGTTATACAAGATTGCTACCAAGGTCTTGGCAAACAGGCTCAAGAGTATTTTGCCGCTTATCTCAGAGTAACAGAGTGCTTTTGTGCCGGGTCGCCTTATTACTGATAATGTTCTGGTGGCTTATGAATGTGTGCATGCGATTCGTACTAGGAAGCGGAAGAAACCTCTCTGTGCGGTCAAGCTGGATATGATGAAGGCTTACGATAGGGTCGAGTGGACTTTTTGGAGCAGATGTTGCACAAAGTTGGCTTTGCTTGATCGGTGGGTTCAGATGATCATGAGATGTGTCAAATCTGCCAAGTTTTGTGTCAAGCTTAATGGAGGCCTTTCTAGGGTTTTCTTCCTTCTCGGGGCTGCTGGCGGTGACCCTCTTTCCCCTACTTGTTCCTTTTTTGTGTGGAAGGTTTTTCTGCTTTGCTCCGGAGAGCTCAAGGGGAGGGGTTGATCAAGGGTGTTACGTTTGGGAGCACTGGCCCCCATGTCACACATTTGCTCTTTGCCGATGATAGCATTGTCTTTCTGGAAGGGTCGAGGGAGAACATGCATGCTTTGAAAACAATCCTGCTAAAATATGAGAGGGCGTCGGGCCAGAAGGTGAATTTGCAGAAGTCTTCCATCTACTTTGGGAAGGGATGTGGGGATGGGCTCAAGACTGAGCTTAAAAGTGAGATTGGTATTTCTTCTGAAGCCTTGAGCGAGAGATATCTTGGGCTGCCGATTCAAGTGGGTAAGTCCAAAAAAGGTGCCTTCAAATATGTCACGGAGAGCTCTAAGGGCAAGGTTATGGGCTGGAAGGGACAAGGCATGTCAAAGAAGGCCAGGGAAGTTCTTGTCAAATCGGGGCTCAAAGCAAAATCTACTTTCACCATGAGTTGTTTCCACCTCACAAAGAAAACGTGCCGGAATCTGACATCTATTTCTTCCAAATTCTGGTGGGGTGCGATGAATGGCGAAAGGAAGGTGCATTGGGTCTCTAGGGAAAAGATGTGCGAAGGCAAGGGTGTGGGAGGCATGGGCTTCCGTGACCCTGAAAAGTTCAACCAAGCTCTCTTGGCGAAACAAGCTTGGCGGCTCTTGATTGCTCCGAACAGCTTGGTGGCGAGGGTCTTAAAGGCTAGGTATTTCAAAGAATGCTCTATACTGTCTGCTACCTGTCCATCCAATGCGTCCTTTACCTTTAGAAGCATTCTGCATGGCCGAAACCTATTGAGAGAAGGTTTGATATGGCGAGTTGGGGATGGAAGCAGCATCAACATCCATCATGACAATTGGATCCTGGCGGGCTCGCTAAGACCACTGGTCGGACTTATCTGCCGGTATTACCAAGGTGGCTGACCTCTTTGGACGGTGAGGGTCGGGCTGGGATATGCACAAGATTGAAGCCATGTTCACTCCCTCGGATGCTGATGATATCAAGCAAATAGCTGTGGGGGGTGTTGGAACGGTTGACTTTTTAGCATGGAATGGTACAAAGAACGATGTGTTTAGTGTGAGATCTGCATATCATCTCGCTGTTTCTTTGTGGCGGGTGAGGTCTGGACGGCCGGCCTCATCCACTTCAGTTCAGGACCATAAAGGTTATCTTGGTTTGTGGGGCACAAACGCGCCGGGGAAGGCTAAGATTCATGTTTGGAGAATGATTCGGAATGGCCTGGCAGTGGGTCATGAGCTTCATCGGCGCCGGATCAAGCCCGATGTCTTTTGCGCCGCGTGCGGAAGGGAAGAAACGGTTCTTCACAGATTTTGGTCTTGTCCTCACTCCTCCCAGTTTTGGCAGATTTTGTCTTCAGAGAAGGGCGTCGCGGTGGCAGCTCCACCGCTTCCTATTGACTCCAGAAGGCGCTTTCAAGCTGGCTGTTGAGTTTCTTTGCGGGTGCTCCTGAAGATGAGAAGCAAGCGATGATCCATGCGACGTACGGGCTGTGGCTTGCCCGCAATGAAGCTCGTGATGGCAGGAGGATTGATCATCCATTGGAGGTTGTTGAAAGAGTCCACTCGCACTTGATGGAGTGGCGTCACATTCACGCTGTGGAGGCCAAATCGCCGAAACCTTGCCAAGTTCAGAGATGGGAGCCCCCAGTGAAAGTGAACTCGGATTGGGCCGTCTCTAAGCACAGGAACGCAGGCGGTGGAGGCGCCATTATTCGAGACCATGAGGGTGCTTTCAGGGCTGGGGCATGTCATTTCTTCCCTAACATGTCGGATCCTGAAGCTTATGAAATTCTTGCTTGCCGGCGGGGTGTGCAGCTTGCGGTGGAGCTGGGCTTTCAGCGCGTTCATCTTGAGCTCGACAGTAAGGCAGTTGTTCAGCTGTTAGTGCAGCCCGAGCGGTGCTTGAGTGTGGTGGGTCCGTGGATTCAAGAGATCAAAGCGTTGCTCAATTCATGTTTGGACTTCTGCGTTGATTGGGTTCGGCGTTCGGCCAACGTTGCCGCTCATAAGTTTGCTAGAGTCGGTGTGGGTGACGAGTTATGTAAGGCGTGGCTGAGGTCTCCCCCTGACTTTGTGCTTTATGTAATCGCTGACGACATTCCCAGCTATGCTGGTTAAATAATATTGCGGCAGCGTTGATCCTCAGAAAAAAAAAAGCTCGCAGTCTCGACGAACCATTTTATAAGCAGCAATCACAGCATGCGGTAGTTATTTAATTTATCTACACATAAATCTTCTCTGCAGTGGTTGTTCTACCATGGACTTTTTGGGATCAGTCACACATTGCACTGAAACAGCCCGGGCCGACCGGTCGTATATGATTTTCTTCCTCCCTCGCCTCGCTTTCTCACGACTAGGGGTGGAAAGTGGTAGCGGATAATCCAAAATATCTGATATTCGTATCCGAGAAAATGCCTATTCGTATCCGAAACATCCGCATCCAAACCAAAATGGAAATGGAAATTATCCGTATCCTAATTTATTAAACAAATAAAAAATAAAATATGGTAGGACATTTTGACACAAATATGGATATGGAAGTGGATACATCCGTATCCGAATAAGATTATGGGAGGTAATTTTCAAAATTCTAGCCCCGATGTTCCAATGGTCCAACATAAAAGCCAAATAAGTGGTCAAATTTTACTCTTTGTATGATTAAACTTAGAAATTATTATGCATTACAATAGTATTTATTCATAAACATATTTATCAGTGACTTCTTGTATGTCACAAGTTGATTATTTCATGTCACATAGCTATTGACTAATTTATTTAAGAAATATGTCAATATTATTCGTATCCGTTCCGAATCAAGAAAACATCCGACATGTATCCGTATTCGAATAACATCCGAACCGCATCCGTATCCGATAACATCCGTATTCGGATTCATATTCGTTTTGAAAATATGAAAACGGAAGTGGTAAGAGCACTATCCGATCCATATCCGATCCGTTTCCACCCCTACTCACGACTCAACAAGCTCCCAGGACAGCCGCGACGAGTAATGCTACACCAACGTAACCAGCCAGGTGGGGGATTGGCATTGGAGGATAGGGGAGGAAGGGGCCCATCCCCTTGAAAATCAGGGGGGAAGAGAGTTAGGGCCCGCTTGGATTAGCATTTTCGCTTGTATCCAGCTGGTTTAGAATACAGACCTGGACTGGTCGTTTTGTTTCCAAGCAGAAAATTAGCTGTGACCGGTATTTTACATGTGTAAAATAAATACAGGTGTAAAAGTTTACACCCATTCCAAGCGGAGCCTTAGTTAAGAAAATTTACATAGGAGTTTAAGTAAGCTTGCGAGATGTAGGATTATCGAGCCGCAACCCAGCAATCCAAGTAGGGTCAATTTGGACAACAAAACATATGTTAAACTTAAAAAAAACATGAATCAAAGACCTAAAAACCCAAATTGACTTAGAAACCCAACTAGAGGGAGTAGCAATACTGTTGAATTCACTCCCTCAGTATTAACTACTCCCACACTCTTATACCCCGGAGGGAGTATTTCTTTACGGAGGGAGTATTATCTACTCCCTCCGTCCAGAAATATTTGTCATTAAAATAAATAAAAGGGGATGTATCTAGATGTATTTTAGTTTTAGATACATCCCTTTTTGTCCATTTTGATGACAAGTTTTTCCGGACGGAGGGAGTATTACTTTGTACTAAATCAACAACAATTAATATGAATTGGAGGGAGTACCAGAGTTCCTTCCCAAAGAAAGCATCCATTTTCTCAGTCCATCACACTCCAATAGCCTGACAGTCCTAAGGTATGGAAGAATCAAACAACACCCGCAGCATAACAACTGGCACAACGACATCAAAACAGGCACTTGAATAAGAGGGTAAAATCACTACAACACAAATGCAAATGATGTATACCCTAAATACATAAGATCGGGCATCTTTTTACTGCACACACTATCCCATACATCCATATCAACTCTTGGCGCCCTTCTCTCCAAACAGAATCGCCCAACATCGGATGCAGAAGCATCCCTGATTCCCTCTCACGAGCTGCTGGCAACTGGCATGCAACTCAACCAGCAAAACAATACCAAAGAGTTTCACCGTATGTGCCCGCAGTTCGACATAAGCCATCAAAGGCTGCGCTTAAGCACTGAAGCTTCAGGCAGTGGTTAAAGCATTACATGTTGTGCGCGTGAAGCCTAATGTTCCATTAAAGCCGCATCAGTTTCTGATAATGGTGCAAGCAAGTCCTCGTACGCGTACGTGTCGTGGAACAAGGAAGGCTCCAACATAAGTGGCGGGGAGAACACTTGATCAAGAGCATCATCCGTCATAAATGATTGACCACTGACTGGATCAAAGAAGTTTGCAGCACTGTTTGGATCATCATAGCCATTCAGTTTACCTGATAGAGCTGGGGCTGCAGGCATTGGGCTGTCAGGATTGAAGTAAGGATCACCTGTGCTCTTGGGCAACTTCGACTGTG
The DNA here is from genome assembly GCA_021605205.1 of Aegilops longissima. Lineage (NCBI taxonomy): Eukaryota > Viridiplantae > Streptophyta > Magnoliopsida > Poales > Poaceae > Aegilops > Aegilops longissima. The sequence goes on from CM038677.1 coordinate 642,166,696, forward strand.
ACGACGGTAGACCTGTCCTTTGTTTTCTTCGATTTGCCACAGCACCCACATCCTTCCTTGAAACAACTGTTGATAGGGGAATGAAAAAGTGCTCTGAACCATCGTCACTACTCTTGTCCTGTGCACTCTCCCTGCTGCTCAATGGTTTTGACAGAGCGGCTTCACGAACAGAACGTCTGATGTCATGGGCAAAATAACCATCATTTTCGTGCACTGAACCATTTGCTTGATCTTTGGTTGAGAGGTCAATAAGTGCTTTCTCTTCCGGCATAATTTCTTTGCTAGGTTGGCGTGCTAGGGCATTCCGTCTTTGTGTCTGTGTTCCTTTTCCAGAAGAACTTGGAGTCAGGCTAAATAAAGGAGGAAGCTTCAGAGCAGGACTACTCCCAGCCTTGTCAATGCGCATTGAAGAGAGCTTAGAAGTCATCTCTGAAACTTCGCTGCTGCTTTCTTCTGATCTTCCAAGCACTGTATTTTGCACAGACAACTGTCTGGAGTTTGTTTGATCCATCGGGTTACTAGGTACACTATTCACTTCTTCTGAAAGTTCTGCTATTGACTGCTGCATTGCTGGAATAGCTTCTTTGAGTTGATTAATTAGGCCCTGTATACTGACTAAATGCTGGCGATGTTCGGCCAGTGTTGCAGTTAATGAGTCAGCATGGCTACTAGTTTCGCCGTCAGACGCACTGCGGAGTAATTCTGGCCCCTCCCCATCATTTGCTTTGGCCAAATGAAGAGATTGTTTATGAATACGCTGCAAAGCATGAGTCCACCGTCGAAGAATTTCAGCTACGTCAACAGTTTGTTGGGCACGCCCATTCCTATCATCCAATCTTGAAAGGGCTTCTTCCTTTCCCTGGAACAAAGATATCTGCTCCTGCTTGTCCAAACTTGAACCCATATCCATTGCTGCTAGCAACTGCGATCCAGATATACGATACCTATGCTCACGATGTGCTATAAGATCTTCAATTGGCCCGGAAGCTAAAACCTCATGCTGGTCTTTGCGAGCCAATATCGATTCCCACAAACGTGTTGCCTTAGATACCAAATGTGAATTCTGTCCAGACGAGCTTGAGATGCGTTCGTCCCACGGCTCCCCCTCTAGCTTGGCTTTGTTTCTCATAACTTGTAGCTTCTCTAACTCCTGCTGCAGACATGCCTCTTCAGCACATAGACTTCGGAATTCAGCAGTCATTTCATGGGCTAAATTCGACCAGGTTGTTTGCCTTTGAACAGCAATATTTGCATTTTCTAGAAATTTTCGCCTCTCGAGAGCAATCCTTGCCTTGGTTACAGGAAGCAATGCAGCCGCATGAAGATAAGAGACATCTGTGAGCGCCGCCGGCAGTGGATTTGATGCCGCATCAGCCGGAAACGTCCTCCTGTGGACCTCCCTCAAGGCATGGACAGAGAGCTGCCACAAAAGCTCAACGAACCTCGGCCCGCAGCAGGTGGCGAGGGACGAAACCCTGGAGTTGCTCCGCGGCAGCGCCCCCTGCTGCTCCAGCTCGCTGATGACGCCTTGCACGATCTTGCGGAACTCCCTGGACTGCGCGGAATCGAAGATGGGCCACACCTTGTCGAAGTCCTTGGCGGACTGCGCGGGGCCGCGGAGCGAGGACAGGAGGAAGTAGAGGAGCTGCTCGCCGAGGCGAGGGTTGGAGTGGCGGAAGAGGCCGACGCGCGCGGGGGCGGCGCCGGCGCCGGCGGGGGGGCCGAGGACGGCGGGATCGAGGCCGAGGAGGAGGCAGTTGGTGTACATGGCGCCCTCCAGCTCCGCCTCCCGCTCCTTCTCCCGATCCGTCGACATGGCCGCCGGCTTCTGCTGGGGGGCTGGGTTGGGGCTAGGTTTAGGAGGAGCGGGGGGAGGCGGGCGGCATTGGAGTCGGGAGATCTCGCGAGGCGGAGGCGGAGGCGGAGGTGGAGGTGGGAGACGAACAAACAAACAAAGAAAAGCAGGCCAGCCGGGTCGAGTCGAAATGGCAACAATTTTATTCAGGGCCGGTTCGGGCTCCTACGAAGAGGCCAATCTTGTCCCTGTTCGGTCCGGTACCGACCTCCAGGATAGGATGCCGAATGGCGCAAGGTGGAGTGGACGCTACTCATGTTGTGGATCCATTCCATTCCACATTGCGCGATTTTGTTTTTTTTGCGGGCACGAGATTTTTGTTTAAGAACAGCTAAGAGCATGAATTTGGCAAATCCAGCCCTTAAAAACTCCGGACACAACCTCAGACAGCGGCTCCTCAAATATCGAACCGGACAACTACGTTTCTTGTGTGAAACCCTTAAAAACATGCGCGTTAGTCATATAGCACAAATTCATCATAATACAAATAATTCAACAATACAATAAAGCAAAATAATTCACAACTCACAATCCGGACATGTCAAAATAAAATTCAACGTCCAAGCCATGGCTGGCCAACTTGACGAATCACTCGCCGGACGACATCCATGACGCGTGCCCTGCCGCAGGCGCTGCATTCGTCGCCTCGTACTTCCTATGCAGGTTGATCTCCTTCTTCTTTCTTCCCCTCAAGTCACTTCTTGCCTTCTACATCCAAAAGACTTGTGTCCGCTAACATTATTCTCGAATCCCGCATGTCTCGAGCAAGTTGCAACCTCTCCTTTTCAAGTTCTATTGATCTAAAAGTTTGGGCCTTCTTGAGCTCCTACTTGACACATGCATCTTTCTTCTCCCTCTCAATTTACAACTTATTGTTCACCCTCTTCCGGTCCAAATCCATCCTCTCTTTTTGTGCATCCAACATGATATTGTACCCCTCCTCCCCTGTGGGAAAAAAATGCTCGGCCATGTGGTGAACATTTTTATCGCTGCTGCGTCACGGGCGGCCCTCCCCTTCTCCCATTTGTTTTCCATCATTTGCCAGTCATTTATTGGCACGGTGGCTTGTCTATTCTCCCTTACAACTTCTTCCTCTTTCCCATCCAAACCAATGGATTGTTGGGAGCTTGAGCCATCATTTTTCTTCAACCTCTTGTTGCCAGTCTTGAGGTTTTCGACAAGTTGCGTCCACTTTGGTTTGTCATTCAATTTCATCCAACAATTGCTAAAACCGAATGACTTCTTCACGGTTTGTTGGTATAAAGTGGCTGCCAACACCATCTATCAAACAATAATTAATCACGAGAATGTGACATAAAAAACTAGCGATGAAAATTATGACAAAAATGAAGCAATTCAATCTACGTGACTTGCATCTCCAATCCCACTTTGATTCCAGCCAAGTATGAACGCATAGTGGCTGACAAACTTGTTCATGTTGTCTTGGATGATGGACCATCTACGTTGGTGTAACACCCCGGATGTAACTTGCCATATTTGTAACTCCAACTCTTGCCATTTTCGGCATTGTGATATGTTATTCCCTCCGTGGTTGGGTTCTTGTCTTTCGTTTTTGCATTTTGTCCATGTCATGCATTTTATATCATGTCATCATGTGCATCTCATTTGCATACGTGTCCGTCTCATGATTCCGAGCATTTTTCCCGTTGTCCGTTTTGCAATCCGGCACTCCTATGTCCCCCGGCGTCCCTTTTTACGTTTTTCCGTGAGCGGGTACTAAACGTTCTCGGAATGGACCGAGGTTTGTCAAGTGGCCTTGGTATACCACCGGTAGACCACCTGTCAAGTTTCGGGTCATTTGGAGCTCGTTTGGTACTCCAACGGTTAACCGCACTCTCGCAAAGGCCTCTTTTAAGTTGCAGCCCAACACCCCTTCAAAACAGCCCAATAACCCATCTAAGTCACTTCCATGCTCTCCGTCGTTCGATCACGATCGTGTGGGCGAAAACTACACTCCATTTGGAGCTTCCTAGCTCCTTCTACCTATAAATATGCCTTCCCTGTCCAATTAGGATCAAACCCTAGACGAAATCGTCCGCTTTCATGGACACGCCTGTCCAGCGGACGAAACCGCCCGCCAGCGCCCGGCCTCTCAGCGCAGCCACGTGCCCTCCGCCATACAGCGCCGCCCGCCTGCCTGCTGAAAGCCAGGCCCGGCCTGCCCACCCACGCCACACCTGCCGCCCGCACAACCCGCCGCCGCCATGGATCTCCGCCGGCGTCGCCGCCCGCCCCAGCGAGGTCGCCAGCCACCTCCAGCGCCTCCGCCGCCCGTCGCCCGCCCTCGTCCCCTGGCCTCCCTCCGCCCGGCCATGCATGGCCGCCACCACGCCGCCGCTGACCGGCCTCGGCCAGGCCGCATCCCTCCGCCCGACGCGCCCTTCTCCGGCCGCTCTCGGCCTCCTCGCCCTTCCCGTGAGCTCGGCTCAGCGACCTCGGACCCGGGCCGATCTAGATCGGGAACCCGAGCGGTTGACTTTTCTCCTCCCCCCGAATTTTCGTCTAAGTTTTAATCCGGTGATAATTTGTGGCATTTTCAACGATCATAACTCTGCACCCGTAGCTCCGTTTCGTGCGTGTAATATGTCAAAATGTTCGTCTCGAAGAGTAGATCATTTCATCACATTGCATCATTTTCATTTGAGCTCATCTTGATGCCCGAAATGCAGTTAGAAGAGGGCTATGTGATGTTAGTTTCGCTTCTTAATGTAACATGCACTTTTGTTATTTTTGCTATGATTGATGTGTGCACCCTATGAATTTGAGTCCTACATGTGTTTTGTAATATGCCATGCCATCTTTCCAGGGGTGTATGCCATGTATTTTTGTGATCTATGTGGTGACTAGCACAAGCATGCAAAGTAGGCTTCCTGATGTTGCTGATTTCAGCCCTGTTTTGCAGATATTTTGATGCCATGTTAACTTGATGCTACTGAGAGATCCATGCATATTTTAAGATATTTCAGTAAGGATGTTTTGAACATATGGTTATGCTCTATCCATCCATGCCTTTGTTTGCAATTATGGAGTGCCATAGCTTGATTCAATCGAGCTCTACTTTTGCTACAAAATGTTTCCTGGCAGATTGTTTACATGTTATTCAATTTTGCCAAGGTTGTTGTAGTTGATCCGCGTATGCTATGAAGTTGTTCTTTCCATATATGTCTTCTATGCCATGTCTTCTTCATGTATGTATGCTTAGTTTATCATATAAGGCTCTGTAGTGAGTGCTTTGAGCTCTTAAACATGCCTACTTTTTATCTGTTTTTGTCATGCCCTGTTGCTGAATCTGTTAACGAAACTTGCGACTGTGACATGGGTGTTACTATATTTTCTGATCCTTTTTGGCTTATGGTCAGTAAGGGACTTTTGTTCTATGCTTTGAGTAGATCCATGCCATGCCTTGCTTTGCTATTATAAGTTCCTGTAGCATGTTGTTTTCTTGCTCTGAACATTGCTACCTGATGCTGTTTTTGCCATGTCCAGTTGCACTTTTGCCATGCTTGTTTGGACCTGTTATGTTGTGAATTAGCCGTAGCTCAGTGTTCATCTTTTGTTAAGCATCTTGAGTAGATCACTGCCATATGCTTTGTTGGTACGTTTGGGTGCAGTAGCTTAATTTCTTGTTTCTTGCTAAGTGGCATCATGCTGTTAATGGCAGATTTGTGCCATTCTTATTTTGCTTGTCATTTGCAAACCGTGCATCCGATTCCGGTGATCTTTATATCGATTTCAACCGAAATCATCTCATCTTTCCAGCGGCATACTTGGTTTGCCAAGTTGATGCCTGGTTCATCATTTTCCTTCCGGAGCGCGCATACGCATTGCATATCACATCTCGCATATCATGTCATGTTTTGCATCATGTTGCTTGTGCATTGCACCGTGATTTATTGTGGTTCCTTTGTTTGTGTTCTTGCTTGGGTAGAGCCGAGAGACGAGCAGGTGAACGAGGAACCTGTTGAGAACGCTTACGAGGATCAAGCTTTCGACAACTCTGAGAACTTTGCAGGCAAGATGACCATACCCTCGAAATCACTTCTATCTTTGCTATGCTAGTTGCTCGCTCTTTTGCTATGCCTATGCTACGATGCCCATCACTTGTCTATCATGCCACCCATATTGCCATGTCAGCCCCTAACCATCCTTTCCTAGCAAACCGTTGATTGGCTATGTTACCGCTTTGCTCAGCCCCTCTTATAGCGTTGCTAGTTGCAGGTGAAGTTGAAGTTTGTTCCTTGTTGGAACATGGAGATGTTGTTCCTTATTGGAACATGTTTACTTGTTGGGGATATCACAATATATCTGCTATAATTAATGCATCTCTTCTCGCTCTCTTTTGCGAATGTAGCCACCATATATGCTAGTCGCTTGCTGCAGCTCCACCTTACAACTCTGTCCTTCCTATAAGCTTAAATAGTCTTGATCTCGCGGGTGTGAGATTGCTGAGTCCCCGTGACTCACAGATTCTACCAAAACAGTTGCAGGTGCCGACGATACCAGCGCAGGTGGCGCAACCGAGCTCAAGTGGGAGTTCGACGAGGAACGTGGTCGTTACTATGTGTCTTTTCCCGATGATCGAGTGGAGCCAGTTGGGACAATCGGGATCGTGTAGCATTTGGGGTATCTTCTTTTATTTTGGTTCCGTAGTCGGACCTTGAGTGTAATCTGAATGATGGATGTTTATTTATGTACTGTGTGAAGTGGCGACTGTAAGCCAACTATGTATCTATTTTCCCTTATGTATTACATGGATTGTGTGAAGATTACCTCACTTGCGACATTGCTTTCAATGCGGTTATGCCTCTAAGTCGTGCTTCGACACGTGGGAGATATAGCCGCATCGAGGGCGTTATAGTTGGAGAGAGGCCATATTGCGGGTGGTATTGATAGGATTTGAGTTCATATATCCCTTGTGTTCATGATAGTGCTTGTGGGACACGAATTAACTCAGCTCGAGCTCATATGAGCTTGGTGAACAATAAAGTTAAAAAATCCGAAAAAATTGTGGCAAACTTTGACATTTTTTGGATGATTGCAAAGTTTGTCATAGAATGACCTTCGTGGAATTTGTGGCAAAGAAACAAAACCAATGCTTCAACAAAGTTATTTTCAAAAGTTTTTGCAGTGCTGATTTTTTTTCACGACTTGCATGAACTTCATTTTTGTCGGCATCCTGAGAACGGGGGTCCCCAGACTTGCTCGCTCATGCCCACGGCGTGGTTCCACCAAATGACCTGTCGGCCCATCTTCACCAGCAAACACTCAAGACCCTCGCGAGGCGGACGACACAAGACCTCCTTAGGGGCAGCCTCACCAGGCTGGCTCGCGAGGGGCGGAGAGATCAAGGCAAGGGGCACCTCGGGAGGTTCCTGTGACACAAGCCATGATGACCAAGGCAGTGCAGGCGCCCGAGGGCGCCAGCGTCTTGCGATGTACTCTGCTTCCTCTTTGGTGCTAAAGAGGCAAAGCAGCGAGGAGTCCCGAGGCATCAGGCAAAGGTTTCCATATCGGTGCAACAAGACCAAGACCAGCAGGACGACAGGACGGAGGTCACCGTGGAGCCCAGGACGGCGTCACCACCAGAGCCTTTGGCAGGCGAAGACCACCTTTAGTCAGGATAACTTGTACTGGTTGTCCCCCTTCAAATTTGGCCGTTGTTGGATCCCTTCCCGCCTACATTTGGGAAGAGGACCAGGGCCTCTATAAATAGGACTAGCCACCACAGTAGGGGGCAACTGATCTTGGATCAGATCCATTCCATCCTCTCACACACAAGCTCATCGAAGCACAAGAACACCTTTCCTCAGGAGGCTGTTCTTCCCTTGTACTTGTTCATCATCAGCCCAAGAGGCAATCCACCACACCACATTGGAGTTGGGTATTACACCACATCGGTGGCCCGAACCAGTATAAACTCTTTGTGTCCCTTGTTCTTCCGGCTCGACGAGCTGAGCTTTGAGATCGTGGTGAGAGCGTGAGCTGGGGGGAGGAGAGATCTTCATGCGTACCCTAGAGTTCGAACCTCAAGGGTTTTGCCGGAACCCGTAATCCGACATTTGGCGCGCCAGGTAGGGGTGCGCTGAAGCTTTCCTTCCGTCGATCCACGTTCCACCGCTCTACCGCATCCATGGCAGACGCGCGTCGAGCCCGCACTGAGCGCCGGGCCGCCCTCGCCGCCCGTGTCGCTCAGACAGCTCCTGTCGGTGGGCCTCCCCGTCGTTCTCTGTCACCCGCCGCCAACGCCGCCACTGGCCCAACGGGAAACGAGCAGCAAGCGTCCTCGCTGCACCCCTCTGTGTGGCGGGACGGCCGCACCGCCACTCCATCGCTAACTCCGGCCGGCTCATCGTCTCACGCTCGTCGCGCACCCACGGACGTGCAGGCCACGCTGCTCATGGCACACGAGCTCCTGCGTTACCTCCCGGTCGACGACCTCTACGAGGACTGGTTGGACCGCATCGCCAAGCTCGTCAGCGCCGCTGGGGGCTCTCCCGCACCGCCCCTCACGCTGCCTCGCCCTCCGCCAACCGCGGGCGACGTGGCTCACGGAGCGCCTCCACCACCTCCGCACCAAGACGACACCCTGGCACCAAGACGCGCGACCCCCCGGCGCGACCCGCCGCGCCGGGCGCCCGCGCATGAAGAAAGTAGCTGCCAAGAGATTCCCCGACCCAGAGAAGACGCTCCTGCGCTCCCGGCGCCACCTCGTCAAGATCGTGTGCCGCCTGCAGCAGCGGCACGCGGCCACCAAGACCAAGCTCCTCCTCCGCGGCGGGCACCGGTGGCTACTGCAGGCTGCCGTGCCTTCACCCCGGTGTTGCGCAGCATCGTTCGGCCGGGCAAGTTCAAGCCAGACCTGCCTCCGCTCTACGACGGCACCCCCGACCCGGCGGAGTTCTTGCAGCTCTATGTGCTGAGCATCGAGGTGGCCAACGGCGACGAGAAAGTCATGGTGAACTGGTTTCCCATGGCTCTCAAAGACGATGCTCGCTCGTGGCTCCTGAACCTACCCTCGGGTTCGATCTCCTCCTGGGGTGAGATGCGTGACCGCTTCGTCGCCAACTTCCAGGGCACTCACGACCGCCCCTCTATTGCATGGGTGGAAGAACTAAAATAGAGGATTCTGAAGAAAAAAAATGGACATTTGAAATTCAATTTTATGTGTAGCGCAAAGGAGGTCGGCCGCTGGAGACCTACGCCACATCAAGCAGCAGCCAGGGGAGACTCTGCAGAAGTACATCCAGCGCTTCAACAACGTTCGCCTCAAGATCCCCAAGGTGACAGACGAGGCCATCATTTCAGCGTTCTCTGATGGCGTCCGCGATGTCAAGATGGAGGAGGAGCTCGCCATCCACGAGGAGCTATGCACGGCGCTGGAGATGTTCAACATGGCGACAAAATGTGCGAGGGCTGAGGAAGGGCGCCTCTCCCTCCTCGAACTCCCAGCTGCTGACCCAGAATAGAAGAAAGCCAAGGCCAAGGACGTGAAGCGCAAGGGGGTGACCGTGCTCGCAGCGGAGCCAGACACAAAGCGCGGCCGGCACCACCCCGAGTCGTCTGCGCCTTCCAAAATGTACACAGCCACAACACCAACGACTGTCAAGAGCTCACGGCCATTCGAGATGGACGCTTCGGTCGACGCCCCGAGCGCAACGACCGGGGCTACGACCGAGGAGGAGGACGAAGTGGAGGACGCTGGGACGACTGCGGCCCCCGTCAGGAGTGGCGCGACCGGCCTCGTGAGGATGAAAGGATCGAGAAGAGGTGTCTAGAGGGGGGTGAATAGACTCTAATCAAGAAAAGTTGCAGTTTTTAATTTCTGCAAGTTGAGGTAGAGTTTTAGCACAACTTTAAACATTCACAATACATATCAAGCAAGCATGACAAGAGTATATGAGCAGCGGAAAGTAAAGCATGCACTTTGGAAGAATGTAAAGGGATGGGATTGGAGTGTGCAAACGCAATTGGAGACACGGAGATTTTTGGCGTGGTTCCGATAGGTGGTGCTATCGTACATCCAAGTTGATGGAGACTTCAACCCACGAAGGGTAACGGTTGCGCGAGTCCACGGAGGGCTCCACCCACGAAGGGTCCATGAAGAAGCAACCTTGTCTATCCCACCATGGCCATCGCCCATGAAGGACTTGCCTCACTAGGGTAGATCTTCACGAAGTAGGCGATCTCCTTGCCCGTACAAACTCCTTGGTTCAACTCCACAATCTTGACGGAGGCTCCCAAGTGACACCTAACCAATCTAGGAGACACCACAAAAGGTAATAGATGGTGTGTTGATGATGAACTCCTTGCTCTTGTGCTTCAAATGATAGTCTCGCCAACACTCAACTCTCTCTCACAGATTTGGATTTGGTGGAAAGATGATTTGGGTGGAAAGCAAGTTGGAGAAGGCTAGAGACCAAGATTCATATGGTTGGAATGGAATATCTTGATCTCAACACATGAGTAGGTGGTTCTCTCTCAGAAAATGTATGCTGGAAGTTTAGGCATGTTCTGATGGCTCTCCTCACGAATGAAGAGTGGGTGGAGGGGTATATATAGCCTCCACACAAAATCTAACCATTACACACAAATCACCAAACTCGGTGGGACCGAATCAGAAAACTCGGTCAGACCGATTAGTTCATAATGTGACCGTTAGGCATTTCGGTGGGACCGATATTATGAACTCGGTGGGACCGGTGTGCTAGGGTTAGGGTAAAACCTCATCTTGGTTTGACCGATTACACAAACTCGGTGGGACCGATTTTGGTAAAGAGTTAACCAGAGAGTTGGTCAAGCAAATTTGGTGAGACCGATTACAAATCTCGGTGGGACCGAAATAAATGCAACATGCACCAGAGAGTTTGCAAGCCCATCTCGGTGAGACCGGGATCCCATCAGTGAGACCAAATTGATTAGGGTTTGTGGCAGTGGCGATGTCAACTGAACTTGGTGGCGTCGGATAGAAAGTTTCGGTGGGGCCGAGTTTGACTTTTGGTTTGGGACATATGTGGATATGAGAAAGTGGTTGAGGGTTTTGGAGCATATCACTAAGCACTTTGAGCAAGTAAGATATTAAGCAACACCTCACCCCCTTTTAATAGTATTGGCTTTCCTATGGACTCAATGTGATCTTGGATCATAAAAAGTAAAATGTAGAGTCTTGAGCTTTTGAGCTTGAGCCAATCCTTTGTCCTTAGCATCTTGAAGGGGTTCCACATCCTCTTGTCCATGCCACTCCATCTGTTGAACTTGTCTAAAATACACTAGATGAAAACATTACTCCAACAAGAGATATGTTGACATTAATTACCAAAACCACCCAGGGAGCACTTGTGCTTTCAATCTCCCCCTTTTTGGTAATTGATGACAACATACACCAAATCTTTAGGTAAAGATAAAGAGAATAGCAAGTAAAGCTTTGGAAGGACATGTAACATGCACATGCTCCCCCTACATGTATGCAATCATGTAAATAAGGAATATAAGAGCATGTGAAAGCATAAACATGACAGAGCAAGCAATGAGTTACATGTATCTTGGCTATATGCATCAGAGCAAATGATATGAGTATATGAAGTGTAACCTCACACTACTAGGGAAAAGGCTAGCAGCAGCGCGGGTTTTAGGTGTATCAGCAGCGCGGGGACCGGCGCTACTAATAAGGTGCTACAGCTAATAGTTAGTAGTAGCGTGGGAGAAACCCGCGCTACTACTAACTTTGTTAGTAGTAGCGTGTGCCACCCACGCTACTGCTATTACAGACTCGCGCTACTACTAATGAAGTAGTAGTAGCGTGCCTACAATACCAGCGCTACTAGTATCCTAGATACTAGTAGGGCACTTTTTTCCCAACGCTACTAGTAGCAAATTAGGAATTAAAAAAATAAAAATAGATGCAGTATTCATGAATGGAGATCGACACGCCCAAAGGCAAAATAAATTTCACAGAACCATCTTAACACTTGCAAAGGTTCATGGATGCAACATTCAACATCTCAATTCAAAGAGATCACGAGGACACACACAACCATCATCAAAAGGTTGGTACCTTCCTAGCATTTCACCACCAACCTAACTGCACCACTTATCTAGATGTATGTACAAAGCGCCGAGGTCCTCCACCTTGAGGAACTCCGGACGGTGGCGCTGCCCTCCACCTCGATGACCTCCGGGCGGTGGCGCCGAGGTCCTCCACCCCGGGACCTCCTGCGTCACAATCACCTAGACGATAATCTCTATGACACGGTTATGGGCTTCACGGTGAAGTCTGCCTCCGAGTAGTTGAAGAGCACGACTCCCATCGGGCCACAAGAGACCTCGTCGATCACCCCGCACCCAATCGAGAAAGTGAAAACTTGTTAGTTCGCTACTGTGCAGATCTAGTAGGGTATTTTCTTCAATTATCTGTCTCTTTTAGTCTATTATGAATCTTCAAAACGAAAAAACACCTACTAAATGCATACCCTAGCTGTACGTGTTCATGCTATCTTCTTGTTTTGGTGCATTCAAGAAATACTAGTGTATTTGAGCTATATATGCTTGAAATATTTGACAGTTAACATCTATTCAAAATTTATCATTTCATGGATAGGGAAATCACCAACAAAGGACATCAGAAAATTGATTCCCACTGCTCTTCAAAACAGCGCCGGGTCAACGTTGACTCTCCACAGAGCACCATTTTAAATCGGGCGTAAAATGTACACAGGAGTGATCTAAACGCCTTATATTAGTTTACAGAGGGAGTAGTATATAAGGATGCCCATCATCTTGTGGAAAAATGTACTAGCTACCAATAATGAACTATTCATGTTGAACAATTTAAATTCGAACAATTGCGAATAATGATTCAGCTTGCACATCCTATAAACAAAATGGTCAACTCCATGATGTATCCATCAACTACCTAAATTTTAACATGGAAACCTTCCATAATATATAGACGGAAAGAGATAGCAAAATGGATCATGCTTGAGATAGAGATTCTTCTCGCAAATCTTAATAGAAGACATGACCGCCAACACCGAGTCTCCAATAAGCAATAGCTTGAAGAGGTAATCACTGCATGGTCAAATAAGAGAATGTTAGTCTCCAAAGAAACACAATTACAGAGAATAAAACAAGTAGTGGTGACATTTTCAAGATGATAAAAAGGGCAGCAGCGCACATACATAGCTCTGCTGCTATGAGGTTTCGGAAGGGTCCGACCACTTCCAAAGATGATAATAAGATACAATAACTATGTCCAGGCTTGGAAGATTGAAAATAAATTAAAAGAGAAATGTATTCAAGATAATAACACACAACAATTAGATGGAATAATATTGTCGCTTAGACAAGTAAGCAATGACAGATGAAGGGACATTTTGTTGTTTAATACTCAGCCAAAATGCCGTTTTGCTAAGCTAATAGATCCCTATGTACTATTGTGTGATTACCGTGATAGAATGTAAAAATAGTTCCCTTGCAGCATTAAGACTAGTACTATAAAACAACCAGCGCCCATTGATTCCTCGCGATGAGAACCGTCTTTGAACAAAAGATCGCGCATTTGATGATCCGATACGAGCAAGTAATACAAGACTAAAGATCACGCATCTCGAAGTTTATAATGATATTACGCTTATGGTGCCTAAATTATTCTCCATATGCCATAGCAGCAGCAGCAAACATGATTAAGTGAGTGGTGTAAAACAATTACACATGGTGCTAAGTAAGATACCCCAGCTCCAAACATCTAAAATAGTCATTTCTTCTGTTTGGCACCTAGCAACATAGCTAATGGCTACATTTAGTTTGTCTTCCGCAGGTTTCCACACGCATCCATATTTTCTCAAGCCAAGTATGCATGTATGTTGGTTAATTAATTGTATTGTTGCAGTAAACAAGTACTAGCGCCTTTGCTTGTCAATTGTACATACAGAAATCGACCTAACCCTGGCAACCTCGCACAGAATAGAAAATGTTGCGTCCATTTCCAAGCGATTAGCGGGCAGGGTGGGTTGTACTGCCCCATTCAAGCCTCAAACAGATGCCAAACAACTATCACGGAGTTGGCGATACACACCACCCCAATTGCGGCGAGGACTACTGAAGCATCAAACAAATCTACTTTTCTTTTATCCAATCATGAACCATTCTAACTTTCTAGCCCAAGACACACGCATTATATATATACAGAGCAAATTTGATGACTAATTGGAACCAAAGTTGAACTAGCCTGGTATGTAGAGTTCAGCTAAGCTAGGCAAATTACTCCTCCTCCAATGGAATCAATCAAGCGAGTAAATAAACACCTCACTTGACAACCAAGCAAGCAAAGAAACCAATCAATTGTATGGTATGGATGGGGAACGCCTAATGATTTGATTAACATAACAACCACCATATATAGCTCCAACTAGTGAATCTGCTCGTGCTCACCTGAATCAAAAGGAAGAAAGCAAAAACGTTTTTTAAATCAGGCTAGAACCAGACCGAGCAAGCGGAGAGATGGAGGAGAAGGAGGCTGCTCCTCTGCGCGAGCTTCCTTTGGCATCGGCGTCGTCCCGTTCCTTGGCGCTGTTCATCCTACATCGGTCACCTCAGAGAGAAGAGACGAGAGGAGAGATGGGGGTCGAGAGAGACAGAGAAGTAGAAGAGAAGGGAGGAGGGATTCATACCATAGCACCGTCTGCCGAGGTCTTGAGGGTCACCATGGCGGGCTTCGTGCGTCGCTGGTCGCCGCCCTCCTACCTAAAGATGCAGAGACATAGACTGAGACGTGGGTGAGAGAGAGAGATTGATGGAGAAGAAGAGGAGGAGGAGGAGGGATTCATGCCATACCATACCACCGTGGAGGAGGTCTTGGAGTGCCGCAATGGGTCGCCATGGATGGGCGGCTAGGGTTTCCGGCGAGGAGGTAGGGAGGGAGGGAGGGCGTTCAGATATGACCGCGGGGTGAGCTGCTCCGCGAGTGGATCTGCGGCCAGGGAGGGATCACCGGCGGTGGAGTGGCGGCCGGGATTGGGGGAGGTCGGCGGCGGCGGCGGCTGGGTTGGAGGGGATCAAGAGAGGAGGAAGAAGGAGCGGCGGGTGAGGTTGGAGAGAGAGTTTGGTGGGGTGGGAGTGGAATTTTTTTCTTTAGGATCGGGGTGGGAGTGGTGCGGCAAGGGAGGGATACCCTCAGTAGTAGCATGGGTATCTTACCTGCGCTATAGCTATTCACTTAGTAGTAGCGCGGGTATATACCCCTCGTTACTACTATGGCATGTCCCGGGGAGGCACGGTAGAGACCGCTTAGTAGTAGCGAGGGTTAAAAACCAACGCTACTACTATCAATTTAGTAGTAGCGAGGGTTAAAAACCCGCGCTACTAGTAAGTAGCAGTAGCGAGGGGTATAAACCCGCGCTGCTAGTAAGCGTCTATGTATAAGCTTTTCCCTAGTAGTGTCATGTTCACGATTCCTTCTTGCAAACAATATGTACATTAGCAAATCTTCATGCACATGAGTGTGATGCATATACTTACCTTGTGGTCTTGAGAGCTGGCTTAGGAAGGGATGAACCTGAGTAAACAAGGTTAGATAACACAGATACATCTACTAGCACTAAAAAAAATACACTTCCGTGATGATACATGTTTGTCACAGTAGGTCGCGTTTTTTGTCATGCATGTACATCCATGACAATTTTATGACAGAATCAAGATAGTCATACCTGTGTTGTCGTAGAAGTGTTCCATGACATTACCAAAATTATCATCACGGAAGTGTCCACTTCCCTGACGATAAATCACGCGTCACAGAAGTGCTTTCGTCAAGGATGACCGACACGTGGCATCCACCGTAACGGAATGCCATTAAGCTATCGGGTCCGGTTTTAGATCCGATAACCCACTAACAGCCCCGACCAATGGGGATTTTCCATGTGTAAAATCATCATTGGCTGAAGGAAACACGTGTCGGCTCACCGTTGGGACAGATGTCATCCACTCATTGGACCTGTCGTGGAATTGTCACGTCAGATGTCCTAGTGAAAGGACTTAGTCGTGAGGCCAACGCATCTATGTGGTAGCTTGAGAGGGGTTGAGCGGAATCGAGAGACGCAACACGAGACAGGGATTTAGACAGCTTCGGGCCCCGGGAAACATCATCCGGTAACAACCCTACATGCTGTTTGAGGCTAGGTCTCATCATCATCACGAGGGAGTCACCGTAAACCGGCTCTCCTCTTTGTGTCTAGCCCTAAGATTGTTTCTTCTTGCTTGTAGCTTGTCCCTCTTTGGGGAGCCCTACCCCTCCTTATATATATTGAAGAGGCGGGTTACATGTAGAGTCCAACTCGGACTTAAGACTTAACTATTCTAACTTATCTTCATGGGCTTCTTAACATCTTGGGCTTCATAACATCTCGGGCTTCATAACCCCTGACAACCCAGTTATCACTGTTTGCCGGTTTAACATTGTCTGCCGGTTTAACATTGTCTGCCGGTTTACCACCAGCCGGTTTACCGTCTGTCTTAGCCATCTGTCTTGACTCTCTGTCTTAACTCTCCGCCTGTTTACCATCCGCCGATTTACCAAGTCCCAGCCGGTTTACAACTCCAGCCGGGTCATACCGCGGGGTATATCCCCGACATTAGCCACCAGTTTAATTTGGATTTATCCATGTTAAACTGATCCTGAGCATCTTTAAATCCTTGTCATTTCCTTCTAGAAAATCCGGGTCAATAGGCCAGCTTCATAATCAATTTGCTAACATTGGTTTGTCACAGAGAAATATTGTGAAGAATAACTTCTTTGACTCAGCTCCCAATGCTTAACAAAAATATTGGTCTTTGAAATACTCATCTGATCTTCAGCTGGTTTAAGAATGTAGAACTTTGCCGGTTTACAAATATTGATGGTACTGGATCATAACTGTTTGTTAACATCAGCTTTTGAAAATATACCTCTTATATGCCTATCACTTGTAGCCCTCAAATCTTAAGAAGGTAACATAGTAACAGCTTAAGATTTGCTTCAATATGAATGTCACAAGCTTGAAGAAATCCAGGTTGTTCATCTCAATCAATAGCCAGAACTGAGTATTCCACATATGTAGCCCCCAAGTGCCGGGTTGTCATGCTTGCAACAACCTGGGACTTGTAATTTCCTGATGCTCATAAAAATTTCAACCAGTGTAGCCCCCAAGTGCCGGGTCATTATGCAAATAATGAGCAGGGACTTTTGAAAATATGATCATGTAGAATGTAACAGCCACGTGTAGCCCCCAAGGGCCGGCTCTGTAAGATAATATTGAGCTAGGACTTTTATATATACTTCATTGAGAATAACAATATATTATGTAACTCCCCTCATGGGGCGTGAATCCACGTCCACAAGGTTGAGAGGTTTATGCTTTACCAACTGAGCAGTGGATCCTTCAATAATAGATGAAAATTTGTGTACCTTGAATTGTTGACAGGAGCAATTGGTAGCCCCCAAGGGCCGGCTCATTATGATGTGATGAGTCGGGTCTTCATTAAGACTAATAAAAATGACTTTGCATTAGCCCCCAAGTGTCATGGTGCATGCTTGCAGCGACATGAGACTTGCATATTTGATATAATCTTTAGTTGAATAATGTAGCCCCCAAGTACCGGGTCGTAAGCTTGCAGCGACTCGGGACTATTCCTTCAATTATAAAATAAATCATATCCATTGATAATATAATAGCCATTGCGCTAAAGCGACTTTGAAAACCTTAATCATAGTACTGGTTACTGATAACCATAATAAAATGCAGCCATGTTGGCTATTTGAAGATTTGAATAATATAATCCAATGATTTATGAGCGCATGATTCCAATGGCGCAATCCAAATATATGCTCAAGCGACTTATAGTCAAAACTAGACCGGGCTGATAGTCTCCGGATTATGATTTAATCGTGTTCCGTCAATCAGAATGGAGCAGTTGAACCGGATTTAATAATGTTGGGTGAAAACGCATAGTAAAAAAATATTTTATGAAAAGAAAAACGAAGCAAAGGCAAAGATAAAACCATTGCAAATGAGGCTTTGAGCCGATCAAGTGGCATTACCATGGTCGGACAAGACCATGCACCCCAAAAGGCATAGCTATGGTTCAAGTCAGCCTGGTCCCCAAATGATGCGTTGGCATTACGCCGATCAAGAGGTGTAGCGATGGTTCGGGTTCGACCAAAGCCCCAAGTGATGCCGTGGCACTAGGCGATCAAGAGGCGTGACTATGGTTCGATACATGACCAAGTCCCCAAGTGATGCTGTGGCTTTTACGCCTACCAAATGGCGTTGCTATGGTTCGGACACCCACCAAAGCCCCCAAGTGATACCGTGGCATTGCGCCGATCAAGAGGTGTGACTATGGTTCAGACATGACCAAGCCCCCAAGTGATCAATAATATGATAAGCCAATAAGGCATGATACCCATGTTTGAACCGCGCATCATGGCAGCAAGTCCTCTTTGGCACCCTTTAACTTTTTGCAAGAGATAAATCCTTCTTGAACCGGACATTAAACCGGATATTGAGAGCTTCAAAGCTTTGTGGGAGACTTCTTTCCCTTGAACCAGATTTTAAACCAGAATCTTCATTTTCAGCCGGAAATTTTCTGACGGCCTTTAAACTCGGACTTGCGAGAAGTTAATTCCTTTTTGAACCGGACATTTTTAAACCGGATTTGAACCAGATACTAAGGGCTTCAGCTTTATGTGGGAGACGGGATTCCCCTTAAACCGGACTATAAACCGGAAACATCATTGTGAGGCAGAATATTTCTGGCGGCCTTTAAATTTTCATCAATATAACAGCTGCCTCCGGGACCGGGTTTCCCTTCAACATCCTGGGGCACTTGAATTTGCTGAAACTGGCAAGACTTGCTGCATCAATCATCGTAGCCCCCGAGTCTTAAGATGACTCAAGGAGTTGTCTTGAGATTCTCCATACTTTACCATAGCAGAAGTTATATATCATCGGTGTTAATAATGCGATGTAAATCCACAAAAGGTTGAAGTGACTGCGGCTTATTATAGATGATCCCGTATGAGCCGTGTCAGCAACTCGGCCAATGGTTCCTTCCAACTGGTGATTTGAAGTTTACCAAACTGTAGTGGCGGCGATTTATATGCCTGCCCATTGAGCCATATAGTGCAGACGACAGTTGATAGTATATGATAATTTGCCTCCAATTTGAAAGAAAACCGGGCTACCCAAGCTGTGACTTGCTCATACTCAATAAAATAGCTCATGCAGACAGGTGCGGCCTGGCGTGTTGATGTAGACCAGGTCGCGAGAGACGGACGGGAAATACGTCCGCAGCATCAGAGGTGGCACAGACAGATGAGTCGGCCGCGGCATTGTAAGCCGGTGCGGACGAGCAAGTTGTCCTCCGTGTTGTAAACAGGTGCAGATGCGCGAACCGGTCGTCCGTTCATCAGGTAATATGACACGGAGAAAAACACCGTTGTAGAACGTTGCCAGCTCATGCTCCATACCGGCAGTATAGATATAATTGTCCTGCGTATAAAAAATACAACAAGGCATAGTAGTTGTTTGTGAAAAGAGATCAACATGCGCTTAACAAACAATATACATGATAAATATCACCTGATTTGTTTTTGTCGGAGAACGTAGATGCTGGTGCCATATAATACTGAATAGTATATGAACGTTGAGTTCCGCTGATGTGCTGTAGCATAACATCCACGTGACCCCATTTTTTTATATGCTCATAGCCGTCTTGCTGACAGTAATACTGCTTCTGCTGACCTCATCTTTTGAATCAGAGCAAAAGTTCTGGTATTGTGTAATATTCCTTTTACTCTGCATGGGATTTTTTACCTATCCCTGTAGCCTCCACGTGATGAGTGTGCTACTTTGAAACGGGTTGTACTGCTTTCAATCGGGCGCTCAAAGGCAAGGCCGCTCAGCAACAAAGTCATATACGAGTTGTAACAAATAGACTGGCACGAGGCCGGTGCCGGAGACGAGACCGCTCGACGGCAACTAAGCGGCTGCCCTATCCGGCGGGTCAGCAGGGTGGTTTCAAAGCGCCCGGCGACTTAGGAGACGAGCACACGGGAACTGCGACCGGCGGCGGGTTGAAGCCCGCGGGCGAGCAGGGAGTCGAGCGGGTCAGCGAGTCCCGTCATGGGATGGCTCACAGAGACAGAGGCGAACGGCAGTTGCGGATGAGCATCGAAACAGAGACAGCTCGCAAGCAGGCCACGGCTGCAGAGGCGCTTCGGCGATTTTGGATGCTGCAACGAGGGCACTCCGGTGGAACAACGAGGTGCGTCCGCGGCAACGGCGGGTTGGAGAAGCCGGCCGTGGCCGGTTCAATCCTGCCGTGGAAGTGAGTCACCGCAGAGGTGAGGCTCCAGCTCCAGCTTGCTTGGGCGGTTTTGACGAAGCGGCGGTCGGTGGCACTCGGAGTGAGCCACGGCGAGTTACAGTAGTGGCAGGTTAGAGAGGCACGGCCGTGGCTGGTTCAGCTAGACCGGTGCGGAAGAGGGTCCGCGAGATGAGGCGAATCCAGCTCGAAGCGAACCACGGCAAACCGGTGGCGCTGCTCGCTGGGCCTGAGGCGGAGTAGCAGTACGGCAGCACCAAAGCGGAGCCGCGTGGCGGTTTAGGAACAGGCAGCCGCAGTTGCGTCTTGAATCGGCGCACGTAGAGGTGGCGGTTTACTAGTGGTCGGCAGCTCAGTACTCAGCCGTGGAGGCGGAGAGGCGCCGACGACTTAATGCAGGGCCGCGGGGCGAGGCGAAGCGGGGCGGAAGCAGTAGCTCAGGTGCACCGAGGCGGCCCACTCGAAAGCAGCCGGCTCGAAGGGTAGCAGCAGCGAGCTGGCGCTAGAAGGTTGGCGATATGGGCGGCTCTGTTGGGCGCGCCCGTTGCGGCAACCACGTAGGGCGGAGCTTCCTGCAGCAAAGCGGCTCAGGCCATGACAAGGCCACGGCTTTGACGGAGCTGAGCCGCTTGGCGACTCGTAGACAGCTGTAGCAGACACGGCAAGCTGGTTTGGATGTGGAGGCAAACCACTACGTGGCCAGCGACTCGAGGGCATAGACCAGAACTGTAAAAGCGCGGCTACGGCAGAAGGAGCTTTAGAACAACTCAGAAGCGAGGTGGCTCTCGGAGGGCCACGACGGTTCTGAAACGGTGATGGTGGCTTGACGGGCCCCACGGTAGCGAGGCAAGTTGATGGGGCGTTAAACCGGCTCAAGCACGGCTGTATCCTCACGGTGACGGCTTAGGAGGATCTTGTTCCGGGTCGTAATTTGACTATGGAGTCTCAAAGGTGAAGACCATTCGGAGATGCAAAGGTGACCTGGAGCTGGAACAACTCGGTGTTGACTTAACATCATGGCGGTGACTCGGATTGAGGCCCTAATCCCATCCAAGACGTACGTACACGCATAACCTTTGTTTGATTGATGCTCCATTGGTTGAATTGCTTATTAGCAGCGGGTTCCTGATCTGCCTCGTACTGACACACTGCATCGGGCAGAGGAGGCAAGACTTGGCGGCTCAAAGGCGCTGGGACTTGAATACTCCGGTGGCGGATGGCGACTTGAAGCTAAAACTGAGGCGGAGAATAGTAGAGACAGGCCGGCCCGGCGCTGGCGGCCCGAGGCGTACTCATCACGATAGCAGCGGCTCGTTGGCGGGTCGACGGCGGCGGTTCAGAGGCCATACCGGCCAAGGTCAGCAGCGCAACGAGGCCGGGTCAATGTTGTATCCAGGTTGTGGTTATATCTACTTCCGGATCGTGATTGAAGATTTCTTAAACCGACAAGTACTAGTAGCAGCACCATTATTTTCTTCGGGACTTGATCCATCAATCGAATATGCGTGGAGGCGTGAAGCGGCTAGCACAACTTGACTTTAGACAGAACAACTGCGATGTAGATTTCCCGTCCGTTTCGACGCAGCTTGCAATTGGTAGACCGCCGGAAACCAATGGCATGACTTTGACGGAGGCGCACCAAAAAACATATATCTGCCTTCCGGGTCGTGTGCGGCTGCACGTACGAAACCCTAACCTTTCAAATTTGAACTTGCATGATGATTCTTCTTCACCAGATGATCACGAGCTCCTCGATCCCTGGGAGAGATCCCTTCAAGAACTCAACTCCACCGTGCGTAGCCCCACGGTGGGCGCCAACTGTCGTGGAATTGTCACGTCAGATGTCCTAGTGAAAGGACTTAGTTGTGAGGCCAACGCATCTATGTGGTAGCTTGAGAGGGGTTGAGCGGAATCGAGAGACGCAACACGAGATAGGGATTTAGACAGCTTCGGACCCCGGGAAACATCATCTGGTAACAACCCTACATGCTGTTTGAGGCTAGGTCTCATTATCATCACGAGGGAGTCACCGTAAACCGGCTCTCCTGTTTGTGTCTAGCCCTAAGATTGTTTCTTCTTGTAGCTTGTCCCTCTTTGGGGAGCCCTACCCCTCCTTATATATGTTGAAGAGGCGGGTTACATGTAGAGTCCAACTCGGACTTAAGACTTAACTATTCTAACTTATCTTCATGGGCTTCTTAACATCTTGGGCTTCATAACATCTCGGGCTTCATAACCCCGGACAACCCAGTTATCACTGTCTGCCGGTTTAACATTGTCTGCCGGTTTAACATTGTCTGTCGGTTTAACATTGTCTGCCGGTTTACCACCAGCCGGTTTACCGTCTGTCTTAGCCATCTATCTTGACTCTCTGTCTTAACTCTCCGCCGGTTTACCATCCGCCGGTTTACCAAGTCCCAGCCGGTTTAGAACTCCAGCCGGGTCATACCGCGGGGTAAATCACGCATCATAGAAGTGCTTTCGTCAAGGGTGACCGACACGTGGCATCCACCGTAACGGAATGCCATTAAGCTATCGGGTCTGTTTTTAGATCCGATAACCTGCTAACAGCCCCGACCAATGGGGATTTTCCACGTGTAAAATCATTATTGGCTGAAGGAAACACGTGTCAGCTCACCGTTGGGACAGATGTCATCCACTCATTGGACCGAAGGCGCCTATGATACGTTGACACATGGCACGGCCGAACAGACGCCCATTCCTGTGAAAAGGCCGGCCTGTTTGACTTGGTCAAAAGGTGGCGGGCCGGCCCACGGAAAGCTTGTCAACGGCCTGTTCGCATATAGACCATTTACAGCCCGCTAACCCAGGGCCCATTACGACCTATATGAATTAGGCCCAGTAGCGTCATCTGGGCCGTCTAATATGATTCCAGCCCATTTTAAGTTCCGGCCCATGTATGGCCCATGACGTCTTTCGACCCATATGAGGCCCTTTGTAACTCTTGGCCCTTTAACGGCCCGTGGTGAAACTGGCCCGTAATGAACAGTGTATCACTTTATACCCATTAACGGCCCATTAATTCATTGGGCCGTTTGTAGCCCATGTTATCTTTCGGCCTTCTCAGGGCCCATTTATTCTTGGGCTCATTTCCAGCATTCAGTTACTTACGGCCCGTTACTGCCATTTTCTGCTTGTGGGCCAAATTCAGCCCGTGGTTACAGTCGGCCCATTTGTGGCCCGTTAATACGTTGGGCCGTTTTCATAGCGTCATCAAATACGGCCTATTAACGGCGACCCGTTATGGTCGGCCCATGAACGGATGACTCCAACTCTAGCTCGTTTACGGCCATAATGCAGTCTGTTTTTGGCCCATATTTGGCCAATCGATCATACGGCCCGTCTAAGGCCCATTGATGATACGACCCGTAGAAGGCCCATTGTTTCTACGACCCATAGAAGGCCCATTGTTTCTACGGACCGTAGAAGGCCCATTGTTTCTATGGCCCGTAGGAAGCCCAGTGTCACTACAATAAATATGTAGCCCATGGCCTGTTAAAGGCGGGAAACTACTATAGGTTTAGACACGCTAATGGCCCAAGATGATTATAGGCCCACGTTTTGGCCCATATGAGTACGGGCCGGCCTGAAGACCAACAACACTGAGATCCACTGAACCTTCCGGCCTATTACAGCATACCGACCAAAGAATAAACCTAGACTATACAATAAAGAAATTGCGTCATATTACATCCACTGGGAATCAAAGTTCGCTACCGGTGATAATAAAGCGCAACATGACTGCGGATTACATACACTGGGCATCAAAGGTCGCCACCAGTGCATATAAACGCGTCGGCAAAAGAATATACAAAACTGAGAGCACTTCAGAAGGCACTAGACCTGGCAAGCTCGGGCCCCACAAGCAGCCGAACAAGCTGATGAGAACTCAGTTGTGTGAATGATAGATGCTTCATCCCTAGATGTATGGCACCATAGTGCGCAAGGCAGTCCCCTGACATCTTCATTACATCTTTGACTTCAAGTTGGAGCTGAGCTGAAGCAAGCCTTTCCGCTTTAAGTTGAGACTGAAGAAGTCGAACTGATTGAGGCAGCGACTGCACAGAGGTTGTCTCACTCCTGATGGTGAGTAGCTTCAACTCACTGTCCTCATCAAGACAGGACCTTGGGGTCATCTCGCTGTCCTCAAGATGGTTTAGCTCACTATCTTTTCTAAAATTCTGCCTGTCATAAGAGATACGACTCTGAAAGAGAAACAAGGAGACACGTAACAGGTTTCACAATTATATAAGCAAATAAATGGATTTGTTCTGCATAAGGAACATGTTTTTACAACTACAATTTAAAACTGGTAGTTGTTGCAAACATCCAATTAGATGTAAACAGCAGTGCAGTAAATGATGCCTATCCAAATCTATACTAGAATAAAGTTTGAAGGCTTGAGAAGGATGAACTTACATTACATGTTAACACGGGCTGGACAAAGCCCTTGTCCATGTTGATGGAAAGGTAATTCAATAAATTCC
The DNA here is from genome assembly GCA_021605205.1 of Aegilops longissima. NCBI lineage: Eukaryota > Viridiplantae > Streptophyta > Magnoliopsida > Poales > Poaceae > Aegilops > Aegilops longissima. The sequence continues at coordinate 642,191,434 of CM038677.1, forward strand.
CCAAAGAAAATTCTTTATAAGCGTTGCCATTATTCTACATTTTGCAAAGAATAAATATAGATCAAATAATATTGGAAGAAATAGAGGATAATGAAGCTCAGGTGCAGACTGATGATACATAATCAAATAGCAATTAATTAAGTACAACGTTACAAGGCAAAAGGTACTGACAAGAGGAATGCAGACATCAACGTGTGCAGTGGCATTGGCTTTATTCAACATTTTGGTAAGAGTAAATATAGATATGATAATTTGGTGAAAGTGGAGGGCAGGGCAGATAAGATGCAGAGTAATGCTAGACAATCAACTATCTCATGATGCATGTACAGCAATACCACCACCGTCCGTTATTAGTTGTCGCTCAAATGGATGTATCTAGCACTATTAAGTTCTAAATACATCCAATTGATCAACAATTAATTCGATATAGAGGGAGTACATGACAACAGGTACTTACATGAGCAATCCAAAACTTCATAACCATGGTGTTAATTTTACATTTATCTAAGAGTAAATATAGATCTTATAATTTCAAGCAAATGGAGGATAAAGAAGCGAACATTTACAGTGATGCTACATAATCAAATAGCAATGAGTGTAAGTATGCTGACAAAGGGCAAGAGGTACTGACAAGAGCAATGTAGAGCCCAGTATTGTTGTGAGGTCCTATGATCCTTTGAGCAAGAAGATTCATCTGAAATTAGTTTTCATACAAGAGAGAAGGTAAGGCACATGCAGAAATTTAGGAGTTCAAATTTTGAATTGATATCATAGACGATTACGTATTTGGGCTATCAGCGGTTCTAATAGGGGTTTGGCCACTGGAGTAGGGGTAAAGTCTGTTACAGTTGGGCCTGTGTTTTCTGTGGCTGCTGATCTATCTGATTTAACATGTATCACTACCTTTTCCAAATACCTAGTGAGGGACTCCTGGATTAGGGGGTATCCGGACAGCCGGACTATATCCTTTGGCTGGACTGTTGGACTATGAAGATACAAGATTGAAGACTTTGTCTCGTGTCTAGATAGGACTCTCTTGGCGTGGAAGGCAAGCTTGGTGATACGGATATGTAGATCTCCTTCTGTTGTAACCGACTCTGTGTAACCCTAGCCCCCTCCGGTGTCTATATAAACTGGAGGGTTTAGTCCGTAGGACAACAATAATCATACCATAGGCTAGTTTCTAGGGTTTAGCCTCTACGATCTCGTGGTAGATCAACTCTTGTAATACTCATATTCATCAAGATCAATCAAGCAGGAAGTAGGGTGTTACCTCCATAGAGAGGGCTCGAACCTGGGTAAACATCGTGTCCCTTGCCTCCTGTTACCATCCACCTTAGACGCACAGTTCGGGACCCCCTACCCGAGATCCACCGATTTTGACACCGACATTGGTGCTTTCATTGAGAGTTCCACTGTGTCATCGCCGCAAGGTTCGATGGCCCCTTCGATCATCGACAACGATGCGGTCCAGGGTGAGGTTTTCCTCCCCGGACAGATCTTCGTGTTCGGCGGCTTCGCGCTGCGGTCCAACTCATTTGGCCATCTGGAGCAGATCGAGAGCTACGCCCCTGGCCATCAGGTCAGGTTTGGAAACTTTAATTACACTGCCGATATCCGCGGAGACTTGATCTTCGACGGATTCGGGCCCATGCCAGGTGTGCCGCACGATCACGACGAGCACGGTATAGCTCTGTCGTCGGACGGTGTTCGGGAGATCACGCCAGCAACCACTCTGGCCTCTAGTCCGGAGCAGATCGCGCCATCCGAGGACGGGAGGATAGACTCCACCATGGAGGCCGCACCCTCAATGGCGATAGAGCCGAATACTGACCTTACCCCTCACGAGAGCCGCGTCGCCGAACTGCTGGACTCGTCCCCGGCCACGGACCCCATACCTATCGAGTCCGATTGGGTGCCGATCATGGAGTTAACCTCCACGGATATCTTTCAGCACTCGCCCTTCAGTGACATACTGAACTCATTGAAATCTCTCTCCCTGTCCGGAGAACCTTGGCTGAACTATGTCCGGCTAGAGTGGGATGCAGACAACGAAGAAATTCAATCCCCACCCACCACCCACTTAGTAGCCACTGTCGACGATTTAACCGACATGCTCAACTTCGACTCCGAAGACATCGATGGTATGGACACTGATGCAGGAGACGAACAGGAACCATCGCCAACAGGGCGGTGGACTGCCACTTCATCACACGACATATATATGGTGGATACACCCAAAGAAAATAATAACGAGGATGCAGCGAAAAATAGCTCCCACGACAATCAATCAAAACGGCGCCGTAGGCGCCGCTCTAAATCCCGCCTTGGCAAAGACAGCGACAACAGCGCAACAAGAAGCCAAATTGACCCAGCGATAGAGCAGGGTAAGCCAGCGGACGACAAACAAAGTGCGGAGCCACTGTTCGAGAACCGCGACGCCGAGCATCAAGACAACCAACCCGTCTCCGGTCAGGAGAACAGTTCGGACGACGACAAGTGCATCATCCTGGAAAGGCAGCTGGAGCAAGAAAGGCTTATGGCCACTGCAAGAAGTTTGAAGAAGCAGAAACAAAGGCTCAAGGCCGCACAAAACACACTCAATAGTAGATGGAATAAAGTGCTCGACACGGCAGAAAAAGTACGATGGCGATGCCCCCACGAAGAGCTACCCAAAGCGGAAGCTGCTGCGAATTGACGACGAGGCCTTGAACCCTCGCAGCCAAAAGACAAAACCACCGATCGGTCGGATCGGCGACCTCGTGGCATGACGAGGCGCCAACGAGGCCGCATGAAAGTCAATACATGACCAGCGAGGACCGCATCAGCGGGCGGCGCAACCAGATCCATCTACGGATCAAGAAGCGTGCTCCAAAGACCCAGCCAACACCAAATACCACAACCGTCCGAATGCCATGGCACAGCCAAATACAGGGGTGTCGCACACCCCCTATGTTTCACCGACGAGGTATTAGACCATGAATTTCCAGAAAGGTTCAAACCAGTTAACATAGAGGCATACGACGGAACCACAGACCCTGGGGTCTAGATCGAGGACTTCATCCTCCATATTCACATGGCTCGTGGAGATGATCTCCACGCCATCAAATACTTACCCATCAAGCTCAAAGGACCAGCTCGGCACTGGCTGAAAAGCCTCCCCGAAAATTCCATTGGAAGTTGGGAGGAGCTCGAGGACGCTTTCGGTCTAACTTTCAAGGGACTTATGTTCAACCCCGACGCCGATGATTTGAGTCATATAATTCAACAGCCGGAGAGTCAGCCCGAAAGCTTTGGAATAGGTTTCTCACTAAGAAGAACCAAATTGTCGATTGTCCGGACGCTGAAGCCCTAGCAGCTTTCAAGTACAGCGCTCGAGATGAATGGCTTGCCAGACACCTTGGCCAAGAAAAGCCAAGAACAATGGCAGCCCTAACAAGCCGCATGACCCGCTTTTGCGCGGGCGAGGACAGCTGGTTAGCCCGCAACAGCACCAGCGACCCAAGCACATCCGAGGTCCGGGACGACAATCGAAAACCGTGACGCAGTAAAAACAAGCGCCGGAATAAAGAAGACAGGCCAGACAACACGACGGTAAACGCCGGATTTAGAGGCTCTCGACCGGGTCAGCGGAAAATCCCTCTAAAGGCAACATAGATGAATCGACCAGCCTAAACAACATTCTAGACAAACTATGTCAGATCCACGGCACCCCCGGCAAACATGCAAATCATACCCACAGAGAATGCTGGGTCTTCAAGCAGGCTGGGAAGGTAGACGCCGAACACAAGGGGGAAGACACTCCGAGCGAGGACGAGGATATGCCTCGCCAGCAAGACACTGGGGGACAGAAAAAATTCCCACCAGAAGTCAAACAGTAAATGTTATCCACGTGACAAAGAGGAGAGGCAAATACGCACTCCGAAATACACGAGTCACAGAGCCCGTCACCCATGAGTCCTACCACTGGTCGGCCTGCCCGGTCACTTTCGATCGCAGGGACCACCTAATAGGTATCCGGCAGGAAGGATCAGCCGCCTTGGTGCTGGACCCAATAATAAACGGATACCACCTTACACGAGTCCTTATGGACGACGGTAGTAGTCTAAATCTCATATACCAGGACACCATCCGTAAAATGGGGATAAACCCAACAAACATCAGCCACAGTAATACTACCTTCAAGGGAGTAATACCAGGCACAGAGGCTCGCTGCACGGGCTCTCTAGTACTAGAGGTTGTGTTTGGCTCGCCCGACAACCTCCAGAGCAAAAGGTTAACCTTCGACATTGCTCCATTCCGAAGTGGCTATCAAGCACTACTCGGACGAGAGGCTTTCGCCCGTTTCAATGCAATACCGCATTACGCTTTACTCCAACTTAAAATGCCCGGTCCGCGCAGCACCATCACAGTACATGGAAATGTTGAGCGTTCGTTCCGAGCAGAAGAACGCACGGCTGCTTTAACAGCCGAACACTAGACAGTCTCACCACCAGAGACGATGACCGGTCGTTAGGACCGCGGACATGGTTAGACGAGTCCAGCCAATCATTGGATAGATATTGGTTCGATGGTTACACCCGTATAGACGGTACCAGGGGCTTCGCCGCGATAATTTGGCTCAACTTTACCCATCTCGACTTTTTCATGGTTTATTTATAATAACCAAATTTTTGCACAACAACTTTTCACTAAGCACCTCTCTTTTACAGATGGCGATCGTGCTACACCGTCCGTGATACGGCATAACAGAGACACGAGCAGGGCGTGCAGCGGGGACCCGTAAAGGTTTCTCTTTAGATTAAGACCTGCGTAAACCTTTTTACTGTATTTTGTTGTTCACATCCTCCGGATTCTCAATACAACCGAGAAGGATGCTGACGTCTTGGCATGTGGCCACGTCAGAATATTGCTCGTACCTGGACACTATGGTTTCATTATCCAAGGGCATCACCTAAGCCCAGTATATGTTTCAAAGATCGAACACCTTAGGGAGTGTTCGGCGTCGCGAGTTAGACCTTATATGCATCAGCTCCGAATCATGTCTTTGGTCAAATGTTGGGTTTGCCCAGCTCCTGTGTTTTTCTACCTTACGTTCCGCTCTATCGGCTAAGGTGGCACCAGGAGAACTACTGCGATTGTGCCACTCGCTGGCCCGGACGAGAACCTCGATGAAAGCGGCGGATGTCATGATAAAGCGAGAGACTGGTCAGCCACTCGATGACTTATCGGAATCTTCGGGATTCCTCCGCATTAACGAAGGGCCGTTCCCCGGTCAGGCATGACCACGCCCCGTATTCGGATGAGCGCGGAGCCACCAGGGGCTATATAGTAGCCCCACTGTCAAACTCCTATGGCTAAGTGAAAGTGTTAAAGCAATATAGTCCGATTGCCTAGTTCGTTGCGCTATCACCTCCTTAATGGACCAAGACGTTGGATCAAGTGTGAACACGCGTCTTCTACGAACACCCCCGCATTATATGCGTGGGGGCTGAAGCCGACGACTGCAAACTTTTAAGTTATATACACATATACATAAACGGCCGCACAGGAGGCATCATAACACTTTTAGGCAAAAGTATAATAATAGCCTTTATATAATTTCGTAAAACATTGTTTTTCAATGGGAATACATGTCATTCGAACATAATATTCTTCGAGCACTGCGCTTCTATTGAACGAGCGCCTTCAAGGACCACATCAAAGTAGTGCTCGGCAGGTACTCGGCTAATTGCCGAACTAGGGGCTGCAATTGTGGTGGCTTCCATCTCCGCCCAGTGCGTTTTGACATGGGCAAGAGCCATCCGCGCACCCTCGATGCACGCCGACCTCTTCATAGCGTCGATGCATGGCACAACACCAAGGAACTGCTGCACCAAGCTGAAGTAACTGTTCGACCTTGGCCCTGCCGGCCACAGGTAATCCACAACAGACCTCATGGCGAGTCCGGACAACCTATGGAGCTCGGGCCATTCGGCCATCCGATCATTCAGAGGAAGCGGACGCGCTGGACCATTAAATTGCGACCAAAACAGCTTCTCCACTTCACGATCCCTTTGATCTTTGAAGAACTCGGCGGCATCAGCAACACTCGCTGCCAAATCCAGATAGGCGTCTGCAAAACTCCACAGCCGGTCCAGAGGAGCATACTTAGGATCTACGAACTTCATCCGTAGCATAAAGGGCTTCCGAGCCGCGATATCCCGGCGTGGCGCAGCTCCTCCTTCATCGCTCTAATTGTAGAGCGGGATTCTTTGGCTGCTACCATGGCCTTCTCCAGCTCCGTAGCCCTCGCTCGGCTTTCCTTCTCAAGAAGCCGGTATCGGTCGGCGGCATCACTTAACTCAACGGCCATCTTGGCCATCTTCTCCTTACTTTGGCAATGGGCAGCTTGTTCGGCCCTCAGCTCTTCAGCCGCCTTTAGAGCGGCCGCATCACTATTCCTGGCTTGCTTTTTGGCTTGGGCAAGTTCTGCCCGAAGGGTCTCCACTACCGCAACTCCATTTGCATTTCACAACATGTTCAAGATACTGACATTACGCTCCTCTTACCATATGTTGATCACCGGAGAAATTACATACCCCGCGCCTCGTCAAGCCACTTGTTGACAAGCACGATGTCGGCATCTGCCGCATCAAGTCGCCGCGTTAGCTCGGCAACCTCACAAGTCCGGCTAGCCACGGACCTCCGCCACCGCATATGAAGGCGGCTGGATTATTACAGTGGCAATGATCCTCTGTTTACCGCCGTTCCGGCGGCAACCGAGTCTCGGGGCTACTATACGCACAGGGCACATTTAAAACATGTGCTGATCTTGTCAAAAATACACGTCACTGCGTACCTCAAAACCTTTCAGCAGACTCATAAAGGCTTCATGCAACCCGCTTTACTGCGGATGAAACCCTCTCAACCACCGCGCATTAGCGCGTAGTGCGCTCACGAGATAGCCGCTTGCTCTAGCAGATCCTTGATCGTCCGACCGCATGACAAAGTGAGCCGGACCCTTCGGTTGCTCTCTTCAAGAGCGGATCTCGAGGACTTGGTGGCGAAGAATCACCCTCTGGCCTTGCCGGATCGGGAGAAGCCCTCCGAGACGACACCTCGGGTTCGCCCGCCTCGTAAGGCGGGATGGCGTGGGGAGGCGTTTCACTCTCCATCATCTCCGAAAGAAGATCTCCCGAAGACAAACTCTGCCGAGAAGGGCCACGATCCGGACTACAAGACGGATGTTTCGGTTATTTTCCTCAGAAGTAAAGTAGGATGTTTTTTACTATTAAACCCTTTCTTTTACTTATAGCTCGATGGTGAGCTAATCCCCTTGCGGGCACTGTATGGCCAGGGTATCCCCGATGCCAGGACCCTCTGGCGAAGATTTCTTCCCCCGTTTAGAGACTATTGTCTCCGGGCCTTCAGAGGCGGTCCTTTTCCTTCCTTGGGGAGAGGGAGCTTTGGCTTCTTCTCCCCGGTTGTCCGCCTTTGTGGAGGCGTCAGCCTCTTTATTCCCACCTTTATCCTCCCCTGAGGGCGCTTGGTAGGGCGCAAGCTCCAACATCTGGACTAATACGGATCCGGTGAGACCTCGGGGAGGGCGGACACTGATCATCTTCGCCTTTGCTATCCATCCTGGTCAAAGCGACTTTTCGAATGATGTCGTGATGAATAGAAATACAACATGTTCGCCATAGGGCGACTTACTTGGGTATCTGGGCGATTGCAGCTCAGACCCGCGTCCTCGGTGGAATCCGGACACATTGCTTGTGGTCCGAAGTACAATTTGTACATCTCCTCGAGCGTCATGCCGAGGAAGTGCTGGATAGCTCGCGGTCCCTCCGGATTGAATTCCCACAGACAAAGGGGACGACGTTTACAGGGCAGGGTTTGGCGAAGTAACATTACTTGCATTACTGTGACCAGATCAATATCTCTTTCGAGGAGATCTCGGATGCGGCCCTGCAGTATGGGCACGTCCTTCACTGCCCCCAGTCTAGCCCCTTGTTGATCCATGACGTTAGTCGTGGAGGGTGACCCGAGCGAAAGGCAGGTGGGGCCACCCATTTGGTACCCCTGGGAGCTGTGACATAAAACCATTCTTGTTGCCATAAGTTGGACACCTCCTGGAAAGAACCCTCGGGTCATGGGGCATCGGCGCTTTTGCTTATTACAGCAGCTCCGCATTCTGCATGTCTCCCCTCAATCGTCTTCGGCTCCAGTTGGAAGGTCCTGAGCCACAGGCCGAAGTGAGGGGTGATGCGGAGAAAAGCTTCGCACACGACGATAAAAGACGAGATGTGGAGAATAGAATCCGGAGCTAAATCATGGAAGTCCAGCCCATAATAGAACATGAGCCCCCTCACGAAGGGATCTAGAGCCAGGCCTAGCCCTCAAAGGAAGTGAGATATGAATACTGCGCTCTCGCCGGGTTTGGGAGTAGGTATGACCCACCCTTGAGCAGGCAACCGGTGCGCAATATCGCCGGTCAAGAACCTGGCCTCTCTTAACTTTCTGACGTCTTCCTCCGTGACGGAGGAGGGCATCCACCGATCTTGAAGGTTGGATCCGGACATGGTTGAAGGTCCGAAGCGCCTGACCTGTGCTTTGGGTGTTGGAACTCGAGGTGGGGGAGGGATTTGCTTGAGTTTTAGGAATAAAAGATAGGCCTTGGTCTCTTTATAAAGAGGGTGAATACCAGCGTCCTCCTCGTGACCGTTTGGGACTTGCACATGTCGAGGAGTCATACCAGCAGTCACGATTGGGTTACCCACGCCCGTATTGATGAGAATCCCGTGATAAGGGGACATGATCTCTGCTTCGACAAGACGTGCCAAGGAAACCGCCTCGTGATATGCGCCAAGGCTGGTTGAAAAACATGGTTCGACAATAACCGGGCCATGGCATGATGTCATGGTGTCAAATATGTCAGCAGGTCGGATTTGTGAATATTATTCTCTCTACGGTGTAATGTGGATCTTGTTTTGCAGAGCCGGACACTATCCTTGTGTTCAAGATCTTCTAAGGAGTATTGGGAGGAAGAACCCGCCTTGCAATGCCGAAGACAATCTGCACGCTGGAATCATCATCATTGAAGCCTGGTTCAGGGGCTACTGAGGGAGTCCTGGATTAGGGGGTATCCGGACAGCCGGACTATATCCTTTGGCCGGACTGTTGGACTATGCAGATACAAGATTGAAGACTTCATCTCGTGTCTGGATGGGACTCTCTTGGCGTGGAAGGCAAGCTTGGCGTCTGGATATGTAGATGTCATACTGCTGTAACCCGACTCTGTGTAACCCTAGCCCCTCCTGTGTCTATATAAACCGGAGGGTTTAGTCCGTGGGACAACAACAATCATACCATAGGCTAGCTTCTAGGGTTTAGCCTCTACGATCTCGTGGTAGATCAACTCTTGTAATACTCATATTCATCAAGATCAATCAAGCGGGAAGTAGGGTGTTACCTCCATAGAGAGGGCCGAACACAGGTAAACATCGTGTCCCTTGCCTCTGTTACCATCCACCTTAGGCGCTTGATTCGGGACCCCCTACCCGAGATCCGCCGGTTTTGACACCGACACCTAGTTTGTACTCCTTGAGGATCTGCACTCACCCTCATCCTTTTGGTCATCTATTACGAAAGAACAACAATTGACTGGAAAAACATAGTATGACGACACATGGAATAGGTACAGAAAATGGATAGGTATGGCATATACTCATATATGATGCTTAAACTAAGCAGATGGTGTAACAAAGTAGAAGTAATGAAAGAGGTCAGATGCAAAATATGTGCGACCAATACAACCTTGCCAAGTTAGAGCATGCACCTTGATGGGTGAACAAGATAGGCCATCCTCCACCATGCCAAGTTTGTTAGCCAGTGGATTGTTCCGCAATATTCCTCTTGTGTGCCCATTCTCATATTCATTTTGATAATGTTCAATACCTGACATGCATGAAAACATAAAAACAAGTGAGATTATCTTTGTAATGCAGAAGTGATTCTAACACAATACTTCCTCCCTGTAAACCCCTTTGTGCTATCTCTGCAATTATTCTAAGAGGTACCATGCATGCTGTAATTTGGTGTGTGCATTAATATAATGTGGCCTACTACTCAAAATATGAGAGCTCCAGAAGTGATGATACTTCGCAGATGACAGCTTCAACATATAGTAAAGAAGAACAAGTCGACCTGACCTGACAAATTCAAAATATACTAAGGGAGAATAACTCGACCTGACCAGTCGACCGTAAGAGAAGAGGATCATCTTAAAGAAGAGCAGAAGAGTAAGCAGATTGAAGATATTACAAGTCTTTCTATACATTGTCGGTTGGCCACCCATGATGAACCAGAGCGCACATAGAAATACTATTCCTTCCGGTCTCTCCATATGTGGCTCACATGCATTTCAAAACTAAAGTAGGAACATGTAGCTGACGAATTAAACATCTCTCAATTTTACTAATATCAGCATAATATCAGATTTGAATTTGTACAGCTAAGCTTGTTTAGATCGATGGGTGGAGTAGTCCTATTACGACACGAACCACGTAGGCTGATCGTGGTCATCATAAAATGGGGAAACCGTAAGCATGATGAGTATAGTGTTGACTGTGGTAGTGGGATGGCAGATCTGAAGCTGCAAACCGCGCAAAGGGTAGTTAGCAACCGATATTTGCTTTGAAATAACAACTAAGATTTGGTATGGACAAGAAAGTACGGTCAACAAGTGACAAAGAAATGCAATTCTGCTGTCTCTCTATATGTCGCGACATGCATTTGGAAACTCAAGTGGGACCTTTAGCTATCCAATTAAATGTGTCAGTTAACTAATATCAGTATCATATCACAATCATATTTGAACAACTAAGCTTTGGAATTTTGAGTGTTGTGTTGTTTAGCTTGAAGGGTGGAGTAATGCTAGTATGATGAAAAGCACCTACCGGATCATAGTAGAGTAGATAAAAGGGGAAAACCCTAAGCATCAAGAGTAAAATCATGAAAGTGGAACTAGCTGGACCAGTGAGTGGCGCACATGCTTTTCGAAACGAATATAGGAACATTAGGTGACCAATTAAACATTATCTGTTTTAGTAATATGAGCATCATATCAGATCCGTATTTCCACACGTAAGCTTTGGAATTATGAGTGGCATGTTGTTTCACTTGATGGGTTGAGGTCTTGAGGAGCAGTGCTAGCACGACACGAAGCAGTGAAGCACCTACGATGATGGTAGTGAATATAAAGGGGGGAAACCATTATCTTTACGAGTATAGTGACCGTGACATGGCGGATCTGAAGGTGCAAACCGGACAAAGCTACTTCACAACCAATGTTTGCATTCAACTAGCCACTACGATTTGGTACGAACAAGAAAAGTACAGTAAACAATTTAAGATCTATTTTCCGGGTGAGATCAATAACTTAAGCACATATGGAAGAGTACCACCTCTCTTGCGACGCCGTGTAGGCCCCTGCTGATACGTTGAGGGTGCTGCGGGTGCGATGGCTGTCGGCGGCGGGGAAGAAGACTTTAGCTGGCAGACGGCCGGGTCGGGGGATAAATCCTGTTGCCATGGACGAGGCTGTCGTAGGAGCGGCAACGGCAAAGTGGACGACGCCACCGATGAAGCGAGATGACGCGATGAAAGGATCCTGGTCCGGCGCCGTGGATGAGAGACGTCCATCTCTTGCAGTGGATGACGGGGTAGGGGTAGCGGCTCTGGCAAGGTGGAGGATGGGGTGGCGGACGGAAGAGGCTGGCCGCAGTGGGGAGGTTGTCGTGGCGCCGATGGTGTATGAATGGGGAAATGGTGTGGGAGGAGGGGATCTCAAACTTTGGTACGCGCTTGTCTAAAATGTGGGAAAGTTACGAACTTATCCCCCGTTTAAAATTTCGGACATCACGTCAGTTGGGGATAGGACGGTAATCTCGCATCTCCCTAATATTTGTCGATAACGATTTTGGGCGAGGAGAGGGTGTTTTTCCGCCCACGGTTGGCGCCCACGGTGTATGAACGGGGCTGACAGGTAGGGCGGTTGTGTCACGTCTGAGGGAAGTTACATCTGCCCTATTTAAAATATTAGCCTACATCGATTTCAGACGAGGAGAGTTTGTTTTGCCGCCCACCGTGGATGAATGGGGAAATGGAGGGAGAGACACATGTCTTTCGGACGAGCTTGAATCAAATGTGTTTTGCCGCCCATGTTTGGCGCCCACCGTGTCTGAATGGGCTCGAGGCCGTCGTGTCACGTCTGATTGAAGTTACTAGTCTACCCCTATCGACAGCAGTGTAAATCCGATCGATAAGGATGCCAAGTGTTAGGGGTAGACAGTAATTTCCATCTCGCAAACACTTGCTTCGGGCAGCCAAGAAATGATAGTGGGTGTTTAGCCGCCGTTCAAAACTTGGGAGAATTAGCATTCACGTTTGCCACAGGCCACAGCAACTAAATCCAAATCAATTTTATTAGATTCACGAGTATCCACAGATAATTCTACATTTTGTTATTTATTTCTTCAAAACCACAACAAAGATTTATTCCACCTTTATATATGATTATGATTTAGAAATGTCGTGATCTTGAATTGATGGGTTGGATACACTTTGAGTCAAACAGTTATTTCATCAATACAATATGCTCACACGAAAACAGTTCACCTTATGTCAATCATACAAGTCTTGAGGATTACCTCGCCTAAAAATTCGGATCATTACAACACATGGACAACATAGGGGTCTTACAACATAATCCATTCAGAGACATGACACAACATGCAAGTACAATAATCTAATGACAATTTCAACTGCTATCTAAAGAAGAACTGGGATTACCACAGGCTTGAGATAGCGGCGATAGGACCTCCTCCGTCTTCAAATGCAACATTCTTACTTCCTCCAATTCTTGGGTTGCTTGCATAATCGTGTAGCTAATTGCATAATTTCCAGCTTCAAGATCGAGATTACCTCATTCATGGCAGCCACACCATCTCTTTCGCCTCTAGTAGAGCCTCAAGAACTATAATATCTATGCTCGGACTGCTCTCCGTGGTGTTGCCTCTGAACTGCTACCATCTGGTAACATGGATGGCGCCTTTGCTTCCACAAATAGATTTTGGGGTTGTACATTGTGTCCTAGTGTGAACGGCATCCTAAAAAGTTTCCACTGGACATAAGTAAGAGATAGTTATCGCATGATCCAGGCAGTAAGCTTACATGGTAAACGACATACGAATTATTGCCGAGCATGGCAAGCTATATTTAAATGGTTCGAAGTAGCATCAGCCGAAAAGAAATTAAAATGGTAAAATGAAACTAGGGATGTAAGTGGCAAATAAACGACATCCGCCAGTCCCATGTAGTTAGTTTTTGCTAGCTCCCTGGTTCATTTTCCTCAAAAAACAAAAACTCTTTTGAACTATCATACCACTAGTGGACTTTAATCGGGACTAAACGGGACCCAGTTGACATCCCTAGTTGAAAGGGAGTGTACCACCGCTATATTTAAGTTGCCAAGGCATCTAAGTAGTTGAAATAATCTGAGAAAGCACTTAACAGTGTGGCCTCATATAAACTACGAAGACAGTCTTGTGATGAAGTTTGGAGGAAAAGTTAAGGACTCAAATGAACTATGCATGCATTTCTTTACGATAGTACAGCGAGCCTTTGCTTGACATATTAGCCAACTCGGTATAGCGTAACAAGTAACAAACAAGCATTCGAATCAAGCAACACAACAAAGCAGACAACTGAACTATTTGTTATTCTGTAGGATTACAGGTTGAGGGCACAAGCCAGGAAAGCAGCCCACACGCATTACATTTCACATGTACTAAAACACACTGGCTTACCATATGTTGCTGTGAAGCTTCACTGCTGTTGCAATGTTCTTTGAAGATATCGTCGACATCCGTGGTTGCAAATCTACTTGTTGTAGTTTATTCGCACCCTCTATTTAGGTAAAATTAATTTTAATCACATGCCTTTGGTTCAAATTGATCATCAATGGTTCATCTAAACTAATGAAAGAAGGGTGTGTGCATACACGACAATATATTTGCTTCCCTCTATTTTTATGCTTGTTAGAGTGCCAGCCCCAAAGAACAAATATTTTGCTTGATGGGGTTGGTAGCTCCATAATTAATAGAAGCATCAAATTAGTCATGCAACTTGGGAAGATCAAGAACACACAAAAAATTAATGAACAGAGGCTCGTAGCAGTGATTAAATAGCTAGCATCAGAAAATGTAGGGTAAAACGAACAAAAACCAGCGGAACCACATGCTAGTTTGATGATGTGTAATTAAGCATAAAGAACATGAAGCAGTCTGATGGAACCAACAGGTGGCATCAGAACAATACCATTATCATAAATATAGCATGCAAGAAGTAAAATAGTAGGCAGTGATATCTAGGAAGTACACTAATACTTAGGACAAAACTAAAGCATATTAACTATATGTGCACTAGTATGTAATTTAGCACATGTAACATGTTCCTTTGCCGGTATGGCCCTACGGTGCAAGCGAATAACGCGTCTCATGAAAAACTGAATGATGCCCTGAAGAAATTCAAAGGTGCGGTGCTTATGCTAAGAAAGTGAACGTAGGCGTCGGCCGTTGGATAATAGTAACTGATTCTCAGCGGCGTATGGGTATCGTTGGCATACTTGATAGCTAAGGATCATCGATGGTGCTCGTGTTGCGGTTGAGTTTGGGCGGTATCGCCGTCGCTGAAGCGGCTCGGTGCTACGGTTGCGGCGCTGTCGACATACAAGAAAGCTCATATGTGGTAAGTGAACAGTTGCGATAAAGAAAAAACGAAGGATACAGATCGAAATAACTGATGAGGCGCGGTGTCGGTAAAGCGGGGCGGTGGAGTTGAATATGGCGTCCGTGGAGCAGGTCGATCACGATGGGCGAAGGCTTGGCGAGCGCGTTGTCTGATGCTTTAGGTGAGGCGGATCTGTTGCGGCGGACGAGGGCTTGTATGAAGGGCCAGCGACGGGACGGACGATGGAGTCAGTGAAGGGCCTATAATGTGGTGGACGAGGGCGCCGGTTAAGCAGATCCGGTGTGGTGGGCCATGATGGCAGTCAAGGAGATCTGGAGCGGTGTACAAGCCAGTCGCTCAAGCAGCTCCGGTGAAGTGGTGAGTTGGCAGTTGGGGGTTCCAAGGTGCGGAAGGTAGATCCGTCGGGGTGTGAGGTCCACCGCTGCGGCGGAGGACTAGATTCGGCTTGCCGTGGTTGAAGTCGGGGAGGGAAGGGAGGGCTCAGGGGAAGAATGTTGGGGGCAAAGAGGGGAAAACAATGGAGTTACCAAAGCAGCCCTTTTCCATTCATGTGGCAGGGGTAAAACAGGAATATCGCAGGGCTAAATTTTCAGGCACGAGATATTTCGATGTGAGCGGAAAGTTTGAAAGCTTTTGGCACCTGAAATTATATTCTGTTCTTGTATGGACGACTATGATATCATGGCCGAGGATTTCTTTGTTTTGAACGCAAGAAAGTGCAAGTTTTGAAAATCAATGTCTCCAACTCAAAACTTAGATTGTCCATTCAATTCAAATATGGATCATTGAGCTACTACAAGCAAATACCATCATATGGTCCAATTCAAATAAAATTCCAAATGTGTTTATCCTAAATATGATGACAAAAGCAAAAATGTGTATGCGTATGAATAAAGTGGATGATTATAAAGTTTGAACATGCCCGTATGTGTATATCTCTAGGTTTGATATATGAATTTGAAATCACGAAATCCCGGCTTAAAAAATGTATCTCCGTTTAAATGAATTACAAAAGCTAATGATGGAGTCAAATTCCAAAATTCCAATCTTAGGTTTGTAATTCTGGTACATCAAAGTATATCACGCATGTTCAAAAGTATCATTATCTCATAGTCCAAACTATGAAACAAATTGATCAACCTTGAGTGCACACACTATTGACCATGTATATCTCAATTACGCTAAAGTCCCTCAAATATAGACACCTCACTCTTTATCTGAAGCCAACCCCCTCGTCGCCCACCCCACCCTGCCGCCCCCCCCCCACACACACAGAGAAGTCGTTCTCTCCCCCAAACACCAACACACGAGGACATTAACACCCCTCTCTCTTCTAAAGTCCGGACCCCAATATAGGTCTCTATCACTTTGTCTCTTGGGCATGCACACATATCTTCCCCCACTCTCTAGCTAGGTCTCCCGGCATCTCTCTTTCCCAAGCACACGCACTATGTAGAGTGTATCTTTCCCATACACACAAAACGTCGCCCCCAAACGTCTATCTCCTAGTTATGTGGTTCTCGCACACTCACCTCACACACCACCCCCATTGCAAAACAAGCACACTTTGTCTCCTTGTGCACCACTCTCCTCTTTCTATCTCTCCCACATGCGGACCCGCCCCAGCTCCTCCCTGTATACATATATGTCGTGACTCTTTCCGTAGCTCCCTAATGTATCATCGTTCTCGATCTCGTACATTGTTCTCTACACCATCTATTATAGATCTCTCATGAAGTCCCTATCACACACACGATGAATCGCTTCCCTTGCGTCTCCGCTCATAGGCCTATTTCAAATAATATCAACATTGTCTCCCTATCTATACGCCATTTATGGACACAAACGCCTCCTCTCTCGCCCCCTCTCTTCCTCTCTCTCTCTCTCTCTCTCTCTCTCTCTCTCTCTCTCTCTCTCTCTCTCTCGCTAGCTCTCTCTCTCGCTCTCACTCTCCTCTCCCACACACACTCGATGTCTCTTCCAAATAGTCTGCTCTCCCCGCCCGCACCCATGCTATCCCGCTACTACACATGTCACACCATTCCCCCTCCCTTATACTAGGTTTACATCATTAGTGGTCTCTCTACTCCACATACACACACTCCCTCTCACACACAAACACGCGCACAAACACACACAAACACACACGAACACCCATTAATCTGGATCCTCATCTCTCCCCATGTCCGCATGTGTATCTCGCACACTCACTCTCTAATTATGTATATGTGTCTCCATGTTACACAACACAAAGCCCCATGTACATGTCTCTCTCTATCCTCCACACACATAGACACAAAGAATCTGTTATCATTGCCTCAGTCTCTAGACATATCACACACGCACACTGTCTCTCTCTCTCTCTCTCTCTCTCTCTCTCTCTCTCCCGCAAACACGCTCAATAAGGGTTTCCCCATGAATAACTTACCGTCTATTCATCAGCGATGCGTGGCGATCTGGCGAACACGAGACGTGAAGAAGAATAAATCTACACGTGCTTAGACCACCTAGTATGACTACTAGGACTAGAGTAAGCCAAAAAGCGCGCCGCCATCACCCCCTCCTTATCGGTGACGGGAAAACCTTTGTTTTACACAGTCGAGAAGTCATTGTGCCAAGGCCTCACATGCTGAGGCGTTGAATAGAATGTAGATGCTAGTTTACGGAAACAAGTATCGATAATACGTTTGTATCTCCATACTTATATTTCTTCTCTTATAAAAAACCAAGTTGGTGATGATGGTACGCGTGCCATCTTGCAATATAGACCGTCCGATGTATATCTGACTGATGGAAAAGATACCCGCACCCCTCTCCACATTTGCAAACAAGGCCTCCCTCGTTCATCCTTATCTCCAACAACCTCATTGTTGAGCAATTAAGAAAGGAAGCCTCTGGACCAAACTGGCCTGGTGGCCGCTGCCGGCGTCGTCAATCCCCATGCCCCCGCTCAGTCCGACCACAATCACCACTACGCCTCACTCCTCTTCACCTTATCTCCTATTTCTCGAGATATCATTAGTTTTTACACATGGGATTACTCCCGCGTGGGTCAATCTGGCACAAGTGTTTTATAAAAAATGCATCTTGATGTTCCGTGCAATGCGAATCTTGCTAATACTCCTCTGAGAAGACTAAGTTGGTGATGATGGTGTATGCGCCATCCGTCGTTTGTGACCATTAGATCTACATCTAACGATTGTGAGGTAAGTTGTTTCCTTTTCTCACAAACATCCCACTTGTACCAATTTGCAGAAAAACCCATAATTAGTATCTTAAAACCAACCACATCCCTCCCTGACCTCACCAAAACAGCCCAAGGAATATATTCTAATTGAAACATAATATATCTCTAGTGATATATGTATATCAAAATTAGAGTGTATTTTATCAAGTTTATGGATAAGTATTATTCTAATTATGATTAGTTTACAGCACATGAACATTGCTACTATTTCCAACCATGCAATTTTTCCCTAGTATTCCATAGTTTGAGTTTTCCATCAAGATATTAGTCACTCATGGTTGATATTTACTTTCAATCATGTACACATATGCACTATGTAACTAGCCTTGCTTATTGGGTTCCAAAGCTTAACTTTCACTCCTACTTACAATATGTAGAGTATTTAACAAAAACTACCACTTTCAACCAGCCTAGGAAGAATCTATTGTACAAAAATAGCAAAAACATACCCAAAATTTCTTAATCCACGCCAAAAACTACTACCTATCGATTAGGTTAGTTTAAACCCATTTATGACAGGGTTGGCCCACACGTCCGTCTTGTGAGGCAGCTTAAACCAACACATTTTGTTTGACCGTTGATCACGAGGGACCCACATCGACCTTCTATCCTATTATTCCCCTCAAACCATTATTTTTCCTGAACATTGCTTCAAACAGTCTTGATCGTGTTAAATCGGTGGCGCCGGTGATGGCGAGTTGGCAGCCACTCATTTGGACAGGCCGGACGCCGCTGGCCTCCGCCGCAGGTTGGCGAGGCTGGCCCGGCGTGACTCACGGCGATCAAGCCGCCGTCTTGGCCTTCGCTCGAGCGGATGGCTGGCCTTAGCGCGCACGCACGAGCAACCGCCATGCTGCCGTGCCAATCTAGCTAGCAAACCTTGCGAGACAAGCGGTGGGCGAGCTATCTTGGCTAGCTAAGCGGCCATGGCGCCGGACGGAGCTGGCATCCGGGCTGCCGCAAGATGGGCTCCACACGCCGGCAGTTTTGACCTCGCCTTCGCGTGGCGTGGCTGCATCCCATGGCCGATGATGACTAGGTGGGCGGGCGGAGGTAGGAGGTCACTCGGGGATTTTGTGCGGTGACATGTAGGTCCCACAAGTCATGCTTGCCGGTCGAATAGAAGGCGTTGACTTAATGGGCGACATGGGCCTGTTTGGATACTCTAAGTCGAGGGTTAGATTCTAACCACGAACTCACTCTAACCAAAGTGGTGTTTGGATGGCAGGGTTAGATTAACAACAAATGTATCCAAACAGGGCCATGGGTTGAAACGTGCCTATAACGACACTTTGTAGAGTAGTCGTTTCTTGGTAGGGCTGGTTGGTAAGAGCATGTACAATGGTTGATAAGGTAGTCTTATCTTAAGTCTGCCACATATGCAAGTGGTAGTAGTTTCTTGGCATTATTAGTGGTTTCTTGCATTATTGGGGGTTTCTTATAAGGAACAATGTACTACTAGCGACAAAAGGCGATTCTAGGTTGTGTTGTACTCCAGCGAGTACTACTAGTGGTCGCGGGAGTGTATACCTCGTTTTGTGGGTTCGATCCCGCTTGAACGCACGACGGCCTTTTTTTTAAATAGTAACTTTGCTGCGAGCTAATATTTTACATGGGTAGTTTGAGTTTTGAAGTCAAACGGACGTGTGGCACCACAATCTGGGTGCCTTTGGATAGCCTAATACGTGAGCAGGTTTTCCTTCCCGGCATCTCATGGCTCGCGTGCTTGCCCTAACCGCACCTAAACTTGCAGCTTCCTCATCAGCTAGTAGCATATTTAAACTAAGCGCCTCCCAATTAAGCCGAGGGCGGAAAAGCCTGGTGGGGCATTGGGAACTGTGCAATATGGCTCTGTCGTAAAGTGCTCTACTACTACTCTGTAGCTTGTGGCGTTGCGCATGGACTTCACTCCGTTATCGGCTCTACTATAAAAGAAATTCCTCTTGGCGTGTTTTTTTGAAAGCGGAGGCAAAAGCTTTGCTTCATCTCATTCATAAAGAAGGAACTACTAACAAAGTTCGACGAGATCCATTACACCTCCACAAATGGGCGAAGAGCCTAGTCTCGCTGTATCAAATAACTCAAATGTTACGCCACCATCATTTGATAAGCAGGCTGCTAGTGTGTGCACGAGAGGAGGCGGTGAGTAGGCCAGCTACGTGAGAGGAGCGGCTGAATAGAGCACCGAGAGTACCCACTAGGCCACTACGCAGTGTACTTTCCCTACATTGATAGTACAGCGATGGTTACGGAGAACATAGTACCCTCCACTTCCAGCTGTAGCTCCTTGGCCTGAGATTCAAGAGTTCAAAACTGGTGCACTATACTAGAAGTATAGTACATCGCACTACTAGTTGAGAAAGTAGTACTAGTACTGCTACAGTACGAGTACGTACTCCTCCATCACATAATGTAAGAAAATTTTTTGACACTAGTTGGCATGTACAAATAATAGCAAAAACATACCCAAAATTTCTTAATCCACGCCAAAAACTACTAGCTAGTGTCAAAAATTTCTTACTAGTGCTATTATTTACAGTATAATGCAATCCCATAACGTCCCATAATGCTAGTACTATTAGTAAATAATAGCCTCACCCCTTCGCTAAGGAACGATCTACAGTTGGAAGGGACGAGGCCCTGCGGTTACTACGCTCTTATCTCCTCCTCGCCAGTTCCCCTCCCCCCGAAGAGAAGGCAGTTTGTCGCTGCTCCCATGGATTCGCCAGGCGGTTCTCCTCCTTATCGGGGCTGGGAGACCTTGGATGATGATCCTCTGGGAGAAATCGCACGCCGCTCCGACGTCCTCACCGCCGCAAGACTCTGTGCTTCCTGCACCAACTTTTTCAAGACGGTGCTTAAAATGGCTTGGGAAAAGGCCATGCTTGTTGGTCTTCCATGCGTCCTCGAGGAGAAGGTTCTTCTATGGGACAATCCTTCAAACAGTCCACCGCTCCCTGGCCATGGTTGCACGTTGACTCCGCTAGAGTTCTTGGCGTTGAGAGGTAGTCGGATTTTGTCCGATGAGCGGTCGATAATGGAGTTTGATCATGTAGTACTTTGTTATTCCATTTCCATCCGTAATTTCTCCGCTGCCCACCGTCTTATATATAGGTCAGGTCGGCGCCAACAAATTGACTTGCATACCTCGGCGGATACCATCATCATTTTGCACAACATCCATAGCGGTGTGGCTGTTCGGTGGACCCTTCTCCACCAATGGGATCGGCCTTACGGGTGGCTGGGCTTGAATCGTATGATGATGCCTACATGAGATTGAAGAAGATAGCAATTGTGGACCCGCCGACAAAGCGGCAGCGGCTCGACGATTACTATCTCATCGCGGTGTTCGACATAAGTTGCTATCAATGCAAGAGGTAATGTGGCGGAGGCTAGCGCATGTTGGCGGCGGCAGATTTGTACCCTACGTTCGAAGGCGCCGTGCGCCATCTAGGCGCATCTTCGCGGTGACAAGCCGGGGACTTGTTTCATCTGGTTGCCATCCTACGGTGCGGAGATTACAAGCGGAATGCACAAACCATCATTTGCATCCCTAACGGTACTCCATTATTTTGCGAGGACCCGTCATCCCGCGATCAAAATAAGATCGCCGATCCTGGATGTGCATTTTCATCCTCGATTCGGTCTAACACGGAACCTTGTAGCTGACTTTGGCATATTGGGATCAACTATCTTAGCAGATCGTTACCCATGGTACCAGCGATGTGCAACATGGTCACACAATCTACCACGATCGGACCGTCACCATCTACCCGGGTATTCCATTTTAACCCTCTCGCCTTCTCTTTCATTGTTGTACTAGTACTCTACTTACGTACTAGTAGGAGTACTTTTACCTTGGAGGGCAGCGTATAGCTAGCTAGGCCCTTGAAGACTTGAACCCACTAGCTGCCACCATTTTGTTTTCCATGTCTTACTATATCATCCATGTAGCCAAGAGTGGCTATATATAATAAGCCGGTTATTTTACTTCCTCTATACGAGTAGTACTATTTCTGCATAGTATTACTGACCACCATATTTGAGCACAACATTATTATGCATGGACCTTGACTATATGCGTCACCATGTGTCTAGATCTGAGATGCAGCGTGTACCGGATGAGCGGCGCGAGTTCGACCCCGTGATGCTACGTGGGTGCCGAGGAACACTCTTGGAAGTACTACGCTTTTCATTGGGGACAGCTACCCCATTGTGAAGCGGATGCCACCTTCCGTGCGACGACACGGAAGGCCTGCCGTTCATGAAGCATGGTTATGTCTTGATCGCACCGCCGGATGAGCGACATCTTTGGGACCACGGTATCCTTGATTTTGTTGGGATCTCTGGTAGGTGCGTCGACGCAAATTAAAATTTTCCTCGCGCGAGAACATCCGGGGAACATGCTACGGAGATGGATCATAGTTCGTTACCACTAGGCAGCGATGCGTGCAGCGGAAGAAGAGTTGGGGCAGCGGCGTCCGTGTGGATCGTGTCCTCCTCGTCGATCTCCCTCGAACAGCGGTCGTCCGATACCACGTCTGAGTTCGCGCGGGCGGCGCTAGTGCACCGCCTCTAACGGTATCCGCACGTGCAGGAGGAACACCGTGCGGCGGACTGCTAGGTCCGATCACACGATCGGCGGCGAGTGGAGGTGGCTATTCGCAACACATGCAAACCCTAGTCGCGGCGCGCGGCGATCAACCACATGAGTGTGCCACACCTCCACTTTATATAGGCGTCCGTCGCGAGCTCAACACTTGGGCCTTGCATGGACCCTAAAGCCCAAAGTCTACTCGGTCACGTTCCTAGTCAATTCGGATCACATCCGACCGGTGTCCGACGAACCGACCTCGTAGGTTCCTTCCCTTAAGCCGCGACCCCTTAGGTTCAAGTCGGCTTGGTCACGATTCGGATCACCTCGACCTGCACGGTTGGTAGCGGCCTCTAGCAAGGCGTGCCGACCACCAAGCAGACTATGAAGCTGGTTAGGCGAACACAGCCTGGCGTGTCACACTTCATTCCCTTTGCCACACGATATATGTTGCCGGGCTCAAGGCGAGACTGTCATCCTTGTGCTAGCCGACCTCTTTCTCGCTCGATGATACCGACCACTATCCGGATTATCTCATAATCCTTGTCGCATAGCCATGCTTCTCTTGGTCGGATCACACGAGGGGCCCAGTATATCTCTCCCGATCGGAGGGCAAATCTCATCTTGCTCGACCATGTCTCGCAGCATGGGATTGGACAAACCGAAACCTACCTTTGTAACTACCCGATCCACGAGTAGCGTTTGGTCGGCCCAAAGCAAGTCTGTCACCATCCAGTACATGCGTCGGCTCAGGTCTAGGACATAGAGCGTATGTTGTACTAGAGACTCACAGATGACATATCGCTGCGTCTCATAGTTGGGTCTGTCCGACTCGGACCTTATCTCGACTCGGATCCGACTACGTCGAATCCGACCAGACCTTTCCAAGTCCATATTATCCGGTTAGCATCCAATGCTTCATGGCTAGTGAGACCAAGCCATCGACCGTGTCATATGCTAGTCTAGTCGGCTGCGCGTCCACACAGCCCTTTCGACTAGGGACCTTTTAGGACAGTCATCATACAATGCATAGTCCCACAAACAAGTCACATACTTGCTGATACACATCATTGATAATGTCCAAGGACTATCTTTATTCATAAACACATAGGAAATATCATCATACATGATTGCCTCTAGGGCATATCTCCAACAGTCTCCCACTTGCACTAGAGTCAATCAAATAGACATCGAATGCCCATAGCTCTAACGTGCCCCTCATGCTTGGGTTGTGGAGCGGCTTAGTCAGCGGATCTGCAACATTTGCATCCGTGTGAATCTTGCATAACTCTGCACCACCATTCTTTCGATCTTTCGTATCGGGTGATATTTCCGGTCTATGTATGCGACCTTGTGGTGATTCCTCGGCTCCTTGGCTTGTGCGATGGCACCAAAATTATCACAATAAAGGTTCAACGGTTTCACGAGGCTGGGAAAATACCAAGATGATCCAGAAAATGCGGATCCAAACACCTTCCTTTGCGGCTTCACAAGCCGCAATGTATTTAACTTCGTGGTAGAATCGGCCACCGTATCCTGCTTGGAACTCATCGATTACTGCTCCTCCATTCGGGGCGTACGAATCCGGACTGTGATCGACAATCATATCATCGGTTTGGAAACTAGCATCAACGTAACCCCTTACGACGATCTCTTCCTCACCTCCATAAACTAGGAATATCTCTTTAGTCCTTTTCGGTACTTCAAAATAGTCTTTACCGCTGCCCGTGACTCTCACAGGTTGGCACAGGTATCTGCTTGTTAGGCTTATGGCAAAAGCAACATCGGGCCTTGTACATATCATGGCATACATGATGGATCCGATTGCCGAGGCATACGGAATCCTACTCATCTGCCGCTCATCGGATGTCGAAGGACTCGAGTCTCGCTTAGCCTTATACCATGTGAGAGTGGAAAGAACCCTTTCTTCGCCTCACTCATGTTGAACCGCTTCAACACTTTATCTATGTACGTGCTCTGGCTTAAGCCGAGCAGCCTCCTCGATCTATCTCTATAGATCTTAATGCCTAAAATATAGACTGCCTCACCAAGGTCCTTCATCGAAAACTTGCCATTCAATGACTCCTTGACCGAGTTTAGCATCGAAACATCATTTCCGATCAGTAGTATGTCGTCCACATACAAGATCAAAAACATTATCGAGCTCCCTTAACTTCTTGTATAAACAAGAGTCCTCTTAAGCTTTTGATGAGACCGAGACCGGTGGCGACCTCATCAAAGCAGATGTTCCAACTCCGAGATGCTTGCTTCAACCCATAAATGGATCTCTTGAGCTTGCATACCTTACTAGTGCTAGTCGGATCGACAAAACCCTTGGGCTGTATCATATACACGTCCTCGGTTAAATTTCCGTGAAGGAAAGCCGTTTTGACATCCTATATCTCGTAATCGAAATATGCAGCTATAGCTAGTATGATCCTCACCGACTTCAGCATCGACACCGGCGAGTAAGTGTTGTCGTAGTCAATTCCTTGAACTTGTCCATAACCTTTAGCGACAAGTCGAGCTTTGTGGATCTGAACATTTCCATCCACATTGATTTTCTTCTTAAAGACCCATTTGCAACCAATGGCAGTTACGCCAGGTGGCGGATCAACCAAGTCCCAGACTTGATTCTCATCCATGGACTTTAACTCGGATCTCATGGCCTCCAGCCATGCCTCGGAATCTGGGCTCACCATCGCTTCCGCATACGTGGCCGGCTCGTCGCTTTCTAGCAACAATACATCACGCACTCTGCGCAATCTTTCCGACCTCCGTGGTTCGGTGCGCTTCCACTCTGGTTCCTGGCCGACTCGGTATGATCTCATCACCAGCCGAGCCGTCCCAGTGGTCCTCGAATTTCTTGAGTAGAACTGTCCTCCACGGCCTCCCGTGAGAAACTCTTTCTCAAGGAAAACCCGTTCGAGCAACAAACACTTTGTTCTCTTCCGGTTGTAGAAGTTATATCCCAAGGTTTCCCTCGGATATCCACGAATATGCATTTATTCGACTTGGGTGTAAGCTTATCCGATATAAGTCTCTTGACAAATGCTTCACAACCCCAAATCTTTAGAAAAGACAAGCGGGACTCTTCCGGTCCACATCTCATGTGGTGTCTTGTCTCTGATTTTGATGGTACCCTATTAAGTGTAAAAGCTGCAGTTTCTAGAGCGTATCCCCAAAATGACAAGGGTAAATCTGATTTGCTCATCATAGACCGGACCATGTCCAACAAGGTCCTATTCCTCCATTCTGACACGCCGTTTCTCTGTGGCATACCCGGAGGTGTGAGCTGAGGTACTATACCTCGGCTTTTCAGATGATCATCAAACTCCTGGCTCATGTACTCACCTCCATGATCAGATCGTAGAAGCTTTATAGTCTTGCCTAACTGATTCTCAACCTCGTTCTGAAACTCTTTGAACTTTTCAAAAGTTTCCGACTTGTGCCTCATCAAATAGATATATCCATATCTACTCAAGTCGTCGGTAAAAGTCACGAAGTACTGATAGCCACCTCTAGCAGTTGTGCTCATTGGACCACACACATCACTGTGTATAAGCTCCAACAGCTCGGACGCCCTCTCGCAACTCTTTGCGAAAGGAGACTTAGTCATCTTGCCGAGCAAGCATGATTCACATGTCTCGAACGACCCGAAGTCGGACGAAGTTAGGAGCCCATCATCATGGAGCTTCTTCATGCATTTCGGACTAATGTGTCCAAGCCGGCAATGCCAGAAGTATGTCGGATTTATCTCATTAGGCTTATGCCTCTTGACATTCATATTATAGACCGGTTCCTGTTCTAGATTCAATATAAATAGCCCATCAACAATGGGTGCATAGCCGTGGAACATACCATTCAAAAATATCGAACAACCATTGTCCTTTAAATTGAATTCATAACCTTGACTCATCAAGCAGAGGCAGAAATAATGTTACGACTAAGTGCAGGAATGTAATAACAATTATCAATTCCAAAATAAATCGGAAGGAAGCTGGAGCTGCATCGTGCCGACCTCCAACGCAGCAACTCTTGCTTTGTTGCCGACCACGATGTCAATCTCCCCTTGTGCCACGCCTAGTTCTTACCAGCCCTGCATCGAGTTGCAAATATGAACAACCGATCCGGTATCAAATACCCAAGAGCTACTAGGTATGTTGGCAAGGTAAATGTCTATAACATATGCAACAAGTGCACCTTTGCCTGAAGCAGCATTCCCAGCCTTCTTGCCATGCTCTGCAAGCCACTTGCTACAGTTCCTCTTCCAGTGACCGGTTTCCTTGCAGTGATAGCAAACAGTGTTCGAGTCCGGTCCAGACTTGGCAGCGGCGAGAGGTTACCATCTCCGTGCCCTTTGCCTTAGCCTTTTCTTGGACCAACTCTTCTTGAACTTAGCGATTTACGCACCATCAACACTTGATGCGTGCCTTTCTTAATATCCTGCTCTTCCACCTTGAGCATCCCATGCAATTCAGTGAGCTTCTTATCCATGCAATGCATATGATAGTTCGAGATGAACGTCCCATAGCTGGGCGGAAGAGAACCCAAAACAGCATCAGTAGCCAGCTCATCCAAGAGCGGGAAGCCCAACCGATCCAAAGCTTGCACATATCCGATCATCTTGATCACATGTGGCCTCAGTGGATCACCTTCCTGGTAGGCATTTTTAGCTGTGGCACTAGCATTATCAGCAGGTTCCTCTGGAAGTGGATCCTCTAGAACATGTTCCCTTTTGTCATGCTTGAGAATAATTCTCAAATTTCTATACCAGGTAGTAAAGTTTGTTCCATTCAGTTTATCCTTTTCCAGATTTGATTTAAATGCAAAGTTGGGTTGAGCAGGTGGCGCCATTGATCTACAACAGAAAATATGCAATCACTAAGCAATGTGTTTATGTAGAGTAATTCTAGCCTATCTGAAATACTCCCATTTGAAGTCAGCATCCTCCGCAAACTCTCGGTGATTCGAGGATCCGACTAGCGCATGCGAATAGTGAGGTTTAGCATCACTGCTAGCCAACATACCTATCCGGTAAGCAACTCCTTGCTAATCGTATCTCTATACGACTCCTGTCGGTCGGGAAGGTATCTCATACCTCGGCTCCCAACCTTCTTTGCCACAAGGCCCAAAACCGTTTTGATAGCCTTGTCAAGTTAACCTGATGCAGTGCATGTCCGTGTCCGACACAAATCCTTCAGTTCAAGGACACCCAGCAGCACCTCAATTTTATGAGCCCACTACTAGACGTACTTGACGTGCGAAGGTGCAACATCGGGGATGGCAATTCGCTTGATATTCTTGAGGGATCATTCTACCATTCTAACATGCATAGAAACAAAGAAGCATAACAATCACAAATATAACACATATTGTGAAATAGTATGGCTCCTTCATGGACATTCTTCCAGGTCGGCTCCGACTCCGATGACCATCTACGAACTCCATCTTGTTTGTCACGCCGGGACGCCAAGCCGCCAACCTGATCTCTATTATCCAAGTACTACAACTAGTAATGAATTTACATAGAGTCACAAGTCGACACGCAGGTCGTTATACAATATAATGACATCACTTTGGCTCCTGCCGGCTGACAAACATAACATGCAGGCCATGTATAAATTACACACATGCATCACATACACATGAGCCATACTATTCACATAAAACCTGCAAAACAAAGTTATGCATAGAATCACATTCTACCGATTTGTGTGTCGGGTACGAAATACACGGCGCTACGCACATGGCCATGCTTCTCTTGGTCGGATCACACGAGGGGCCCAGACTATATCTCTCCTGATCGGAGGGGCAAATCTCATCTTGCTCGACCATGTCTCGCAGCATGGGACTGGACAAACCCGAAACCTACCTTTGTAACTACCCAGTCACGGAGTAGAGTTTGGTCGGCCCAAAGCAAGTCTGTCACCATCCCAAGTACATGCGTCAGCTCAGGTCTAAGGACATAGAACGTATGTTGTACTAGAGACTCACAGATGACATATCGTTGCGTCTCATAGTTGGGTCTGTCCGACTCGGACCTTATCTCGACTCGGATCCGACTACGTCGAATCCGACCAGACCTTTCCAAGTCCATATTATCCGCTTAGCATCCAATGCTTCATGGCTAGTGAGACCAAGCCATCGACCGTGTCATATGCTAGTCTAGTCGGCTGCGCGTCCAGACAACCCTTTCGACTAGGGACCTTTTAGAACAGTCATCATACAATGCATAGTCCCACAAACAAGTCACATACTTGCTAATACACATCATTGATAATGTACAAGGACTATCTTTATTCATAAACACATAGGAAATATCATCATACATGATTGCCTCTAGGGCATATCTCCAACAGATTTATGCCGCTTCAGCTTGGATGAGTCTCCATTGTGTGGAACCGGACTAGAAAGCTGCGACAATGACTCACGTTTCCCACCGCTATGGATCGTGCCATCCATGAAGAACACCTGGGACTGGAACCTGGAGGAGGACATGTAGCCCATCTATAACGTGTAAGTGGAGTACGGTAAATTGTGAACGGTAGCGCTGTGAATATATGTAGACTAGTCGTGCACAAATTTATCACATGAATTGGAGATGAACTTGTGTGGCATCTTGGCATTTGTCCTTTAGAATTTATTACTAGTAAATGTGTTATGTGTATGTGCAACTTGTGTGGTTGTTGCACGGGCTCCAACACGCTCTTTGAGAAAAAAAGGTGGCACAACTTTGGATATCGTGGCGTGGCGGCATCATACTGTAGCATCGTTAGCTATAGTTTTAGTACGCTCCTACTAGGACGAGAACTCCTATAAAACCTTGCGCTTGGCTCTTTGCCTCTTCGGGAGGTTCAACAGTTAGTACTCGTGTGAACCTTGCACTTGGCTCTTCGCCTCTTCGGAAGGTCCAACAATGATGATACTACAATACACATTATGCTTCTGGCAATCTGACACCGATTGAACTGCTGCACATCCACCACGAGGGCGAGGGCGAGGGAGAGGGAGAGGGCGCTGTAGTCAAAACCCTCTCCTCGTCCTACGAACCACCGCGCGCGTGGGCGAGGGAGAGGTGTAGTAAGCAAGCTTCTCCTCGTTTGGCGAGTTGACGGGACACATCAAAGCAGTACTAGTACTAGTCCATACTGCGTCCATTCCGGTTAATATGGCTTAATGGAAACAAGAAAAATACACTGGCGGTCAACGTATGTAACAATACGCTCTTTACGGTCACTATATATAGTTTTGCCGTGATTATACGATCACTAGCTCATCGTAGAGCACCATATTTCACCCTACTGACCGGCCACATAGTCGACGTGGCACTTTGTTGACTGGTTAAATTGTCACCTAGTTTCTGGGTCCCACCTGTCAGTTGGCAGAGCAAAGAAATCAGCTAAAAAAACAAAGAGTGTAGTACATCTACACTTCCAATGCATTTAGCCTTTAATATAAATCGATATTGATTGACTAATGCACCAACTTGTGCTCTAGGTATAGGCTACATGTCTATCCTTAATTACAGCATGCAACGACCTTCATTTAATCTTCTTCTCTCAATGGTCGCATGCACACATAAGTCTGCTACTTTTGGGCGTTAATTATGCCCTGGTCAATGTGTAAATCTCTAAATGTACAATATTTCACAGACGTAGGGAGTAGGTTGAGCACTTGAGGGTGAGCGTGTGTGTTGCGTCGTGTGCTGTGTGCCGCATGGGTGCATGAGTGTTGCGTGCGTCCATGTGTACGTGTGAGTGTTGCATGTTGCATGCATGCATGGGGCTTACTCCCTCCCATTGACATGTTCATATTTCAAGCTTCCTCTGTTCCCTCCATATGGTGATACTCCCTCTGTTCCCAAATACGGAGTAAAATCCTCCCTCTGTTCCCAAATACGGAGTAAAATCCTCCCTCTGTTCCCAAATATGGAGTATTTGTCTTTCTAGAATTTCAACAAGTGACTACGTGCGAAGCAAAGCAGTGAAGTGGCGTAGAGGCATAGGGATAATGTAGAAAGGAAGTCTTCACGATCCATTATTCCCCATCTTGGTGGAGAGAACTATTCAACTAGTCTTCGCAGTGAAGTGACAATACACGCTGCAGCAGATGGGGCACTTAATTAATAAGCTGAATCAGCGTGTTGGTGTTACTAAATCAGCCTTACCCGATCGCCATCATGTTTGCCGATGAAACACGCTTACATCCTCCATTAAGCGACATATGGGCCCTCTTGTGGTAGACCCACATGTCATCGGTGTAAATATTTACACTCCGAAGGATGGTATATCCTGGTAGTAGTAGTAGTAGTAGTAGAATTGAGATCTAATACACTTTCTTCCCCGTCTTCCACTCTTCTTCCTCCTCTCTTCCCCATCATCGGCCGCACACCATTTCCCCCCGCTCACTGCTCGCCCGCCCATGCTATCTTCCTTGGTAGCTCGCGCGTACCATATCCCCCTCCTTTGCTTTCGGCCACATGAGGAGAAGCTTCTTCGCTCATCCCAAATCCACTTCCTGCTGGCTCATAGGCACGAAAACCCCAGCAGCGAAACGGTGACACGTGAGAGCGCGATTGAATTCCCTCCCGATGTTCTCTTGGAGCAGATCTGTGTCGTATGGACCTACTCGGCACCATCCGTGCGGCGCATGCTCGGTGTCTTTGTACCGTCTACTAAATCGCAACCGGCCGGCTCTTTTCAAGACTGCACGCTTGCGATGCACGATCTCGCAGGTGGCCCAGACACCGACTTGACAATCCTACGGAGGTTGCCGCGGTGCCCCTCGACATGCTACCACTACCCGTCCACCTGTCCTACATGCGCGACCACTACTGGGCGGGCATGAAGGCCAACTGGATCGTCCTCATCCACCAATCCGGTAGTCCGTGACGTCTCTTGGATATCTACACCCAGCGAGAGATCACCCTTCCATCTTTGGATACTGCCGCCATCGAGCCTCGTGGCCCGCCAGACACTCCTGCCTACTATGCACGAGACGCATCGAGCTTTTGGCTCGACCTCTGTTTGCTGAAGGTTGTAATCTGCAAAGTGCCCACACCATCAGAAGACTACATGGATTACAAGCTCATTGTCATGTTCAACATGGGATTAGTCTATCTGGAATCCGGTCGCCATACATGGTTATGGTTCATCGTCGATCCTCTTTACCCAACACTTCTGTCTGATGCTATAGTGCACGATGGCATCGTTTATGCGGTCGACACACAGATTGGCTGCCTATACTGGTGGAATCTATCATCGTGTAATTATTCTATCTCATCTCATCTTTACCTTAAGAATACGACTGCCTGTTCATCGTTACAAATTTAGAATATATAGTATGTCTATAACCACATCATTGCTATATGTTCCTCTCATTCCCTAGATTTTTATGACCACACATGTTATTGTTAGAGTTGATATGAGAACAATTGGTATCTAATGATTGTTAGAATAGATATTATGAGTATAACCTCATGATTGCTATATGTTACTCTCATTTCAAGGATTTTTATAACAACACATGTTATTGCTTAGAATTGATATGATAACTGTAGTAAGTGCTATGGTAGAATATGAGTAGGCCTTGTCATATCTGTTTTCCTCTCATTGTTACATGATGTTTGAACCATGATATATTGCTAGAATATGAAAGCCATTGGCTTATTTTTTTTAACTTGGGGTATGATTATGACCACGGCATTGCAATTCTCTGTCTATGATATGTGTCACTATTATAATAATCTTAGTTCCACACATACTCCGAACATGATTGTTTATTTTTGTCCTTTTGGTCTCCAATTTGAATTGTTGCAGCAGACGAAATCACGTGGCCTTCATGATTCGGGACCTGGAATCATACCAGCCGATGGGTGGTGGTTTATCGCTCGTTCAGCTGACGGTGGTCATTTGATGCTCATTTGCACGTACCAAATTAACCAAACCATTTCATCGAACCACATGCAGTACAATGCCTGGGGCGTTCGTGACGTTGATGGCTGATGTCTACTACACAACCTTCTTCTTGTAGACGTTGTTGGGCCTCCAAGTGCAGAGGTTTGTAGGACAGTAGCAAATTTCCCTCAAGTGGATGACCTAAGGTTTATCAATCCGTGGGAGGCGTAGGTTGAAGATGGTCTCTCTCAAACAACCCAGTAACCAAATAACAAAGAGTCTCTTGTGTCCCAACACACCCAATACAATGGTAAATTGTATAGGTGCACTAGTTTGGCGAAGAGATGGTTATACGAGTGCAATATGGATGGTAGACATAGGCTTTTGTAATCTCAAATTATAAAAACAGCAAGGTAACTAATGATAAAAGTGAGCGTAAACGGTATTGCAATGCTAGGAAACAAGGCCTAGGGTTCATACTTTCACTCAAGTTCTCTCAACAATAATAACATAACTGGATCATATAACTATCCCTCAACATGCAACAAAGAGTCACTCCAAAGTCACTAATAGCGGAGAACAAACGAAGAGATTATGGTAGGGTACGAAACCACCTCAAAGTTATCCTTTCTGATGGATCTATTCAAGAGTCCGTAGTAAAATAACACGAAGCTATTCTTTCCGTTCGATCTATCCTAGAGTTCGTACTAGAATAACACCTTAAGATACAAATCAACGAAAACCCTAATGTCACATAGATAATCCAATGTCACCTCAAGTATCCGTGGGTATGATTATACGATATGCATCACACAATATCAGATTCATCTATTCAAACCAACACAAAGTACTTCAAAGAGTGCCCCAAAGTTTCTACCGGAGAGTCAAGACGAAAAGGTGTGCCAACCCCTATGCATAAGTTCACGAGGTACCGAACCCGCAAGTTGATCACCAAAACATACATCAAGTAGATCATGTGATATCCCATTGTCACCATAGATAAGCACATGCAAGACATACATCAAGTGTTCTCAAATCCTTAAAGACTCAATCCGATAAGATCACTTCAAAGGGAAAACTCAATCCATTACAAAAGAGTAGAGGGGGAGAAACATCATAAGATCCAACTATAATAGCAAAGCTCGTGATACATCAAGATCGTACCACCTCAAGAACACGAGAAGAGAGAGAGAGAGAGAGATCAAACACATAGCTCTTGGTACATACCCTCAGCCACGAGGGTGAACTACTCCTCCTCGTCATGGAGAGCGTCGGGATGATAAAGATGGCCACCGGTGAGGGATCCTCCCCTCCGACAGGGTGCCGGAACAGGGTCCCGATTGGTTTTTGGTGGCTACAGAGGCTTGCGGCGGCAGAACTCCCGATCTATTCTGCCCCCCGATGATTTTAGGGTATGTGGACATATTTAGGCGAAAGAAGTCGGTCAGGGGAGCCACGAGGGGCCCACGAGGGTGGGGGGCGCGCCCAGGGGGTTAGGGCGCGCCTCCCTGCCTCGTGGCTTCCTCGAAGCTTCCCTGACGTCTACTCCAAGTCTCCTGGATTGCTTCCGTTCCAAAAATAACTCTCCCGAAGGTTTCATTCCGTTTGGACTCCGTTTGATATTCCTTTTCTTCAAAACACTGAAATAGGCAAGAAAACAGCAATTTGGGCTGAGCCTCCGGTTAATAGGTTAGTCCCAAAAATAATATAAAAGTGTTTAGCAAAGCCCATAAACATCCAAAACAGATAATATAATAGCATGAATACTTCATAAATTATAGATACATTGGAGACGTATCAGCATCCCCAAGCTTAATTCCTGCTCGTCCTCGAGTAGGTAAATGATAAAAGAAAGAATTTATGAAGTGTGAATGCTAGCAGGTGCACAAGTTTGATCAATGATAATTTCAATCACCTTTTCTAGCATCATTATATATCATAACAGTAGCTCAACTCATAGGACTTCTCATGATCAAGTAACAAGCTATTCACATGTTAAAGTATAGATCATAAACTTTCTTGAAAACTAACAAACCGTGTTATTAGTCATCAAACAATTACAATTCATCTTATTTTCAAGAAGGGTCTATGTTAGAGCTTTGATTCAGCAAACTTCACATACTCAACTATCATTTAGTCTTTCACAATTGCTAACACTCACGTGATATTTATGAGTTCAAAGTTTTAATCGGACACAGAGAAAGATAGGGGCTTATAGATCGTCTCCCAACCTTTTACCTCAAGGGTAATGTCAACAATAATAATTCATGATGCCTTACATCCAATTGGATATATATATCATGATCTTTCCAACACAATGTGCTTGCCAAAGGATAAAATGTAAAAAGGTAAGGTGAAGATCACCATGACTCTTGCATAAGGTATAAGACAAGAATAAAAGATAGGCCCTTCGTAGAGGGAAGCAGAGGTTGTCATGCGCTTTTATAGTTGGATGCACAAAATCTTAATGCGAAAGGACGTCACTTTATATTGCCACTTGTGATAGGGACCTTTATTATGCAGTCCGTCGCTTTTATAGTTGGATGCACAGGATCATATATAGTTGGATGCGCTTTTATAGTTGGATGCACAAGATCATATATAGCT
Source organism: Aegilops longissima (assembly GCA_021605205.1). Taxonomy (NCBI): domain Eukaryota; kingdom Viridiplantae; phylum Streptophyta; class Magnoliopsida; order Poales; family Poaceae; genus Aegilops; species Aegilops longissima. The sequence continues at coordinate 642,226,574 of CM038677.1, forward strand.
TATTTTCTCCACACTAATAGATCATACATATTTAGAGAGCAAATTTTATTGCATGCACCGATGACAACTTACTTGAAGGATCTTACTCAATCCATAGGAAGATATGGTGGACTCTCATGGCAATTGTCGGATTTCGGGTTCCGGCAGACCCTCTAGGTTCGAACTCTGGGGTGCACGCGGAGATCTCACCTCCAACCTACCTACACCTCGTCGCCTCGCAAGGATCTAAACTACACAAAGAGAAACACAAGGGACGCAAGGTTTATACTAGTTCGGGCCACCATTGTGGTGTAATACCCTACTCCGGTGTGTTGTGTGGTGGATTGCCTCGAGGCTGATGATGAATAGTACAAGGAAGAACAGCCTCGCGAGGGTCTGTTCTTGGCAGTCTGACGAACTGCTAGGGGAGTTCGATCGCTTCTCTCTCTTTCTAGATATCTCTACCCTGTGGGTGGCAGTCCGATTTATAGGCGAGGCCTGGGCCTCTTCCCAAATATTGAGCGGGAAGGCGCCAACAATTAGCCATTTGAAGGGAACATCTAGTACATTTATCCTGACTAAAGTCGGTCCTAGCCTGCCAAAGACTCTGACGGTGACGCCGGCTTGGGCTCCACGATGACCTCCTTCTGGCCGTTCTGCTGCTCTTGGTCTTGTTGCACCGAAATGGTTGCCTTTGCTTGATGCTCTTGGCCTGCGCTTACCTCCTTTGCACCAAAGAGGAAATGAGGACACTGCGCGGGCTGGCGCCCGCCCGGTGCCCTTGGTCATCATGGCTTGCGTCATGGGCACCTCGCGAGGTACCCCGCCTTGATCTCTCCACCTCCTCGCGAGCCAGCCTGACGAGGCCGTGCCTGAGGAAGCTTCTTGTCATCTGCCCCGCGAGGCTTGGCCCCTCGCGAGGGTCTTGAGCTTGTGGTGATCAAGATGGGCCGTACTGGGCCACCCCTTGAGCCACGCCGTAGGCCGCAGGCAGGCAAGTCTGGGTACCCCCGATCCCAGAACACCGACAGTAGCCCCCGGGCCCAAGGCGCGCCTGGACTTGGCTTAGCAGAGAAGCGAAGGGGCAAGTGCGAAGCGCCGCAGGCCCTAATAGCCTGCGGCCTCAGGCGCCGTGTGGTGGTTGATTGGACGTGGGCGTCTCCACTTCTCCACAACGCCTCGGCAATTGGACGAATTGACAAGTCCCTGCATGCAAAGCGGGTCATGATTACCTGTGATCGTGGAGGTCGGTGGTTGGCCTTCCCCGGCTATAAGTACAGAACGGCATGTGCCCTTCCAGTCCATCTCTTCTTGCTTCTCCTTCTTCTCCATGGCTCCGTCGAAGAGGTTCTCGGCGCGGAGAAAGGAAAACCCGCCAGTGGAGCTGACTCTCCCGGCCAAGCGCGGTCGAGGCCGTCCTCGCAAGCACCACAATGGCTCTGTGCGGCTTCCATGCCGTGGAGGCTACCTCCCAGCGGCGACAGGCGTCGAGCCATTAATGGGGGCGCTATGGCCCGCGACCTCCTAGGCAGCGCTTCCACTCGGCGGAGGTTCTGCGGAGTTTGTCGTGTGGTCGGTGGAGCCGACCAGCACAAACTCAGCTTCCCGCTTCCTTTTAGGTGAACTTCCGCGGCGCCCGGCGCCTCGCTCGGCGGACGGTTGCTGCAGCGGGCCTCCCTGGCTTATTGGAGGTCTCCGCTGCCGAGGCGTGTACGACCAGCGGTGGCAAACGTTTGCCCGCGCGCGTGGTCTAAGTCGGCGGTGCACCCTACACTTCAAGTTCGACGGCGACGCCACCCTCTACGTGAGGGTGTTCGGGGAAGACGGTCGCCGCGCTGGGTGCTGCCCCGAGGACGACGACCGCGGCCGTGGGCCTAGCCCTGGTGACGATCGGGATGAAGATGACAGCGCGCGCGTGGTCGGCGGCGCTCGGGGCTCGTCGAGCTTCGGCGACTCTTCTTCGGACAGCAGCTCCTCCAGCGGTGGCCGCGACCAGCCTCCACGCCCCCGCGCCCGCCTGGAGGGAGGTAGCGGGACTGCCCGCCGTCGCGCCTCGGTGAAGCGCGAGAGGAAGTCTGCCTGAGCTCCGGAGGCAGTTCGAGCCTTCGCCGCAAGTTGGTGTCAAGCGAGCCGCGCCTGTTTTGTTCTTTTCCTTTTCTTGCGCAAAGAGACAGTTGTGTAGGGCCCAGCATGCGTGCTTGGACTATTGCTTTGTTAATTATGGTCTGTTTCCGCTATTTACGTATTAAACTTCGTGCCACACGCTGCACATAGAAATTACTTAGCTTGGGGCGACTGTCGCGGTCTTCGCCTCCCGAGGCCGAGGCCTCGTCGAGCGCTTCATGCCTGCAAAGATTAGCCGGAGGGTAGCTTCGGCCTCGGTTGTGGAGGCGACCGACCCAGGTCCTGTGTTCGCGTCGCGGTGCCCGTGGGGCACTGATGGAGGGTGCTCCATGATGGACCCGGTTAGGGAAGCCTCAAACAATAGGGGCAGAAAACACTCGCGAGGTGCCAGCGTTGCTCCTTGCGAGACTCATAAGAGAAATCGAGGCGGGAGAGCGAAGAAGGCAAAGAGTCACAAGCCAAAGGCGGCAACAACTTCAATAAAATTTCAAATGGGAGCGAAAAAGCCAACTGCAGAAAGCAAATGAAAAAGCGCGTCCGGCACCTAATCTAGTCTTGACGTCTTCTCACCAGTAGGAGCTAAGTGCTGCCCTTTGGGCGTGGGAGGGAGCCCGGGGCTGAGGCCGTGCTCTGAGACTCCGGGGCGTGTACAGCCCCAACTCATTATTACGTGAGAGTGTCACAGGCGGCAAGCTTCACAGGCATTGGCCTTCTTCGCAGGCTCCGGGCCTTTCTTGGGGAAGCGAACTTCATAGGCGTTGGCCTTCTTCACAGGCTTCGGGCCTTTCTCAGAAAGATAAGCTTCACAGGCGTTTGCCTTCTTCACAGGCTCTGGACCTTTTCCAAAACGCAACAACTTCACAGGCATTCGCCTTCTTCACAGGCACCGGGCCTTTCTCAGAAAGATAAGCTTCACAAGCTTTCGCCTTCTTCATAGGCACCAGGCCTTTCTCAGAAAGATAAGCTTCACAGGCGTTTTCCTTCTTCATAGGTGCCGGGCCTTTTTAGGGGTAAAACCTCCGGAGGTGCTGGATGTTCCACGCGTTCTGGACGGGCACCCTCTCCTGAGTCTCCAAGCGCGCGGAGCCGGGCCTGGAAACATGAACAACCTTGAACGGGCCCTCCCACATGGGAGAGAGCTTATGCAGTCCCTCCCTGGAGAGAACCCGTCTGAGCACGAGGTCCCCTACCTCAAGAGTCCTGGGGCGAATGTTGCGGCAGTGGTATCGCCGCAGTGCTTGTTGGTACCTCGCCGCTCGTAGCGCGGCTTCTCGACGATGCTCCTCCCCCAGCACGAGGTCCGTCCCCCGCATGGTGTCCTGCCGCCTCGTCGAGCGCCAGACCCGTGCGGGCGGCGTCGACCTCGTGAGGAGGATCGCTTCAGCTCCATAGACCAGGAAGAGCGGGGTCTCGCCCGATCGGCTTGGTCGCGATCGTGCGGATGGACCACAACACGGATGAAGCTCATCGTACTAGCCTCGCCGCGGGCCTCCGACTTCTTCTTGAAGGTCCTGGTTTTGAGGCCCCTCGGGACCTCTGCGTTGGCCCGCTCGGCTTTGTTGTTGCTCGTGGAGTGCGCTACGAAGCGTAGCATACCGCATCCCAAGGTTAGCACGGTATGTTTTGAAGAGGTTCTTGGTGAACTGCGAACCGTTGTCGGTGATGATGCGGTTCGGCACCCCAAACCGGCTCACGATGCCCTTGATGAACTTGACCGCAAAACCTGCGGGGATGGTGCGGACGGCTTCCACTTCAGCCCACTTGGTGAACTTGTCCACGGCGGCGTAGAGTGGCGATAGCCCCGGCGCCCGAGGAACGGGCCAGGATATCCAGCCCCGGACTACGAATGGCCACGAGAGGGTATAGTTTGCAGACCTCCGCTTGGTGATGGATCTGCTTGGCATGGAATTGGAAGGCCTCACAAGCTTTCACGGTTCCACGACATCATTGGCCTTGATGGGCCAATAGAACCCGCTGCGGAATGCCTTGCCAACGAGGGTCCGTGATGACGAATGATGCCCACAGTCTCCACGGTGTATGTCTGCCAGCAGCTCCTTCCCTTGCTCCTTGGAAATGCAACGTAGGGACACATCATTAGGTCGCTTCCGGTAGAGCTCTCCATCCACGATGCGATGCGCCGTGGCTTGCCGCGCCACACGCTCGCTTCCTCCTCCTTTTCGGCAAGGTCCCTTGCGTCGGGTAACTCTGGGCTCGTGATCCAGCACCCCTCCGAGGCTCCAACGTCGAGCGACGCGCTCCGAGGCAGGGCGCGGAACCAGGGCTCCGAGGCAGGTGGTCTGGGGAGCTCTTCGAGCTGCACCGTGCTTGACAGCGATGGCGTTGCGAGGGCTTGAAGAGCGCTCCTCAAAGATGCGGGTTCGAGGTAGCCGCTGGATGCCCGTTTGGCGATGTCATCAGCCTCTTGATTGGTGCCGCGTGGCACATGCTGCAACTCCAGGTCCCGAACTGCTTCTCCATCCTGCGGACCTCCGCGAGTAGGCTTCCATGTGCTCATCCCTCGGCTCGTATACTTTGTTGGAGAAGTTGACGAGGAGTTGTGAATCACCCTTGATGGTAAGGCGCTTCACTCCCAGGGCGACCGCGGCTTTCAGGCCTGCTATCAGGCCTTCATATTCTGCTATGTTGTTGGAGATCGTTTCTCCGTGCTGGAAATAGAGCTACACGGCATAGTAGAGCTTGTCTTGAGTAGGAGATATAAGCACCGCGCCAGCCCCTGCGCCGTGTCTGGAGAACGCCCCGTCGAAGTACATGACCCAACCGTCCGGTACCTAGCTTCCCGGGGAGAGGGATCGATCCTCATCAGCCTTGAGGCCCGGCGCCTCCGCCCATTCCGCCATGAAGTCCGCTAGCGCGGCCCCCTTGATGACTCTGGTGGTGCTGAATTCTAGCTGAAATGCTTGCAGCTCGATGTTCCACTCAGCGACTCTTCCAGCCGAGTTGGGGCTCCTGAGCACCCTTTCCAAGGGGTACGCTGAGACAACCTTGATGGGATGGCCCTGAAAATAGTGCCGCAGCTTGCGCGAGGCCACCAATAGCGCGAGGAGGAGTTTCTAGGGCATGGGGTACCGCGCCCTCGCGTCCGGCAACACTGTGTTGACGAAGTACATAGGGTGTTCGACGAGGTTGGGAGTGCTGGTGCTGCTGGCGTCCTCCGGAGGCCGTGGCACCTCCTGAGACAGTGGAGCCCCCAGCGGCTGGTCGCCAGAGAGGGTCTCTTCATTCGAGTCGCTTCCTGCGGCGGCTGATCCTTCTCGGCTGTGGTAGTGGTCTCTGTGAGGCCCCTTGATCCTGCCGCCTTGACCGAGGCGGCTGCCATGCTTTGGTCAACGCTCCTCCCTAACGCCACAGTGTCTGCTGGCGGCGAGTAGGGAGTGGCTGCAAGGTAGAGCACCGGGGCTCTTGAGGCGCTGAGCCACCATTACGAGGGCTGGTTAAGTACCTTTTGAGATCTTGGAACGCCTTGTCGGCCTCTTCAGTCCATTCGAAGGGGCCCTTTTTCTTCATCATCTTGAAGAAGGGTAGCGCTTGTTCCCCCAACTTGGAGATGAAGCGTCCTAGTGCGGTCACGTGCCCAGTGAGCTTCTGCATCTCTTTGAGGGTCTTCGGCAGGCTCATGTACTCGACTGCTTTGACCTTTTCTGGGTTAGCCTCGATGCCCCGGTGGGACACGAGGAAGCCCAAGAGCTTGCCCGAGGGGACCCCGAACACACACTTTTCCGGGTTGAGCCGCAGGTCCACTGCGTTGAGGCTCGTGAAGGTTTCCTCCAAGTCTTGTATCAGGGTTCTGGCCTCCCAAGACTTCACCACAATGTCATCGATGTAAGCCTCAACATTCCTCCCGAGCTGCTGACCCAAGGCGATGTGCATCAGCCGCTGAAAGGTCGCCCCTATGTTGCGCAGCCCGAACGGCATGCATGTGTAGCAGTACACTCGACACGGGGTCAGGAAAGCTGTTTTTTCCACGTCTTCTACCGCCATCTTGATCTGGTGATAGCCAGAGAAGGCATCCAGGAAACATAACAGATCGCACCCGGCGGTGGAGTCGACGATCTGATCGATACAAGGGAGCGGGAATGGATCCCGCGGGCAGGCTTTGTTGAGGTTGGTGAAGTCGACACACATGCGTTCCTTCCCTCCTTTCTTTGGCACGACAACCGGGTTAGCCAACCAATCTGGGTATCGGACCTCGCGAATGACCCCTGCTGCCTCTAGCTTGCGGGTCTCTTGGACAATGAAAGCCTGCTTCTCAGTGGACTACCGTCTCGCTTTCTGCTTCACGGGGCGCACGTTGGGGCACACGTTGAGGTGGTGCTCGATTACGCCTCTTGGGACCCCTGCCAGCTGATCAGGTTCCCATGCGAACACCTTCTTGTTCGCGCGTAGGAACTTGACCAGGGCCTCCTCCTGCTCGGGCTCGAGGTTGGCGCCTATGGTGAAGGTGGCATTAGTGGATCCGTCCTCGTCGACCAGTATCTGCTTGGTTTCTGCCTTGTCTTGGGTGAACAAGCTGCTTCTTCTTGGCCGGCGCAGCCCCCTTGGGCTCATGGGCGTCTGAGTCGGCGGGCTGTGCCGCCGCCGCAGTCTTGAAGACGAGCTTGAGCACTTGCAACGCATCCCCGGTGTCTCCGGACATGGTGAGGACGCCGCTGCTCCCGGGCATCTTCATGAGGTTGTACGCTGGGTGAGTCGCGGCCATGAATCGGGCTAGTGCTGGGTAGACGAGGATGGCTTTGTATGGGAGGCCGATGGGGGCTATGTCGAAGTCGATTAGCTCCGTGTGGAAGTTGTCGTAGGTGCCGAAGGTCACCGGAAGATGGATCTACCCCAGGGAGCCGGCGGAACCGCCTCCGACGCCCAAGAAGGGCGTGCTAGGCTGAAGCCGCTCCGGCGGTACGTGGAGGAGGCTGAAGGCTTCAACCGAGAGCACGCTGAGGCTTGCGCCGCCATCGATGAGAGTCCTGGTGACGGCCACCTGGCAGATGGTGGGGGTGCACAGCATTGGGAGCGCACCCGAGCAGGCTGAGTTGGAGGGGTGATCCTCCGAGCTGAAGGCCAGATCGGCCTTGGGCGCCGACCGACCCGGAGGAGCCCCATGCAGCATAGAGGCGGCGCCGATCTGGCGGACGAATGGCTTAATGTGGCGGCTTGAAGGTGGCGCCTGCGAGCCGCCCAGGAGAGCCGCGATGACCGGGGGCACCGGTGCAGCGTGCTGGGCGAGGAAGAGGTCATGCAGCTCCTCCCAAGAGGCCACAGAAGCCGCTGGCAGGTGGAGCAGCCACATGCGCGGGGCGCCGGTGAGGGCCATGGGAAGCCAAATAGCCATGACCCTGTCGTCGCCCCCTGCTTCGAGAACGGCCCCCTCGTACGCCAGCAGGAAGGCCAGCGCATCAGTCATGCCGTTGTAGCGCGGCGGCGTCTCCGGCTTGAACTTATTCGGCCACTGCACCCGTCGCAGGGCTGGGGCCAAGGCTCGAGGCCCCCTGGCCCCTGTGCCGGCGCTGGCAACCGGAGCGGCGGCGTGCTGCTCATCATAAGGCGAATCACGACGTTGGCGGAGAGCGGGTCGGCGGAAGGGAAAGCTCCGGTGCACCCCTACCTAGCGCGCCAAATGTCGGATTTTGGTTCCGGCAGACCCTCTAGGTTCGAACTCTCGGGTGCACGCGGAGATCTCACCTCCAACCTACCTACACCTCGTCGCCTCGCAAGGATCTAAACTACACAAAGAGCAACACAAGGGACGCAAGGTTTATACTGGTTCGGGCCACCATTGTGGTGTAATACCCTACTCGAGTGTGTGGTTTGGTGGATTGCCTCAAGGGCTGATGATGAACAGTACAAGGAAGAACAGCCTTGCGAGGGTCTGTTCTTGTCCGGTGCGACAAACTGCTAGGGGGTGTTCAGTCGCTTCTCTCTCTCTCTCTTTCTAGATATCTCTACCCTGTGGGTGGCCAGTCCTATTTATAGGCAGAGGCCCTGGGCCTCTTCCCAAATATTGAGGGGGAAGGGCGCCAACAATTGGCCATTTTGAAGGGGAACATCTAGTACACTTATCCTGACTAAAGTCGATCCTCGCCTTCCAAAGACTCTGACGGTGACGCCGGCTTGGGCTCCACGATGACCTCCTTCCGGCCGTTCTGCTGGTCTTGGTCTTGTTGCACCGAAATGGTTGCCTTTGCTTGATGCTCTTGGCCTGCGCTTGCCTCCTTTGCACCAAAGAGGAAATGAGGACACTGAGCGGGCTGGCGCCCGCCCGACGCCCTTGGTCGTCATGGCTTGCGTCATGGGCACCTCGCGAGGTACCCCGCCTTGATCTCTCCGCCTCCTCGCGAGCCAGCCTGACGAGGCCGTGCACGAGAAGCTTCACATCGTCCGCCCATGAGGCTTGGCCCCTCATGAGGTCTTGAGCTTGTGGTGATGAAGATGGGCGTCTTGGGCCACCCCTTGAAACCACGCCGCAGGCATGAGCAGAGCAAGTCTGGGTACCCCCGTTCCCAGAACGCCGACAGCAATACTGGTTTAAGGGATGTTTGGAAGCACAAGTAGTATCTCTACTTGGTGCAAAGAATTTGGCTAGCATGAGGGGGAAATGCAAGCTCGTCATGTTGAATGATCCATGACAATATACTTTATTTCAGATATAAGAAAACATAACCCATTACATTGTCTTCCTTGTCCAACATCAACTTTTTAACATGTCATATTTTAATGAGTGCTCACAATTACAAAAGATGTCCAAGATAGTATATTTATATGTGAAATCTCTCTTCCCTCAATATTCTTTCATGAATTGTTCAAGTGACCAATACAATGTTTGCTAACCTTCAATCAATTTACCACCTCTACTTCTTATATGTGAAGTCATTACTCCTCATGGGATAAGCATATGAAGCATATATAATTTCAGATTTATGATATTCAAATCATTCAACTATTTACTCGTAGGATATAAGTGAAGCACACGAGTAAATGACAAACTACTCCAAAAAGATATAAGTGAAGATCAATGAGTAGTTAAATAATTATGTAGCTATGTGATGACTCTCTCTCATGTAAGAATTTCAGATCTTTATATTTTATTCAAACAGCAATAAAAACAAAATAAAATGACATTCTAAGAATATCAAACATCACGTGAAGAAGCAAAAACTTAGGATCAACCGATACTAACCGATAGTTGTCGAAGAAGAAAGGTGGGATGCCAACCGGGGCATCCCCAAGCTTAGACGCTTGAGACTTCTTGAAATATTATCTTGGGATGCCTTGGTCATCCCCAAGCTTGAGATTTTGTGTCTCCTTAATTCCTCTCATATCACGGTCTCCCTAAATCTCAAAAGCTTCATCCACACAAAACTCAACAAGGAATCGTGAGATAAGTTAGTATAAGAAAATAAAACCATCACTTTGGTACTGTTGTGAACTCACTCTAAATTCATATTGGTGTAATATCTACTGTATTCCAACTTCTCTATGGTTCATACCCTCCGATAATACTCATAGATTCATCAAAATAAGCAAACAACACATAGAAAACAGAATCTGTCAAAAACAGAACAGTCTGTAGTAATCTTTATCAAACATATACTTCTGGAACTCCAAAAATTCTAAAATAAATTGGTGGACCTGAGGAATTTATCTATTAATCATCTTCAAAAAGAATCAACTTAAAATCACTCTCCAGTAAAAAATGGCAGCTAATCTCGTGAGCGCTAAAGTTTCTGTTTTTTACAGCAAGATCGCAAAGACTTCACCCAAGTCTTCCCAAAGGTTCTACTTGGCACGAACACTAATTTAAAACATAAAACCACATCTAAACAGAAGCTAGATGAGTTATTTATTACTAAACAGTATCAAAAAGCAAAGAAGAAAAATAAAATCGGGTTGCCTCCCAACAAGTGCTATCGTTTAACGCCTCTAGCTAGGCATGATGATTTCAATGATGCTCACATAAAAGATAAGAATTGAAACATAAAGAGAGCATCATGAATAATATGACTAGAAAGTTTAAGTCTAATCCACTTCGTATGCATAGGGATTTTGTGAGCAAACAACTTATGGGAACAATAATCAACTAGCATAGGAAGGCAAAACAAGCATAACTTCAAAACTTTAAGCACATAGAGAGGAAACTTGATATTATTACAATTCCTACAAGCATATATTCCTCCCTCATAATAATTTTCAGTAGCATCATGAATGAATTCAACAATACAACCATCACATAAATCATTATTCGCATGATGCACAAGCATAGAAATTTTACCACTCTCCACATAAGCAAAATTCTTCTCATTCGAAATAGTGGGAGTAAACTCAACAAAATAACTATCATGTGAAGCATAATCCAATTGAAAATTAAAATCAGGATGACAAGTTTCATGGTTATCTTTATTATTTATAGCATACGTGTCATCACAATAATCATCATAAATAGGAGGCATGCTTTCATCATAATAAATTTGCTCATCAAAACTTAGGGGACAAAAAATATCTTCATAAAACATAGCTTCCCCAAGCTTGTGGCTTTGCATATCATTAGCATCATGAGTATTCAAAGAATTCATACTAACAACATTGCAATCTTGCTCATCATCCAATGATTTAGTGCCAAACATTTTAATACATTTTTCTTCTAGCATTTGAGCACAATTTTCCTTTCCATCATTCTCACGAAAGATATTAAAAAGATGAAGTGTATGAGGCAAACTCAATTCCATTTTTTGTAGTTTTCTTTTATAAATTAAACTAGTGATAAAACAAGAAACTAAAAGATTCGATTGCAAGATCTAAAGACATACCTTCAAGCACTCACCTCCCCGGCAACGGCGCCAGAAAAGAGCTTGATGTCTACTACGCAACCTTCTTCTTGTAGACGTTGTTGGGCCTCCAAGTGCAGAGGTTTGTAGGACAGTAGAAAATTTCCCTCAAGTGGATGACCAAGGTTTATCTATCCGTGGGAGGCGTAGGTTGAAGATGGTCTCTCTCAAACAACCCTGCAACCAAATAACAAAGAGTCTCTTGTGTCAATACAATGGTAAATTGTATAGGTGCACTAGTTCGGCGAAGAGATGGTGATACGAGTGCAATATGGATGGTAGATATAGGTTTTTGTATTCTGAAATTATAAAAACAGCAAGGTAACTAATGATAAAAGTGGTATTGCAATGCTAGGAAACAGGGCCTAGGGTTCATACTTTCACTAGTGCAAGTTCTCTCAACAATAATAACATACTGGATCATATAACTATCCCTCAACATGCAACAAAGAGTCACTCCAAAGTCACTAATAGCGGAGAACAAACAAAGTGATTATGGTAGGGTATGAAACCACCTCAAAGTTATCCTTTCTGATCGATCTATTCTAGAGTCCATATTAAAATAACAAGAAGCTATTCTTTCCGTTCGATCTATCCTAGAGTTCATACTAGAATAACACCTTAAGATACAAATCAACCAAAACCCTAATGTCACCTAGATACTCCAACGTCACCTCAAGTATCCGTGGGTATGATTATACGATATGCATCACACAATCTCAGATTCATCTATTCAAACCAACACAAAGTACTTCAAAGAGTGCCCCAAAGTTTCTACCGAGAGTCAAGGCAAAACGTGTGCCAACCCCTATGCATAAGTTCACGAGTACGGAACCCATAAGTTGATCACCAAAACATACATCAAGTAGATCACGTGATATCCCATTGTCACCACAGATAAGCACATGCAAGACATACATCAAGTGTTCTCAAATCCTTAAAGACTCAATCCGATAAGATCACTTCAAAGGAAAACTCAATCCATTACAAGAGAGTAGAGGGGAGAAACATCATAAGATCCAACTATAATAGCAAAGCTCGTGATACATCAAGATCGTACCACCTCAAGAACACGAGAGAGAGAGAGAGAGAGAGAGAGAGAGAGAGAGAGAGAGAGAGATCAAACACATAGCTCTTGGTACATACCCTCAGCCCGAGGGTGAACTACTCCTCCTCATCATGGAGAGCGCGGGATGATGAAGATGGCCACCGGTGAGAGATCCCCCCCTCCGTGAGTGCTTGAATAGGGTCCCGATTGGTTTTTGGTGGCTACAGAGGCTTGCGGCGGTGGAACTCCCGATCTATTCTGCTCCCCGATGCTTTTAGGGTATATGGACATATATAGGCGAAAGAAGTTGGTTAGGGGAGCCATGAGGGGCCCACGAGGGTGGGGGGCACGCCCAGGGGGGTAGGGCGTGCCTCCCTGCCTCGTGGCTTCGTCTAAGCTTCCCCGACGTCTACTCCAAGTCTCCTGGATTGCTTCCGTTCCAAAAATAACTCTCCGGAAGGTTTCATTCCGTTTGGACTCCGTTTGATATTCCTTTTCTTAGAAACACTGAAATAGGCAAGAAAACAACAATTTGGGCTGGGCCTCCAGTTAATAGGTTAGTCCCAAAAATAATATAAAAGTATTTAGTAAAGCCCCTAAACATCCAAAACAGATAATATAATAGCATGAATACTTCATAAATTATAGATACATTGGAGACGTATCAATGGCTATGGCTGCTTCGTGTTCGAGAAAGATCCCAGCTCCGTTGGGCTAGGTGTATTCAACTGGAGGCGGGTTTACAGCCTCGGCAACCACTCCATGTTCCTCGGGATCAATTATCCGATCATCCAACCAATCATCGATCATATCACCGGCGACGGTTACCATGCTATGCAACTTCCATTCACCAGGGGGGACCGTGTTTACACATCATACCATGGATTTCATGAATCACCATATCCAGAGATTCGTCGACACAGCTTGTTGCCAGATAATCTTCAGTGTGTGAAAGGCATCAAGCTTCCATGCGATGGATGGCTTTTGCAAACCCGACATGCGGCTATGTGGTTCATGCCAACAGCAAATATGCACAACTTGATTCGTACTGATATGTAGACTGAGCCATGTATTCTGCTGCTATAGCACGACCCTCTCTTGTTGGATATTATGTACTGTAGTTAGTTTGAAGCACCCCTCTGGTTTGAAGGATAGATACCTTTCTAGGATCAAGTGCATCCTAACTCACCTGCGTAGGATGTACTGATAATGATGATGGAGATGCTGTGCACTATATATATATCACTTAGGCTTCAAGTGCGTACTTGCTAGTTAAACCTATGGTTGAAATGTGACACTAAATACGACTAGTAAGTAGTACAGTAGCAGTACTAGTATACTTCGGTCAAATTATTCATCATGTCCACACATTGAATTTATGTGACAACACGCTGCGCGTGAGGTGACACAAGAATCCCGGCGTCGTGTTCGGGTATTCTGGACTTCGGATTTGGAGTACCACTTATCTGTCGAAATCTTTCATCATTCACTTAAAACAGTCGATTAATCATGCATTGAGTACCATATAACTGGAATTAACCCATGCAAGTCGAAGAAGGATTGGCCGGTGCTGCCGGCTGGCGTTAAGTTCGATCCCACGAATCAGGAGCTGATCGAGCACCTTGAGGCCAAAGCGAGTGCTGACAGCGCGAGATCTCACCCTCTCATCGATTTGTTCATACCAACCATCGACAGCGAGCACGACATATGCTATGCCCATCCTGAGAAACTTCGAGGTAAGATACCGATCGGCCGTCTACTTGCACAAACACATTCCTTTGTTTATAGCTCTATTTTTCCTTTTAGACACAGACCTGGTGAAGCAATTACAATTTGACAGTTAATAAAAAGTGAAACAAGTGACTGCAACATGCCAAAGATGTTATAAAAATGCCAACTACGTACACTAAAACCTGTATTCGACAATACTGCAGGTATCACACTGAGTGGCCTAAGCAAGCATTTCTTCCAGCACAATTCTAGGGCGTTCAAAAGGGGCACGTGGATGCGTCACAAGATACAGTCGGAGTGCAGCATGCACGCGATGTGGCACAACACCGGTAATACCTTGCCGGTGATGGTCAACGTCTGGCAGACGGGCAGCAAAAAGGTTCTGGTGCTGCACACCAACAAGAACCGACCAGCGAGAGGACCAACTGGGTGATGCACGGTACCACCTCGGGGACCTAGAGCAAGAGAAGGAGCGGGAGCTGGTCCTCTGCAAGATTTTCTACCAGACGAACACTTGGGCCAGGAGTAAAAAGATTATAAGTTAGTTTGCTATTGGTACTTGTACTACCTTGTCGTCCGCAAGTTGGTATTGTTGTTAACGTTCTTTTGGTATGAACTTGGCATTTGCTTCCGACCATCATGCCGAGGGTCGACGTGGATATAAAGCTGAATCATTTGTTTTGAGATGAATTTTTAGGCACCTGATTTTTATTTGATGGGTAGCATAAGCACCTGCCGTTCGAATTCCCAGTTCTCCAAATTTTTCGAAACAAGTGCCTGCTCTTATTATCACAATGAAAAAACAATATCCCTACTGCATCCCAGTTATCAGCCTGTACTTGCAGAATTCTCTCGTTTATTGAGCACGTATATTGTTTTTCCAGGTCGAGCAAGTTTCAACTGGGATGTAGACTGCCCAGGCTTGGTTTTGTTTTTAACAGGCCCATCCCATGACGACAAACGGGCACAAAGATCCAGCAGGTATATACTGGCCTCTGGCCTGCTAGGGTTTGTTATATTTTGTCTTACAACATCCGCAGGCAGTTTTTTTACTAAATCAAACACACAGCACAGTTCTATTTTCCTCTTGAAACGCATGTCCTACATCCGTTTTCTAATCTCTACCTATAGTTTTACTAGTTCATATACACGTATCATTATATTGAAAATACATAAAATTCCCTTTTCATATTTACATCCTTATTTTTTTTTTGTTTTCCCACCCAGCCCTGATTTTTTTACCACTGGTTTTCTGTTAAACCAACTCAATTGTCCCACATCTTATTTGCTTACAAAAACAAAACGATTTTTTGGCAAATCAATAAGTAAAATGTTTATCATTTTGGGATTACAAAAGTTCAGACTCCACCGAAATATGCAAAATAAGGTTGAACTTTTTGACCATGGTCCTGGGCAGAAAATGGGCTGTAATAAATTACTTAAGAATTAGCAAATGGGCTGCAAATTACTAAAAAAATAGCAAATGGGCTCTATGTTGTCTGCAACAGATTTGGAGGCTGACTTGTGGGCCTACTAAGTTCATGCGTACACAAGGTTTATCAAAAAAGAAACTTAGTCATCAATCGACTCTACCAGCGTCAGACCGTTAGATGTCAATCTAACGACAATCATGCTTCTTCAGTCTCTGATCTTCCTGCCCCAGCCGCCCAAACTAGCGTCGTCCGAACCGCCTGCTCCCGCCTCCCGTGGTCGGTTGTGCTGCCGGGCAGGCCTCACGGCCCCATCATATGGCCTGTCTATCCCTCTACTCACCCGCACCTCCTGTTATTTTCCGGCGACAGCAGCTGAACCAGTCAACCCTCGTACTCTCCACCGCGTGGGTAGCCACTGCCGTGTCTTCCCCGGCTCCATGTCGTTCCCTTCATAGGCCTCGCCGTCGTCCACCGCCCTGGTGCTCTCGGCACGGCATGGTCAACGTGGTCAACGAACGACATCCATCAGAAGTGGACTGTACATGGAGAGGCTGATAGCTGGGTCCATGACCGCACACAAGGAAATGCCTCCTTATTACGCGCAAAATAATGATTCCTTCACCTGACATCTGGGACCCGCTGGAAGGGCCTCTGTATTTCGTGAAAAAAGTTCCCTCCGGTGACAGGTCGGACCCACCAACTATATCTTCGCACGCAAGGAAGTGCCTCCTTATTGCGCACAAAAAAATGAATACCCCCTGCCAGCTGGGACCCACCATAGTGGGAGGCTGACTTGTGGGCCTACTAAGTTGACGGGGACGGAGGGCTTTGTCAACTTAGTCAATATGAACGATTCTAGCTCCAGTGGCCGTACGATGTCCATCCAACGACCTTAGTGCTTCTTCAACCTCTGGTCTTCTTGCTCCAGCCGCCCAAAGCAGCGCCGGCCGTGCCGCCTGCTCCTGCCTCCCGTGGCCGGCTGTGCTGCCCTGAGAGGCCTCACCGCCCCATACTACTCCCACCGCTGGCCAGGCCATCCCTCCACTCACCCACACCCCCTGTTATTCTCTGGCGGCAACCTCTCACACCGCAGCCAAACAGTGAACCCTCGTACTCCTCTCCGCATGGGCATCCTTGCCGTGTCTTCCCGGCTCAGCGTCGTCCCTTCCTAGGCCTCGCCGTCCCACCGCCTTGGTGCTTTGATCGTGGCGTGGTCAATGTGGTCAACGACCGACTTCCATCGGAAGAGTACTATCGTGGAGAGGTGACAGTGGGTCCACGGCCAGTGGGTCCACGACCACAGCCCAGTTTTTTTGTGGTTTGCCAAGTAAGTCGTTTTGTCAGGCCTGTTGGGCTACAAATCTTTCAAGACAAGGAGAGCTTCATTCGGCTGGCCGAGAAAATGGCCTATCAGTAATGAGAAATGGGATGTACATTTTTAAAACACATCAAACCGACAATTAGTTTCAAATTTCTTTTTTTCATTCGACATTTTAAATTGCATTGATTTTTATGCGTGGAAAATTTGTTGGATTTTATATTGATATACATTTATTTTTAAAATCAGTTTGAATGTGACTCGAAATTTCGGGATTAAAAATAGTTCGGACCGCACCGAAATATGCAAAATTTCGTATAATTTTTTAACCGTGGCCACAATATGGGCTGTAATGCTAATAAAAAGAATATGGGCTCCAAAAAAACCTTAAGAATTAGCAATTGGGCTGTAAATTATTAGAAATAATGGCAGATGGGCTGTATGATGTTTTCCACAAATTTGAGGCTTTCCTAAAAAGGTTGGCCTTTAGCGGTGGATGTTGGATGTCCATCCAACAGCCGTTGTGCTTCTTCAATCTCTGCTCTTCCTGCTCCAGTCGCTCAAACAAGCGCCGGTGGGTCTGCCTGCTCTCTCCTCCCCGCAGCCGGCTGTGCTACCGCGCATGCCTCACCGCCCCACCGTACTCCCATCGATGGCTTAGCCATCCCTCTACTCACCCACACATTTGTTATTCTCCGGAGGCAGACGCAGACATAAACCCTCATACAGTCGTACTCCCCTTCGCGTGGGAAACAACTGCCGAGTCTCCCCTGCCTTCGTGTCATTCCCTTCATAGGCCTCACCGTCGTCCACCACCTTGGTGCTCTCGGTGCGGCCTGGTCAACGTGGTCAAGGACCAACATGCATCTGAAGTGAACTGTAAGTGGAGATGCTGACAGCTGGGTCCACGGCTGCACGCAAGGAAATGCCTCCTTATTACGCGCAAAATAATGATTCCTCCACCTGACATCTGTGACCCACCAAAAGGGCCTCTGCATTTCATGAAAAAAACGTTACCGCCGCTGACAGCTTGGACCCACCAGCTATATCTTCGCATGCAAGGAAGTGCCTCCTTATTACGCACAAAAAAATGAATACCCCTGCTAGCTGGGACCCAGTATAGTGGCAGAATGACTTGTGGGCCTACTAAGTTGACGGGGACGGAGGGCTTTGTCAACTTAGTCAATATGCACGATTGTAGCTCCAGTGACCGTACGATGTCCATCCAACGGCCGTAGTGCTTCTTCAACCTCTTGTCTTCTTGCTCCAGCCGCCCAAACCAGCGCCGGTCGTGCCTCGTGCTCCTGCCTCCCGTGGCCGGCTGCGATGCGGCGGAGGCCTCACCGCCCCCTACTACTCCCACCGCTGGCCAGGCCATCCCTCTACTCACCCGCACCCCCTATTATTCTGCGGTGACGGCAGCCTCACACCGCAGCGAACCAGTGAACCCTCATACTCCTCTACGCGTGGGCATCCACTGCCGCGTCTTCCCCGGCTCCGCGTTGTCCCCTTCCTAGGCCTCGCCGTCGTCCAACGCCCTGGTGCTCTCGGCACAGCGTGGTCAACGTGGTCAAGGAACGACTTCCATCGGAAGAGTACTGTCGTGGAGACGCTGACAGCTGGGTCCATGGCAGCCGCAAGGAAGTGCCTCCTTGTTACGCGGAAAATAATTATTCCTCCACCTAACAGTAGGGACCCACCGGATAGGCCACCATATTTGGCAAAAAAACGTTTCCCCCCTGAATGCTGGCACCCACCGGATGGGCCACCGTATTTCATGAAAAAAAACGTTCCCCCTGTTGTCAGCTCGGACCCGCCGGAAGTGCCTCCTTATTTGGCACAAAAATATGAATACTCCCCCTGCTAGTTGGGACCCACCTTGGTGGGAGGCTGACTTGTGGGCCTACTAAGTTGACGGGGACGGAGTGCTTTATCAACTTAGTCAATATGAACGATTCTAGCTCCAGTGGCCGTACGATGTCCATCCAACGGCCGTAGTGCTTCTTGAACCTCTGGTCTTCTTGCTCCAGCCGCCCAAAGCAGTGCCGGTCGTGTCGCATGCTCCTGCCTCCCGTGGCCGACTGTGCTATCACGGAGGCCTCACCGCCCCTACTATTCCCACCGCTGGCCAGGCCCTGCAGCGACGGCAGCCTCACACCACAGCCGAACCAGTGGACCCTCGTACTCCTCTCTGCGCGGGCTTCCACTGCCGCGTCTTCCCCGGCTCCGCGTCTTCACCTTCCTAGGCCTCGCCGTCGTCCACCGCCCTGGTGCGCTCGGTGCGACGTGGTCAATGTGGTCAAGGAACGACTTTTGTCAGAAGAGTACTGTACGTGGACAGGCTGACAACTGGGTCCATGGCGGTCGCAAGGAAGTGCCTCCTTATTACGCGCAAAATAATTATTCCTCCACCTGACAGCAGGGACCCACCGGACGGGCCATCGTATTTCGTGAAAAAAACATTTCCCCCTGACTGTTGGGACCCACCAGCTACAACTTCGCACGCAAGGAAGTGCGTCTGGGCAAAAAAAAACGCGCCCCCCTGACTGCTGGGACCCACCAGCTACATCTTCTCAGGTAAGGAAGTGC
This sequence comes from Aegilops longissima, assembly GCA_021605205.1. NCBI lineage: Eukaryota > Viridiplantae > Streptophyta > Magnoliopsida > Poales > Poaceae > Aegilops > Aegilops longissima. The sequence continues at coordinate 642,245,630 of CM038677.1, forward strand.
CTGACAGTCGGGACCCACTTGGTCGAAGCGTACGTACCGTTGTCATTCTGGTCGCGACGTTATGCGTACATACTTGGTCGATGTCTGGTAGCGCCGTGTCATAGTAGATGCGTGCACGTAGCATGTACACGTACGTACATCGGCCAGTGTGCAAGAAAGAAAATACGGCCACACACGTACATACGGGCTGGGTCTCGAATGCCTACTCACGCATACGTACGGCCAGGGCTCATGTACATGGCTGGGTCGGAATGGAGAAACTGCATCGTTGCCGTGTTCATGGGGAGCCAACCGGCTGGGTCGGAATGGAATGCGTCGTCATGTTCATCGGGAGGGCTTGGACGGAACAGCCAATGGAAATGAGGCCTGGCGTACCGCAGAACAGTGTAAACGGCCTTGTGTTCGACCCGCCACGGTCGAAACGGGATCCTGTTCATCGGGAGGGTTATGCGTACCGCAAAACGGAGGAAACAGACCTCCTACGGTCGGAACGGGGGTCCTGTTGATCGGGAGGGGTGTGGCGTCTTGCAAAGCGGAGAAGCAGACTTGTGTTGGAGTGCTACGGTCAAAGCAGGGGTCTGTTCGCCGAGAGGGTGTGGCGTGCAAAATGGGACTCCACGGGATCTGTTCATCTCCACGTTGACCCCTCCGGCCTCCACAGACTCTGTTCATCCACCATTGACCTCCTCCGGCCTCCACTGCATTTGTTCATCCACGGGCTCCTGTTCATCCAGCCTCCACCGCGCTACTCCACCGCTCTGTTCAACCAGCCGTCTCCACGGGCTCCTGTTCAACCACCCCTCCATGGGCTACTGTTCATCCAACCCTCCACCATCTACTATTCATCCAGCCCTCCACGGGGTGGTCCTGTTCATCCAGCCCTCCACGGGGTCATGTTCATCCATCCCCAACCGGCTCGATCGATCGGGGTCCTGTTCATCCAGAGGCAACACCACGGGGTCCTGTTCATCCACCCCACTAGGAACTGTTCATCCAAACCCCCCCAACAGCGCTCACTATTCATCCAGAGGGAACATCGATTGGCTTCATTTAGTAGCAGTAGCGAAGGAATCGCTCGATCAGGTTCAGTTAACAGCCATCGATCGATCGCTCGGGTTCAGTAACACGTAGCCTGCAGTGCAATCGCTCGGGTTCAGATAGAGCCCAATGCCTCGCTCGGGTTCAGTTAGAGCCCAACGCCTCACACCCACGCGCGTGCGTGTATGAGAGAAACGCGCATCGCTCGGCCCCGAACACCCACCGTAACCAGGAACACCATGATATTTTCCTCAACCTCGCTTCTACCACGGTTTTTTCCGTCATGGACGGCCCAAAGAATGTCATGCAGCTGCGTCTCCGGCCCGCCCAGGACGAAAAGCCCATTTTCTGTCATGATTTTTTGTCATAGAAGTAGGACCCCAACACATCTATTATCATATTGGGTTTTGTCACAATTATTGTCATAGAAGTGTCATAAGTATGACAAAACTTTTTTTCGTCCGGCCCAAAATGTGACGGATGTGTCTTTTTTTTATAGTGTAGACAGAGCAACAAAAGAGCCACAAGAGTACCAAGATTGGGATAACATGTAGAGAGTAAATACTGGGTACTCTATTGAATACAAACATGTTCCCAAGGGTAAAAGATATGCAATGAATCCAAAGAATTCCTTCCCTAGCAGTCTTTCTCCCCCTGAATCTTATATTGGATAATGGAAGAAAGTAGGGAAATAGAATCAAGGCAGAACAAAAATAAATCAGATCACAGAGACATAACATAGACATGTCTTTCCCCTCTTAAAGACATGTGACTTCTCTCCTCTTGAACACCAAGCATCTGGGACATGTGATTCCTCTCTCCCCCTGTTTCCTCTCTCCCCCTGTTTGGAGCATTCTCTCATTAAGCTTTGATGTGAACTCTCTCCCCCCTTTGACATCAATTTCCAAGAAGGGATCTTCTAGAGTGTGAGTCAAAATAGGTTTGGTCCTTGAGTCACAGAGCAAAGTAGCATATAAAATGTGATGCTGGTAGAGGGCAAGAATCATTGAGTGGAGCTAGAACAAAATGCAGGGAACAAATGCACGAACTTGGAGAAACACTAGAGAACTTCATCTAGAATTGGGCGGTGACAAACTCACCTATGTTAGAGTATATTGACTAAGGAGTCAAGTGAGGACACTTGATCATAAGTCATACTCATTGTTTATGCTTAAAATGGGGTTACCATTTTTCGTTTAAGCATTTGATGTATTCTAATCTTGTTGAGTTGCTTTGACCCATATCTTGGGGTAAAGCTTCTCTAAGATGGAATATCATACTTTGGGTGGTGGTGTTGTAGTTGAACTTGTGTGAGTTGCTCAAGGTTGATGTAGCTCATCAAGAATTGGGAGCACCACTTGGATTTGAGTTCATCTACCTACATGGGTTAGTCTTTCAAGGAAGGGCACTTGTGCATCCAATGACAATCATGAAATTTGATACCAATTGATATATAGAATTTGTCAAAGGATATGTTGAAGGGTTTCATGCTTCCTTGTCTTCAACCACTACGGTGTAGGGACTTGGTGATGTAGAGATTGCTCAAGATGTGAGTGAGTTGCAATCCCATGGATTTAGATTCATCCAAGCACCTACAAGGGTTAGATAGCATGCAAGGGTACAAATGTATCCAAGACATATGATCATCATCATAAGAGAAAAAGTCAAGGATTAGTCATAGGCTCATTCCTTGCATGTATCCAAATGGAGTTCCTACTCCAAGTTTGAAGCATCAATGATGTTCAATTAACCTCTCAAATGGCAAAAGACTTTCTCATCAAGCGGTTTGGTGAATATATCCGCCAATTGCTTATCTGTATGAACATGCTTAAGATCAACGTCCCCTTTAGCAACATGGTCTCGAATGAAATGACGACGAACTTCAATATGCTTAGTTTGAGAATGTTGCACGGGATTGTGAGCAATCTTAATAGCACTCTCATTGTCACAAAGCAATGGAACATGTTTCACATTGATCCCATAATCTTTAAGAGTTTGGGTCATCTAAAGTAATTGAGCACAACATGAACCGGCGGCAATGTATTCCGCTTCGGCGGTGGATAATGATACCGAGTTTTGTTTACCAAGACACAAGAGATCTACCAAGAAATTGACAAGTACCCAAAGTGGAATTTCTATCAACCTTGTCTCCGGCATAGTCCGAATCGGAATAGCCAACAAGATCAAAAGAGGACCTCTTAGGATACCAAATGCCAAAATTTGGTGTATGTATTAAGTATCTCACTATCCTTTTCATAGCCTTAAGATGACATTCTTTGGGGGCCGCTTGATATCGTGAACACATGCACACACTTAGCATAATATCGGGACGGGAGGAACATAGATATAACAATGAACCAATCATAGAGCGGTAAGCCTTTTGGTCAACTGATTTGCCATCCTTGGTCAAGTCAAGATGTCCACTAGTATGCATGGGAGTTTTCATACCTTTGCTTTTCTTGCATGTTGAACTTCTTGAATAAGTCCTTGGTGTACTTTGTTTGAGAAACAAAGGTGCCTTCCTTAGTTTGCTTGATTTGCAAACCAAGAAAGAACTTGAGTTCACTCATCATAGACATCTCGAACTTCTTAGACATTAGCTTTCCAAACTTTTCACTAAAATGAGGTTTAGTCGAAACAAATATGATATCATCAACATAAATTTGGCACACAAATAATTCACCATTAACCCTTTTAGTAAACAGAGTAGAATCTATTTTTCCAATCTCAAAGCCTTTTTCAATAAGGAACTTGGTCAAGCATTTATACCACGCTCTAGGAGCTTGTTTAAGACCATAAAGAGCTTTGTGAAGTTTGTAAACATGATCGGGTTTCTTAGGATTGACAAAGCCGGGAGGTTGTTTAATATAAACTTCCTCCTCAATTTCACCATTTAGAAAAGCACTTTTAATGTCCATTTGGTACAAGGTGATATCATGGTGATTAGCATAGGCAAGTAAGATGCGGATGGACTCAAGTCTAGCAACGGGGGCATATGTCTCACTGTACTCCATACCTTTGACTTGAGTGTAACCTTGGGCGACAAGACGTGCTTTGTTTTTTTGACACTTGAAAGAGTAGGAGAGGCTCCTACTGTATGTATTAAATTAAGTGACAAAAAGTCTTACAAAGTCATAACCTTACATCCATAGCCATGGTGTAACTAATGGGGAGGGGTAAAAACTAGAAAGAGGGAACAAAAGATTAAAGTTAAATACTATTTACAAAAGACAAAAAGGGTTGAAGTTTTTCTCCCACTCTGTAGCGAAGAAGGGAAAGGTCATCTCTCAACCTAGCCAGCCAGGATGATTTCGAAGGTGAAATACCTCTGAAGTGTTTGTTGTTTCTCTCTTTCCATATGCTCCAAGCAGCCTGTAGGAAGATGTCCATGAACATCGGGCTATTCCACGTAGATTTTGCGTGCTCAATCCATTTAAGTCTTGTACCATGTGTTATCCAGTTAATATTAATATGTGACCAGCACTCTTGGCTAAATGGACAGGTGAAGAAAAGGTGCTCCAAAGTTTCTTCAATAGGTGAAGTACACAGCAGACAAGTGTGGTTGTCACCAATGTTGTAATGTCTCCTCTTGAGCATGTTTCGTGTGTTTAGTCTATCGGAGAGGAGTAGCCAGCCGAACACTTTGATTTTCATGGTAACCTTAGATTTCCACAGCCACTTGTATGTTTGGTGAGCTCTTATTTCTTTGAAGTAATATGAATAATATTGGCTCGCAGTGTAATCTCCTTTAGCCCAAATGCATGTCCATTTATCCTCACTGTGGGCCAAGGTAATCGGAGTCAGCAATTGCTGAAGGTCCATCAACTCTGCATGTGCCTGCGCAGAAAGGGGAAGATGGAAGGTTTTCCCCAACGTGTCAGCCGTTAATAGTGCATGGATAGAGATATCTTCATTTTTAGTGAATGAAAAGGCCTTGGGGTGGCTAGAGGCCAGAATATCATCCATCCAAAGATCTTTCCAAAGTAAAGTGGTGCAGCCATCCTGAATTGTGACTTTGGTGATCCCTCTATAAACTGGCATGAACTTTGTGATGTCTCTCCACTAGAAGGAACCACATGCATCCGTTGCATGTGGGATTTTCGATGTGTAATAGGTGTTCCTGATTAATTCCACCCATGGTAGATCCCAATGATTGTAGAACTTGTGAAGATATTTAAGCAGCAGGGCATCACTCTGTGTTCTGAGGTCCAATATACCCATTCCACCACAATCCTTAGGTTTACAAATCATGCTCCAAGCAGCCAGAGAGTTACATGATTCCCCCTGTTCTGTCTTTTTAGTCCAGAGACATTTCCTTCTGATCTTGTCTAAGAGCTCAATAATGGAGATGGGAAGCTTGAGTGTGCATAAAGCAAAGATTGTGAGCGAAGTGATCACAGAATTTACTAGAGAAAGCTTTGCTCCATACGAAATCATGTTTAGAGTAGCTGTTAGGCGGCGCTCCACTTTGCAAACCAAAGGCATTAAATCCTGAACAGATGGTCGTGTGGTCCCCAAAGGCAGCCCAAGGTAAGTGAAAGGCATTTTGCCAGTCATGCAACCAAATATTTGTGCAATGCTGTTACTGAGAGACTCATCACAGTTGATTGGGATGAGAGTGGATTTTTGGAAGTTTATTTTAAGGCCAATGGAAGTTGCATAATCCGAAAAAATCTGCTTGATCATGGCCGCTTGTGTTTCACAAGCCGGGAGTACCAGAATTGTGTCATCAGCGTATTGACTGACCGGGTAATCTTTTTGAGTTGCACATGGGAAAGGAAGCTGAATATGACCCTGAGCAAAAGCATCATTAATGACAACTTGAAGGAGGTCAGCGGCCAGCACGAAAATCAAGGGAGATAGTGGGTCTCCTTGTCGAACCCCAGTTTTGCAATGGAATTGTCTCCCTGGTACGCCATTTAAAAGGACCGAAGATTTACCTGAGGCCAAAATTGCTTTGATCCAGTTTAGCCATTTGTCGTTAAATCCCATGTGTCTCATAATCTCCAACATTGGCTCATGCTCAATAGTGTCAAATGCCTTAGCGAAATCAAGTTTAAGGAGAACAATTGGTTTCTTTGATGCTTGACATTGGTAAATGTACTCAAACGCCCATGCCAGACAGTTCTGTATAGATTTTCCCTTCAAAAATCCATATTGATTTCGATGCATGATTTTTAGGATGATCTTTTGGAGACGGTTGGCAAGAAGTTTCGTAATGATCTTAAGACAACAATTGAGTAGCGTGATTGGCCTGTAATCATTGACTGAAGCAGGTGCATTGATTTTTGGGATCAGAGTAATGAAACCCTCATTAATACTCTCCAGATTTAAGTTGCCCTCATGAAATTGATTGCACAGAAGATAAAAGTCTTCTTTGATCACGTGCCAACAATATTTGAGAAAGTGTCCAATGAAACCATCTGGACCCGGAGCCCTATCCGCAGGCATGTATTTAATGACATCGTCAATTTCCTGGTGAGTGAAAGGCACAGTTAATTGGTCCAAATCTTCAACTTTCTTGATCATTCTGGCTAAATCAAACTTCATCTCATGTTGCTGAGAAGACCCAAGCCATTTTTTGAAAGCTTGAAAAATAAAAGATTCTTTGCCCGCATGATCTTCAACACAATATCCATCATCCGTGGTAAGAGAAGCAATGTTATTTATCCTATATCATTCTGAGGCCATTGCTTGAAAAAATTTTGGTTGCTCATCGCCAAATTTGACCCATCTAATAGTACATCTCTTCCTCCAATACTCTTTCTGATAATTAAGAAACCTCAAAATATGGTGTTTGAGTATGCGGCGAAAATTTGTTTCTGGAGTGGTGAGACGCCTTTTATTTTCAAGTTCATCAAGTTCGAAGAGAGCCCTGTTGGAGTTTTCAATGGCAATAGACAGTTTAGAAATACCTTTACTCCAAATTTTCAGATCACGCCTCAGGTGTTTAAACTTGCGGGAGATAACAGTGGCCATGTTGGTCGAGGGAATTGGTTTGGACCAAGAATTAGAAACCGTGTCCATAAATCCAGGGTGATGTACCCAATACGATTCGAACCTGAAAATCTTGGAGCGAGGAATGGTTGTCTCAATGCAAACCACACAAGGGATGTGATCGGAAACTGGCCGGCCAAGAGGCTTTACTAGGGTTTTAGGGTAAGTAGTAGTCCAGTTGGTGCTTGTAAAAAACCCAGTCAATTTGTTCTAAAAGGGGGTCCACCTGCATATTACTCCAGGTGTAAGCTCGACCTTTGGTAGGCAGTTCCACTATATTTTGGCTCCTGATAAAGTCGTTGAAGGTGATCATATCCCCAAGATTTCCCCCTGGCTTATTACGATTGTCTGGGCCACGAATGAAATTAAAATCCCCTAAAAGGAGCCAATCTTCATTGTGAGGGATATTAAGGTCTAGCAGCCACTGTATGAAGTCCCTACGTTCATCACCCTGACAGGGGCCGTACACATTCACAAGGGTCCAAGACTGTGCTGATTGAGTGGATTGGAAGCGGGTCACTAATGCAAAGTCCCTAGAGGCGACAACAGTGGCAAAGAAAATTGAACTATTCCAAATTGTTGCAATTCCACCCGAAGCACCACGGGCCGGGATAAATTCAAATTTATCAAAATGTCACGACAGCAAGACTTAATAAAGTTATTATCAAAAGAGTGCTTCTTAGTTTCCTGCAGACAAACCACAGCACAACCACTAGCCGTAATGTCATTAAACAGAGCAAGTTGCTTAGGTTCAGAATTTAAACCACGGACGTTCCAACAGAGAACATTCCAGTTCACCAAAAGTACCATGGATAAAAGAGAAAGGATTAAGCACTGGATGAGGATGAAAGAGCATCCTCCGAAACTTCATTGAGCACCTTTTCAGAGAGCTCGGCAGCAGGAATAGCACATTTGACTGTGCCAACAAGTTGTAGCGTGGCAATTGGGGTGGGCGGTGGAACAGCAGAACTGTCATCCTCTTCAGAACGGGCCCTGGACTGCAGAGCCGACGGATTGATCCTGGGCTTGACCTTAGAAGATCTTGGTTTGCTGTCAGTAATGGCTGGGACTTTGAAACTGTCGTATTTGTTGGACCTGGCACTACGACGAAGAGAAACATATGACACGGGCATGGCAAGCTTCCCTTTGCGTATTGTGTCCGCAGAATTTGGCCCCGTTCCACCAAGGGTACTTGCAGAGCTATTTCCATCATTAACCAGGGTATCAGCAGTAGGAACCTCAGATGGCCCATTTCCAAAGAGCTGTGAAGTTTCCACAGGAATCTCATCCCCAGAGCCATGAGCAGTTTCCACACTTGGACCAACAGGTGGTGCTAGTTGAACCACCTGGTCAACACTCAGGGGAAGGACAGGTTGCACAAGAAGAGAAGGAACAGAATGCTCCTGAGATTGGTGGGCTACCACAGGGATCTCCAAGTCAGTACTGTCAGGGCTGACCACTGTGTTTAAATCAGGTGTGTCCGGGAGCTCTTCAATTTGCAGAGAGGAAGAGGCAAACTCCCTTGTCTGTTTTGTTGCTGTCATTGATACCAGGTTATTCTCAACAGTGATCACTGCTTTAACCTGAACCCAATCATTCCGGAGCCCTGTGGGTTCGAGACGTGCTTTGTTGTGAATGACTTGACCATCTTCGTCTTGCTTGTTGCGAACCCATTTGGTACCGATGATGTTGTGGTTGTTGTCGGGCTTCTCGACCAATGTCCACACTTGATTTCTCTCAAAGTTGTGTAGCTCTTCATGCATAGCATTTATCCAATCCGGATCTTCCAATGCTTCTTCAACCTTCATAGGTTCAATGCTAGAGATGAATGAATAATGTTCACAAAAATTAGCCAAATGAGTTTTAGATCGAGTGATTCTCCAAGTTTGGATATCATTGAAGATTTGTTCGACGGGATGGTCTCTTGAGACTCTTGCTCGAACTCATGAGAGCTTTTGCTTGGGTTGGGGTGGAACATCTTCTTCATCATCATCTTCTTCTTCTTGTCCTTCTTCATTGTTGATGTTGTCGTTCTCTTGTCGTGGTGGAGAAGGAGGTTGATGAGGTTCATCTTGGTGTACTTTCTCGTTTTCTTCATCTTGATGTGTCCCACTTGTGGATGTTTCCGTGTCAACTCTTGGTTCACCTTGTCATGAGGTAGAAGCTTCCACTTGGACGGACGAGGTACTCTCCTTCACCTCCGTTGGACAAATCTTGCCAATAGATAAGTCTTGGATTACTTCCGAAGGGTCTTTGTCTCCTACATCAATTGGCAATTGCTCTACTTGCGAGCCATTAGATTCATCAAACTTCACATCTACCGTCTCTTCAACCTTTCGAGTGAAATTGTTGTAGACACGGTAAGTGTGAGAGTTTGAGCCATAACCAAGTAGGGAACCCTCATGAGATTTAGGAGCAAATTTATAATGAAGATGCTTATCAAGAATGTAAAACTTTTAGCCAAATACTCGAAAGTATCCAACTTGGGGTTTGTTACCGGTGAGGAGCTCATATGCCATCTTGCCGAGTAGCTTGGTGAAGATACATGCGATTTGTTGCGTGACAAGCCGTCTCAACCGCTTCCACCCAAAAGTGTTTTGGAGTCTTGTACTCATCAAGCATCGTTCTTGCCATCTCAATAAGAGTTCGGTTCTTCCTCTTAACAACTCCATTTTGTTGAGGCGTGTACGTAGCCGAGAACTCATGTGAAATCCCTTCTTCATCAAGAAAGGTATCCACATTTGCGTTCTTGATCTCCATTCCGTTGTCGCTGCGAACCTTCTTGATCTTCACTTCAAATTGATTTTGGGCCTTCCTAGCGAAGTTCCTGAAGATCTTTTGAACCTGTGATTTATCATCAAGAAAGAACACCCACATAAATCTTGAAAAATCATCAACTATGACTAGACGGAATGAGTTACCACCGAGACTTTTGTAGGCATTGGGACCAAAAAGATCCATATGAAGTAGCTCGAGCGGTCTTCTCGTGGTCATGATGTTCTTCACGGGGTGACTTCCTCCTACTTGTTTTCCTGCTTGACAAGCACTGCACAATATATCCTTGTCAAATATAACATCTTTCACTCCAAGGATATGGTTACCTTTAATAAGCTTATCAAGATTTCGCATGCCCACATGGCCTAACCATCTATGCCACTACCAACCTTTTGAAGATTTAGCAATAAAGAAAGTTCTTGGTTGAGCCTTTTTAGTGAAGTCAACAATGTAAAGTTCACCTCTACACCTCTACGTATATCGGCAAAGACCATTTTATGATTATCTCTATGAAACACTTGGCAATCTACTTCAGTAAATAGGACATTTAAACCAAAGTCAGCTAGTCTAGATACGGAAAGTAAATTGTAGCCAAGAGATTCAACGAGCATAACATTTTGTATGGAGCTATCATGTGAGATGGCCACCTTACCAAGGCCAACCACCTTACCCTTTGAGTTATCACCAAAAGCAACATACTTCGGAGGGCCGTCGTTTTCGAAAAGCTCACGAAACATATCTTTGTCTCCGGTCATATGATCAGTACATCCACTATCAAGGACCCATTCCTTTCCTCCAGCCATGTAGCCGCGAAGATTAGCCATAAGACCAAAGTGTCTCATAGACTCATCGAGATCAAAGTCACTATCATCATCCCCATCATAGTATCCATATTCAACATTGTCTTGTGATTGATAAATTCCTAGAGAGAGTGATTCATTAGATAAATGATCATCACAATAATCATCTTTATGAATTCTAATGACTTCGGAGATGATGTTGCTAATGACTCCAACATCTCCTTTGGCACGCATGAGATTAGTAAGTTCAAATAGACAATCACCAAACCTAGGATCATTGGAATTCATCTTACTCAAGGCAATAGACTTATGAAGGATCTCATCTAGGTTTTGCAAGGAATAGTTTGGAAATCTTTCCTCAAGAAATCTCCATATAGTGTAGGCACAATCAAGAGTAGGTAAGCTAGCAATCAAATTTTTGGGCAATCCTCTAATGATAAGATTGATAGTTCTAAGATTGCGAATCATGTCAAGATCCTCATCGGGAGAGGGATGCAAAGGATCACTAGGGGTAATGCAAGGACTAGTAATGTACTTGTTCAAGTGATATTCATTCAAAATCTCAAGCATCTCATTTTTCCACTCATGAAAGTACTCCCCATCAAGTATAGGCACTCTATGTATAAGACTCCCCAATGTAGACACATCCATCTTCCTCCAAAGGTGTTTAAACCAAAGCAATGGAGACCAATGCTCTGATACCAATTGAAAGGATCTAGAAGAGGTGTCTAGAGGGGGGGTGAATAGACTCTAATAAGGAAAAGTTGCAGTTTTTAATTTCTTCAGGTAGAGTTTTAGCACAAGTTCAAACATTCACAATACATATCATGCAAGCATGACAAGAGTATATGAGAAGCGGAAAGTAAAGCATGCACTTTGCAAGAATGTAAAGGGATGGGATTGGAGTGTGCAAACGCAATTGGAGACACGGAGATTTTTGGTGTGGTTCCGATAGGTGGTGCTATCGTACATCCACGTTGATGGAGACTTCAACCCACGAAGGAGTAGCAGTTCTTGCGAGTCCACGGAGGGCTCCACCCACAAAGGGTCCACGAAGAAGCAACCTTGTCTATTCCACCATGGCCATCGCCCACGAAGGACTTGCCTCACTAGGGTAGATCTTCACGAAGTAGGCAATCTCCTTGCCCGTACAAACTCCTTGGTTCAACTCCACAATCTTGTCGGAGGCTCCCAAGTGACACCTAACCAATCTAGGAGACACCACTCTCCAAAAGGTAATAGATGGTGTGTTGATGATGAACTCCTTGCTCTTGTGCTTCAAATGATAGTCTCCCCAACACTCAACTCTCTCTCACAGATTTGGAATTGGTGGAAAGATGATTTGAGTGGAAAGCAAGTTGGAGAAGGCTGGAGATCAAATTCATATGGTTGGAATGGAATATCTTGACCTCAACACATGAGTAGGTGGTTCTCTCTCAGAAAATGTATGCTGGAAGTGTAGGCATGTTCTGATGGCTCTCCTAACGAATGAAGAGTGGGTGGAGGGGTATATATAGCCTCCACACAGAATCTAACCATTACACACAAATCACCAAACTCGGTGGGACCGAATCAGAAAACTCGGTCAGACCGATTCAGTTCATAATGTGACCGTTATGCATTTCGGTGGGACCGATATTATCAACTCGGTGGGACCGATGTGCTAGGGTTAGGGTAAACCTCATCTCAGTTTGACCGATTACACATACTCGGTGGGACCGATTTTGGTAAAGAGTTGACCAAAGAGTTGGTCAAGCAGACTCGGTGAGACCGAGTACAAATCTCGGTGGGACCGAAATAAATGCAACATGCACCAGAGAGTTTGCACCATCTCGGTGAGACCAAATTGATTAGGGTTTGTGGCAGTGGCTATGTCAACTGAACTCGGTGGCGCCGGATAGAATGTTTCGGTGGGGCCGAGTTTGACATTTGGTTTGGGACATATGTGGATATGAGAAAGTGGTTGAGGGTTTTGGAGCATATCACTAAGCACTTTGAGCAAGTAAGCCATTAAGCAACACCTCACCCCCTTTTTAATAGTATTGGCTTTCTTATGGACTCAATGCGATCTTGGATCACTAAAAGTAAAATGTACAGTCTTGAGCTTGAGCCAATCCTTTGTCCTTAGCATCTTGAAGGGGTTCCACATCCTCTTGTCCACGCCACTCCATCTGTTAAACTTGTCTGAAATACACTAGATGAAAACATTAGTCCAACAAGAGATATGTTGACATTAATTACCAAAACCACCCAAGGAGCACTTGTGCGCCATCCTCGGGCATCCAGCATTGGCCAAAATCATGGCGGTGACCCACCACAGCTATAACATACTCAAGATGCCGGGAAGTGGTGGCATCATCACGATCCCGTGTGAAGAAAGAGATGCAGTGTGCTCCCTTGAGCGCACCTTCCAAGCCGCAGCAATCGACGACCCCGACAACCGAGGCACCTTGCATCCTCCTGAGGCCGTCCCCAAGAAGAAGAAGCAGCTACTCCACCTAGCGCCCCAGGGAAGTGGTGCCCTCAGTGGTACCACTTCAGGATCCCCGCCCGCGGCCGGGGCGCCTCCCTACCTCGCATAGGAAGGCATGCCCGGCGCCCTCCTCAGGTTGGGCTCGGGGGCTCTCTCCTAGAGGGCCTTAGACCTAGCCAATGTCATGAGGGAGGCTCTCAGGCACCATGTGGAGGCATGCTTTGCCGCACGTTTCCCTCAAGAGGGCGCAGGGCGAGGAGCGCCTGGTGCTCAGGAGTTCATCACCAAGACCACTCAGGAGCTACAAGATGCAAGAGCCATGCGCGGCGACCGCCGCCCACCACCCGACGCAGCTCCCCATCCCGGCGAGGACGGCGGGCTGCGCATCTGCATCGACATTCCAGTACTCAACCGGGCCGCATCTTAGGAGCGTTCCTGGCCTTCGTGCGTTGGGCGGTGCGAGGGTCCACCTCACAGCTATGCCCGCATGCCATTTGGCCTACCGAGCGTGGTAGCCGCTTTCCAGCGCAACCCGCGGAGCATCCTGGCGGCTCAGGAGGCCAGGCACCACGCAGTCTTGGCGTAGATGGCGGCGGTCCTCAAGGAACCACCTGAGCCCCAGAGCCTCCCGAGGCTCAGGGCCCTGATGGCTCATGAGGAGCGACTTCTTCATCGCGCACCTTCGGCTACTTCAACACCCCTCCAACAACGGTACCAGGTGACATTTTCCGATTTACTCATCTGGGAGCACCCCTCGGGTTGCATCATTCCCAGGTCGCACGAGCCTGCCCCCACGACATGTATCTTTTTACATCTTTAGCTTACTCTGTTGGGGGCACCCCTCGGGCTGCATCATCCCCAGGCCGCTCGGGTCCGTCCCAGTGGCATGCATCATTCTTGCATCTATCTAAGCCAGTTTGTTCCTTGCATAAGCTATCTATGGTTATCGCCTGCTTCATTGTCGCCCATCGCGACCGCCCGCGTCGCCGATCTGCCCCATGCTCATCCCGCAACGGGACCTACTCATGCTGGCACGGCGCTTGTGCTCGGGTCCGTCCCTGCAATTATAACAAACCTGAGCGGTCGAGCTCTGACTCGCGGCATGTCCCGTGCACGTCACCTCACCAGGCCCTAAGTGTCGGCGTTCTGGGAACGGGGGTACCCAGACTTGCCTGCCTGCGACCTGCGGCGTGGCTCAAGGGGTGGCCCAGTGCGGCCCATCTTCATCAACACAAGCTCAAGACCCTTGCGAGGGGCCAAGCCTCGCGGGGCGGACGACAGGAAGCTTCCTCAGGCACGGCCTCGTCAGGCTGGCTCACGAAGAGGCGGAGAGATCAAGGCGGGGTACCTCACGAGGTGCCCATGACGCTAGCCATGACTACCAAGAGCGCCAGGCGGGCACCAGCCCGCGCAGTGTCCTCGTTTCCTCTTTGGTGCAAAGGAGGCAAGCGCAGGCGAGAGTATCAAGCAAAGGCAGCCTTTCGATGCAACAAGACCAAGACCAACACAACGGCAGGAAGGAGGTCATCGTGGAGCCCAAGCCGGCGTCACCGTCAGAGCCTTTGGCAGGCGAGGACCAACTTTAGTCAGGATAAGTGTACTAGATGTTCCCCTTCAAAATGGCCAATTGTTGGCGCCCTTTCCCGCTCAATATTTGGGAAGAGGCCCAGGGCCTTTGCCTATAAATAGGACTAGCCACCCACAGGGTAAGGAGGAAGGCTGGACAGATATCAGGTCTAGCATCTAGAAACCAGAGAGAGAGAGAGAGAGAGAGAGAGAGAGAGCAGTTCATCGCTTTTGACAAAGCAGTTCATAACAGACCCTCATGAGGCTGTTCTTCCTTATCTTATTCATCATCAGCCCAGAGGCAATCCACCACACCACAAACTAGAGTAGGGTATTACACCACAATGGTGGCCCGAACTAGTATAAACCTTGTGTCCCTTGTGTTGCCCTTCGTGTAGTTTAGATCCTTGCGAGGCGACGAGGTGTACGTAGGTAGGAGGTGCGATCTCCGCGCGCACCCCAGAGTTTGAACCTAGTGGGTCTGCCGGAACACGAAATCCGACATTTGGCACGCCAGGTAGGGGTGCGCCGGAATCCGCCTTCCGCCGCCCTGTTCTTCGCCGTCCCTCACGTCCATGTCGACGCTTCGTCGGGCCCGCGCCCGGCGCAGGCGCTCTCGCCACTCGCGTCGCCCGAGCGGCCCCGTCGGCGGCTGCCCGCGCGTTCCGTCGCTTTCATTGTCCGCGCCGCCACCGGCCCGGCGAAACGAGCAACAAGCGTCATAGCGATATCCATTTGTGGCGAGGCGGCCGCACCGCTACTCCTTCGCTTCGCCCGGCTGGTTCTTCGTCGCGCGCCTCCAGCGCCCATGGAAAACTCGAGCCGCGCTCGCCAGCGGCAAGCGAGCTCCTGCGCTACCGCCCGTCGACTACAAGGAGTGGCTCGACCGCGTCGCCGAGCTCGTCCGCGCCGCAGGGGGCTCCCCCGCGCCATCCTTCTCGCTGCACCGCACCCTGCCTTGCGCAGGCGATGAAGCTCCGGGGGCGCCTCAACCGCCTCCCCCTCAAGAAGGCGCCTTGGCCCCAAGACGCGTGGCCCCTGGGCGGAACCCGCTCCGTCCGGCACCAGCGCAGCAAGAGCAGAGCTGCCAGGAGGTCCCTCGCCCCCAAGAAGCTGCCCGAGTGCTCCCTGCACCGGCCCGTCACGACCGCGCTCCTGTTCCCGCACGCCAAGACCCCACACTGCTCCCAGCGGCAGCGCCCGGGGACCCGCAAGACCAAGCTCTCCGTCACCCAAGGCCTCCCGTGGCCACTGCAGGCTGCCGCGCCTTCACCGCCGAACTACGCAGCGTCGCGTGGCCCGGCAAGTTCAAGCCAGACCTGCCTCCTCGCTACGACGGCACGGCCGACCAGTGAGTTCCTCCAGCTTCTGAGCTGGGCATCGAAGCCGCCAGCGGGATGAAAAGGTCATGGCGAACTGGTTTCCCATGGCGCTCAAGGATGGTGCCGCACGGGCTCTCGCACGATCTCCTCACAGGACGAGATGCGCACCGCTTCATCGCCAACTTCAAGGCACTCGCGACGGCCTCCAGCCGTGGCGACATCGCCGCATCAGCAGCAGCCGGGAGAGACTCTGCGAAGTACATCAGCGCTTCAACAACACCGCCTCAAGATTCCCAAGGTGACCGAGAGGCCATCATCTCAGCCTTCTCCGATGGTGTGCGCGACGTCAAGATGAAGGAGGAGCTGGCAATGCATGAAGACATGTGCACATCCACAGGGCTTTTCAATTTGGCGACCAAGTGCGCCGGGCTGAGGAGGCGCCTCTCCTCCTCGAGCTTCCGCTGCCGATCGAGAGAAGAAGCCCAATGCCAGGGCGTGAAGCGCAAAGGGGCTGCCGTGCTCGCGGCGAACCAGACACCTGCGAGCGAAGATCAGCCCGAGTCTTCCAAGGGCAGCCCGATCTGCGTGTACCACGACCTCCACATCCACAGCCTGCGAGTGTCAAGAGCTCGAGCCATGCGAGAAGGAGAATCGGTCGGCCTTGACCGTAGTGATCGAGGCTACGGCCGAGGAGGAGGAAAAACGCAGGGCGCTGGAAGACCATGGCCCTCGCCAAGGGTGGCGTGACCGACCTCGCGAGGACCGCTGGCGAGGATCAGCCTCATGAAGGAGGCTGGAGGGATCAGCCTCGCGAGATCGCCTGCAAGGCAATGCAGGCCTCCTCCTCTGCCACCACAGCCAAGGAGAAATGAAGAACATCATCGGGGCGAGGGGCTGGGGGCTTCGAGAGCCGCGCTGTCGCTTGCATCTGGGCGGAGCTCAAGCCCAGCCTCTCAGCGCATCTTCAAGCAGTTAAGCCCTTGAAGTGAATGTAGTCCTCCCAAGCACGAAGCCACGCGCCCCCTCGGTGGTCATCGTGCGCCATCACGTTCAGCTCAGCGGATCATCTCAAGTCGCAGCCACAGCCGGAGTCCTCCGATGCTTTGTTCCCCAATCGCCGACAGCGTGCAAGTCACCAGGACCCTCATCGATGGTGGAGCAGGGCTCAATGTCCTGTCCGTCGAGACATTCAACAATCTCCAAGTGCCTTACAACCAGCTTCAGCCAACCAAGCCCTTCTCTGGAGTCACTGATGGCTCCACAGTTCCGATAGGGCAGGTCCGTCTCCCTGTCACCTTCGGGGCGCGCGACAACTACCGCACCGAGCTCATCAACTTCGACGTCGCCCACATTCGCCTGCCATACAATGCCATCCTCGGGTACCCAGCTCTGGCCAAGTTCATGGTCGTGACCCATCACGGTTACAATGTCCTCAAGATGCCAGGAAGCGGTGGAGTCATCACGGTGCCTTGTGAAGAAAGAGACGTAGTGTGTTCCCTGGAGCGTGCCTTTCAAGCCGCGTCGCTTGAAGACCCGGACCACCAGAGCAGGAGACTCCCCGAGACTGCTCCCAAGAAGAAGACATCGCCTGGCCCGACCCCTCGGGAGGCAGGCCCCTCAGGGCCCGCGCCTGTTCAGGGGGCACCACCTTCTGTCGCATAGGAAGGCGCGCCCGGTGCCCTCCTCAAGCAAGGCTCGGGGGCTCTCTCCTGGAGGGCCACCGACTTTGCTAAGATCACGAGGGCGGCGCTTGGGCACCACTTGGAGGCGTGTTTCAAAGCACGTTTCCCTCAGGAAGGAGCAAGGCAAGGAGGGCCAAACCCTCAGGAGTTCGTCAGCAAGATCATTCAGGGGCTGCAAGAGCCAAGAGTCATGAGTGGCAGCCGCCGCTTACCCGCCGTAGCTCCCCATCCAGGCGAGGATGGTGGGCTGCATGTCTGCATCGATGTACCAGGGCTCCACCGAGCCGCCTCTCAGGAGCACCTCTAGCCCTCACGCGTGGGGCGCTGTGAAGGTCCACCCCACAGCTACGTTCGCATGCCTTACGGCTTGCCGAGCGGCTGCTGCCACTTGACGCCTCATGAGGGGCATCTTGGAGGCTCGGTGGCGGGCATTCCGCGATCTGGCGGAGATGGAGATGGTCGTGAGGAGCCACCAGCGCCTCCGGGCCTCCAGAGCCCCCAGGCACAGGGGCTCGTGAGGATCGGCTTCCACAGCGCACGGCGTCCGCTACTTCAGCATCCCTTCATCCTCAACGTTATCAGGTGACATCCTTCGAATTTCATTTTCAGCTGGGAGCGCCCCCCCAGGGCTGCATCATTCCTAGGTCATGTGGGTCCGTTCCTGCGGTGTGCATCCCTTTTGCTTCATGTTTCTAGTTTACTTTATTGGGGGCGCCCCTCGGGCTGCATCATCCCCAAGCCGCTTGGGTCAGACCCAGTGGCATGTATCCCTCTTGCGTTTATTCGGGTTGTGCGTTTAACCCATCATGATTGTTATTTGGTGCCTGCCCACGGCACCCCTCTTCCTCCATGTCGGTCGCTTGCATGTTAAAGGGGAGGGTACCTGAGCATCGCGACTCATGGGCTCCTACTGGCTCTCCAGCCCTCATCCTCTGGCATTGTCCACGGCATCGCGACACAGCATACCGGTGTGGTGAGCCCTGCTCGAGACCGGGACCCGGGGACGTGGGCGTCGACATCTAACCAAATTTGCAGGAACACATCACAAGTTAAGGCCACATGCGGCGCAACCCGCCTTGAGGTAGGGCCCCGTGAGTCCAGCTGGCTCACGGGTGCCCAGACTCCCCTGTCATGCTCTACCGTGCCAGCCACGTGTCGAGCGAGGCTGTACACGCCCAGGGGCTCCTCCGGAGGGGAGCCCCCTCACGCACCGATGGAAGCACCATGCTCCATGCTGGCTGATGACCTTTGTCGAGGAGCGGCTATGCCCGTACACATCTGGAAGTGCCATGCTCATGGCTGGTGATAAACAAGCGAGGTGGCCCCGGCCGCATCAAGCTCGAGGAGCCTAGAGCTCAATGTGGCTTCATCATGCGCCTCTGTCGGTGTCAAAACCGGCGGATCTCGGTTAGGGGTCCCGAACTGTGCGTCTAGGCGGATGGTAACGGGAGGCGAGGGACACGATGTTTTACCGAGTTGGGCCCTCTTGATGGAGGTAAAACCCTCGTCCTGCTTTCGATTGATATTAATATTGTGGATGTTTACAAGAGTGGATCTACCACGAGATCAAGGAGGCTAAACCCTAGAAGCTAGCCTATGGTATGATTGTAAGGGTTGTTGTTACGATAGTCCTACGGACTAGAGCCATCCGGTTTATATAGACAGGAGAGGGCTAGGGTTACATAGAGTCGGTTACAATGGTAGCAGATCTACATATCCGTGTCGTAAAGCTTGCCTTCCACGCCAAGGAAAGTCCCATCCGGACACGGGTGAAGTCTTCAATCTTGTATCTTCATAGTCTTGGAGTCCGGTCGATGATGATAGTCCGACCAATGATAGTTCGGTGATGATGGTAGTCCGCTATCTGGACACCCCTAATCCGGGACTCCTCGGTAGCCCCGAACCAGGCTTCAATGGCGATAAGTCCAAGATGCGTGTAGTCTTGGCGTTGCAAGGCGGGTTCTCCTTCAAGTTCTACGTACTGCCGAGCGATGTCAGCTTCCTCATCAATGTTGCGCGTCTTGGCTTCCGCCCAATAATGGCCTTCTTCCACGCGTCAGCCTTGACGTGAAAAGCCAGGGTGTCTTTATGTTTTGCCCCTAGTTGTGCGAATAATCTGCCTATAAGGGAGGCAAGAATCCAGATCCAAATCACCATCTTCCTCTCGCAAATACTCATCGGAGCGCTTTTCGACCAAGAATCCATTCCATCATGGACCGTCAACGCGGCTCCTCTTCTCGCGCTCGGCCCTTTGCCGGAGATTAAAGGAGATGCTCTGTTCCGCTGTGAGCTGGTGAAGCTCCAAGTGGGGATATCTCCTCCGGCCTTCATGGTTCGGTTCGAGCCAGGCTGGCCACCTACAAAGGTGGGAAGCAAGCGGAGGTTACCCCAAATCCCAACAAAGGGAGCGGGTATGCCGTCCCCTATCTGATAAGGGGCTCGGTTTCCTATACATCCATTCCTCATGGCCTCCAGAGTTCTCGGACTCCAGCTTCATCACCTCACGCCCGCCTCAATCACTGCATATTGCGGGTTCGTAGCTCTTCTTGAGCTTTTCCTGGCGTCGAGCCCCACTTCAAGCAGATGGAAGAGGTTGTTACGCCTTGTACCCGCTCTCACGAGGGTCCATATATCAAGTGGGCGGTGCGAAATATGGCACATTGCGGGACGGATATCCATCCGGAACCCCTAAGAAGGCGCTGAAGACCGACCTTGTAATGGTTTTATATAGAAGGCGCTCCGCTGCGGACCTGTTGGATCGGCCTCCGGAGTTCAGCAATGCTCCTCTGAAAAAGCCTTTAGTTGGCGTCCACGGAGCCCCATCCGAGGAAGACAAGGCGTCCATTATTTGATGGGCGAATAAGATTCTTGGCCCATGCCGGGTTGACCATGATCGAATCATGGCAACATGCATTCTGTGGGTGCAGCCACTGTCTGAGGCCACCCATGTGGGATTTCAATGAGGAGGACGATGCCACCCGTCATGGCTGCAAAGGGCCGGATTCGGCCGAAGATCTGGTGTCGGTGTACTAGAGTAGGGGTACCCTAGTATCCCGAACTCGTGCACGGGCAGTTGCAGCACCCCGCGGCGAGGCTTGCCTAGTGACCGCCAATATCCTCCGTGGTTCCTTTGGAGCCATTCAAGAACAAAGTATTTAACCAAGAAAACAAGTCCCCGGCAAGAGGAGCTTGCCGGGAAGGCCACTCAAGGCACGCAGAAGGCAAGGCCCTGGCAAGAGGAGCTTGCCGGGAAGGATCGGTGAGCGACAAGCTTCCGGGCGCGACAAGGATTTAGCTTGCGACAAAGGCTTGCTTGCCGCGAGCAACCTCTCTTCATCTCCGCTCCAGCTCACCTACCAACGTGTCGCCATGGGACCATTCGAGCGTGCGTGTCAAGAGGCTGTGCAGCCCGGCGGAGAGCAGCGATGGCGGCGCCGACAAGAATGCCATCGTGGCAAGCGGTGGCGCACCTTCTCGATCCCTGTTGCCTTTGTTTAGGCGACATGGACGGGCATTTAATGCTTTTGTCCCTTGCCGTCAGAGTTAGGTAGAGTGCACTGTACAAAGTAGCTGTACCAACCGCAAGTCATTTTCCCGATTTTACCCTTGTCTATGTTGCCACCTGTTGGTGACCCCTTGCACATATAAAAGGAGGCCCATGCGCAACGTAGAGGGGGTTCGGTTCGTTCGACTCATTCGGGACCAGAGACACTCACGCTAGGTTTGGTAGCTCTCTGTGCTCCCTAGCAAGAACACAATACAATCAGACAAGCAGCAGTAGGAGTATTATCTCTCCGGAGAGCTCCGAAGCTGGGTAAACTGCTCGTGTGCTTCGCCTCGATCTGCTCTTCGTGCAATCTCCGCCCCCCACCGAACCGAAAGGGACTCGGTCCGCCGGTCCCATAGGTGTTCGTGGGTTACGATCAGCTTGCCCGACATCTTTGGAGCGCCAGGTAGGGGGCGTCGAGGCTGTGTGAACCTGATCCGGCGTTCACACGAGCAACATCTTCATCAACATGCCACCGAAGAAGAAAGCTTCAGCGGCAGCCGTCCGTCGAACCCACCATCACCGGAGCAAGCGGGTGGTGGGGTAGATGCCAGCGGAAGAACGGCGCCGGCGAAGGAGTTCGTGGCGCTGCCAAGTCCAAGGACAAGGCGCGCAAACTTGGCGTCCGTGCATACCCAGCGCCCATCTCGGGAGTCGCGAGACCAACAGCGTCATGGTATTCACAATACCATCGCTCGTTGGATCAAGGCCAAGCTGGAGGATCACGAGGCCACGAAGACCAGCGTGCGCGTCAACATCTTGGCACGAGTGAGAATGCAGTCGCTGGGCGGGATGTTGCTCCTTCTAACATAGTTAGAAGTCCGAGCATATCCGCTCCTCGCACTGTTCACCATTACCACCCACCACTCCGGCGAAGCCTTGGCGAGAGCTCAGCTGCTCTTAGACTACCCTCCAACAGCCGACAAAGGTCGGCGAATGGAGGCCACCATCGAGTCTCATCGACTTTGCCAGCGGCGGCGCTCGCGGCAACCAACTACATCGTTGCCGCGGCAAGGCGACAAAACGCGAGCGGTGGCGGCGAAACCTGTGGGGTGCAACCACCATGCACTCTCCACCCGAAGGCCAAGATCGCCGACTCGCGGATCCACCTCGATAGCGACTCCATGCATCGCCGGATCCACGAGCTCGCGCGATCATCGCCAAGTTCTTCCTGACGGCAACAAGAAGATGCTCGAACACGCGCCGAGCACCGAAGAAAGCGCGACATCGGTCGGACCAGCGCTGGGCCCTCTGTCGATATGCATGCGCCCGGGGAACAGGTGCTTGCCGTCTGTGATAGGTTGCCCTGCGTTCACTCGTGAGCTGCGGCAAGTCGGTGGCCCAGCAAGAAGAATTTCAAGCGAGCGTGCGGAAAAAATACGATGGCGGGGCCTTTTGTCGGAGTTCCTCGGCATCTACACCATCGCGGTACAAGCTGGAGGGGGCGAGGCGACAAGATCCTCGCCAACTATTTCCCGCGGTACTCAAGCCTAACGTCGAGATCTTGGCTCATGCACTTGCGGACAGCTCCATCTCCTCTTGGGCAGATTTGTGCCATCGGTTTGTCGGCACCTTCACGGTGACCACAAGCCTCATGGCCAAGAGTGACCTTCATCTGCTTTCGCCCGGAAGGAAGGAGAGTCCCTCGCCAAGTTCATTCGAGAGATTCAGCCGTGTGCACTACAACATCGGATGTCCACCCTGTCGCGGTGATTAGTGCGTTCCATCGAGCGTCGCGGAACCGCGGAGATGAGGAGGAGATGGCGATGTGCAAAGTCAGGGCGTCGGTGAGCTGTATGCCTTAGCCGACAAGTGTGCGTCTTTGAGGAGGAGAGACTCGGGAGAGAATCTGAAGCGAGGATCGGCGGTGAGGAGACCACTCCGGCAAAGAAAAGCCGCGGCGGAACAACGAAGGAAGAAGGGTAAGGATGTGCTGGTTGTCGAGCAGTCCGGCAGCGGAGGGCGCCAACAAGGCTAAGGTTGGTGGCTCCGGCAAGGAAGTTACCGCTGGCACCGATTGCCAGACCTATGGCAGCCGCCGACAAGCGGGACAACTCCAACAAGCGTCTTGCCAAGATCCACCGCACCAAGGGCCATGACCTCGAGGCTGCAAGAAGGTCGAGCAGCTTGTTGAACAACGAAGGCTGAGTACGGCGGCGACAAGGAAAAGGCCAGGAAGGTCTTTGGAGAATTAGCAAGAAGCGACCGGCGGGGAGGGCGCCGCAGCAAGGCCAAACAGCGGCAAGGAGACAGACCTCCCAGCGGCGCGACAAGGATGAAGACGGCGGCGGCGATGAAGATATGGAAGGCAGCGAGACCGATGAGCGGGAGTTTGAGAAAGCCACATAGGTCCTCTGCGTTGATGGCGGTGCTTCTCGCATACTTCACACCGCCAACTCAAGCGGTGGATCGGGAAGTTAATGCAGCAGAACCATCCGTAGAGTCACGAGCCTCGAAGTGGTCCAAAGACGCCTATCATCTTTGATATTGAGGACCACCCGATCGCATAACTGCGGTCGGGTGCTTGCCGATGTTGGTCTCACCAACTATCCGCAACCTCAAGGTCACCAAGATGCTAGTTGTGGCGGGGCGGCTTGAACCTGATCTCCTCGCGGTGCTCTAGAAGCTTCAGATCCACGACAATGAGCTCGAAGAGGCGGCAGATTCAAGGAATCAATCCGGGAAGGAGCAAGCGAAGGGAAGATCACGTTGCGGTAACATTTGGCGTGAGCCAAATTTCAGGGCCGAGAGGGTCACGTTTGGCGTTGCTGATTTCCATTGCCTTACAATGGGATACTTGGCCGTCGGCTTTTCGCCAAGTTTATGGCGGCCTCTCATTATGCATACAACTTGCTCAAGATGCGGGCCGATAAGCGTCATCTCTGTCCATGGCGACAAGAAGGATGCTCTTATCTGTGCCGACAAGATCTACTGGGAAGCGCAGCATAGCGGATAGCAAGTCACTTGCCCTTTGAAGCTCCGGGGAAGAAGAAGACCAAGTCCGACAAGAGCTCTGATGCCCACTCCGGCAAGCGCACCTCTTCGGAGTGCTGCACTACTGTCGAGGACGCACCATCGAGCTCCACCGGCAAGTGCAAGAAGACAATGGCAGCTCCGCCCAAGACCAAGAAGGTGCCCGCCAAGGAGGACGTCACTGGTGGTACCTTCACCATCGGTGCCACTCTCGACCCTAAATAGGAAAGCGCTCGTTGCTTTCTGTGAGGGCGACGTCGGCGTGTTTGCATGGCAACCGTCGACATCCCGGTGTTCCCAAAAGTAATTGAGCATCGCCTAGCTGTCTGTCCTCACCTTGCGGCCCGTCAAGCGAAAGTCGAAAGCGAGCGGTGGGCGCCAAGAATTCATTGCGAGAAGAGATCAAGAAATTGGAAGCGGCGAGGCCTTGTTAGAGGTGCTCCATCCTCGTGGTTGGCCAATCCTGTAGTTGTGCGAAAGACAAATGGGAAATGGAGACTTTGTATCGACTTCACGGATGTTAATAAAGCTTGTCCCAAAGACCCATTTCCCTTGCGGCGCATCGACGATTGTTGACTCCACGGCTGGATGTGATTTGCTTTCATTTCTTGATGCATACTCGAGGATATCATCAGATCTTCATGGCGAAGAAGATGAGGAAAACCTCATTCATTACTCCATGTGGCATATCTGTTTCATACGGATGCCTTTCGGTTTGAAGAATGCTGGTTCAACGTTTGCAAGAGTAGTCCATGGCGCTTTTGAGCATAAATGCACGAAATATAGAAGCCTACATGGATGACATAGTGGTCAAGAGCAAAGACAGGGCAACTCTGGTTCAAGATTTAGATGAGACCTTTGCAAATCTGCGCAAGATCAACCTCAAGCTCAACCCGAGAAGTGCGTGTTGAGTCCCTTCCGGCAAGCTTCTCGGGTTCTTCGTGTCTCGGCGAGGAATTGAAGCCAATCCCGACAAGATCAAGGCCATTGAGCAGATTGAAGCACCAAAGCGCGTCAAGGATGTGCGAAGACTTGCGGTTGTGTGGCTGCTCTCGGCAGGTTTATCTCTGGAGTCTGCTGGCGGCATACTGCCATTTTCAAGATTTTGAAAAAGGCGGGTCAATGAAATGGACTCGAAGCGGAGGCTGCGCTGCAGGACTTAAAGAGGTACTGTCCTCCACTCCAATACTTATCGCACCTAAACCCACAAGAGAAGTTGCTACTATATATAGCAGCAACCAATCAAGTGGTTAGTGCTGCGTTAGTAGCGGAAAGGGAGGCAGATGATGAGCCGGCAACCACGGCAGATACATCCAGCGACAAGCAAGGCGCTTCACCGACAAGCTCTGGTCCCGACAAGGGCGGATCTGCGAGTTGCGAGAAGATCTGAGAAAAGGATGGTGCAGCGCCCGGTTTACTTTGTCGGTTCCCTTCTCGAGGGCTAGGTCAAGGTACTACGGTGTGCGAAATTGCTTCGGCCTCCTCATGGCCTCGAAAGCTCGCCATTACTTCCAAGCACATGAGATAACAGTTGTCACTCGCTTTCCGCTGAAGAGGATCTTGCAAAATCTAGAGCAGCAGGCGGGATTGTCGGTGGGCCTTTGGAACCGTCAAGCTTTGGCCTCAAGTTTGAAAGCACTTCAACTATCCAAAGCGAGGGCATTGGCAGAGTTCATAGCAGAATGGGCGTAGCGCAAGATGAAGAAACTCGAGACGCGAGCATCCCGTCAAGGAAGCAAGCAAAGAATGGCTGATGTACTTTGATGGTGCCTTCTCGCTGCAAAGCGCCCGGTGCGGCGTGCTGCTTATCGCACCCACGGAGAGCACCTCAAGTACATAGTCGGATGCACTTTCCCAAGGAGCAAGCAACAAACAATCTGCAGTATGAAGGGTTTGCTTGCCGGTCTCGAGATGCCGTAGACCTTGGGATAAAGAAACTCATTATCGGGGGTGACTCGCAGCTTGTCGTTAGCCAAGTGAACAAAGATTATCGAGTTCGTTGATGGAAGCCTCGTTGATGAAGTGAGAAAGCTAGAAGAGCACTTTGACGGCCTACAAATGGAACATGTTCCAGAGCCGAGGATGATATTGCTGATGGCTGTCAAAGTCGCCGCACTCAAGTTACACAATGGAACCAGGGATTTTTGTGCTCAAGCTAACTCAACCAACGTAACACCATCAAGCTGGACAGAACAAGAAGAGGAAGTTGATTTCGGTGACTATTTTCGGCGAGCTACCGAAGCCGCCAAGAAAGACCCCGGATCAACACCAAAAATCTTTGAGGCGCATCTGCTCCGACAAGCCCTGAGGTTTGTTCGTTGAAGCGGGCGCTCACGACAAGTTTTGCTCCGGCAAGCTTGCGGGAACATCAAGCTCCGGTGAGCCGCGAGTTCTTGCCGTCGAGCGGATGTTCCCGGCAGCATATGTGCCTTTAGTCCTTGTTGTCGGGCCACAAGCTCCGGCATGGGCACAGCGATTGTCCACTTCCTTGAGACAGGAGAACTTCCGAAGAGCAAGAAGAAGCGGAGAGTAGCCCGGCGGTCAGTATGTACCAGTTTTTCGACACACGCTGTCTGAAGAAGACTCAGCGGTTGAAATTGAAGTGCATTCACGGGAAGATGGATGAAGCTGTTGGCGAGAGATACATGGAGGCATGTGTGGTCACCACATTGGCGCCAAGAGCGCTTCTTAGGCAAGGTTACTTCGGCCGACAGCCCTCGAGGATGCTGTGCACAAGTAACCAAGTGTGAAGCGTGCAGTTCCATTCAGCGAGATACACCAGCTAGCTCAAGCTCTCCAGGCGATCCCTTTATCCTGGCCATTTTTGATTAGGGGCTCGACATTCTCGGCCCCTTTCCCGAGCTGTCGAGGGCTTTGAGTACTTATGCGTTGCAATCGACAAGTTCACAAAGTGGCGGAAGTGGAAGCGATGAGGAAGGTGACAGCATAGTCGTGATCAAGTTCTTGGTCAATTGTTTGCCGTTTGGGATTGAACAGGATCATCACCGACAACGGCACACAATTCTGATCGCACCTTCATGCGATCGTCCAAGATCTTGGCGGCAAGGTCTGCTTTATACATTGCTCATCCGAGAAGCAGCGGTCAGCGAGAGAGGCAAATGCTGAAGTGCTTCTGCGGGCTCAAGACCAGAACTTTCGGCCAGGCTGCACAAGTCTGCGGAAGAAACTGGATTGAGGAGCTGCCGGTGGTTCTTTGGTCGTCGGGCGGCGCCGTCGAGCCTCTTGGCGGACACCTTTTGCTCTAGTCTATGGAGCAGAGCAGTTCTCCCCACGGAACTTCGTATCACGGGTCACCTCAGTACTCGCTTATGATGAGCTTGAGCAAGAGCAGCTGCGACAAGATGGCCTTGCTGCTCCTTGAGGAGGACCGTCTTGAGGCGCTGTCTGAGCTGCTCGTTACCAGCAAGCTTTGCGTCGCTACCATAACCGCAAAGTTAGTGCGAAAGCTTCGAGGAAGGCGACCTTGTTCTTGGCGCGTTCAGATCCGCAAAAATTCCAACAAGTTGGCGCCAAAGTGGGAAGGCCCTTATCGGGTGAAAGCGAGTCACTAGGCCTGGCGCTGTCCGCCTTGAGACCGAAGATGGCATTCGGTGAGCAACTCCTGGAACATTGAGCATCTTCGTAAGTTTTACCCGTGAGGCGCGGTTGCGGAACCTGTTCGGCAACCACCTTTATACAAGTCTTGCCGATGTTGCATGTAATCCTTTGTACAAAGCCAGGCGCAGACCCCGTGCATAAGTAAAGCTCATGTGTTACGCACAACTTGTCAATTTCATGCTTTCATAATTTCGTTGCATGTTTTGTCTGACGCTTTGTGCAGCACCTACACCCGGTAAGCAATAACGAGCCACTAGGCTCCATGACTTTATTTTCTCTTCTTTCTCTTTCCCAAAGAAAGGAAGGTTCCCTCGCACACAAGTTAGCCACGGGGGAAGGAGAAGATAACGGTGTGGGCCACCAAGCATCGCTCGAGGAAATTTCGCCTTACCGGGAAGCAAACGACAGAAAAGCTAAGTTGCCAAAGTTTGAGCAATCAGTTTTTAAATTTTTAAAGTTATCTTCCTCGAACGATAGTACTTTGTATGGAAAACCTGTGCGCGGAGGAACCAACTCGTAGCTGGTCGCGCCCTACTTTGTTTCGAGTCCGCTCAACAAACTTAAGTGAGCTGCAACTAGTTGCGACAAGGTTGCTTGTCGGAGGCGGCACCGCCCGACGAACTCTTGACGTTCCGCACTCGGCGCTTCATGACAAAAGGTGCCAGCGCCGACAAGTTCCCTAAAAGCGTGGGGTACAAACATACAAAGGAAGGAATCAAGTAAAAAATAACATTGCAATCATTGCCTAAGATAGAGTTATATTACAAAATAACTTGTCATGAGATCTAATAAATTGTTCTCCTAATATGATCAGCGGCGACAAGGGAAAGATAAATTTGGCGGTCCTAGTCTCTGCGAGTGCGCCATCAACCAACTGATCTTGCCCACCTTGTCCACAATGGAGTGCGACAAGGGCTTTGGCGCCTCCACATCGGCATCTGGCGGCAAGGATCGAGGGCGCCGTTGAGGTTGAGGCCTGGATTGCGGAAGGCCACCTTCATCAACACCTTGGAGGGCTCCGCGCAGATCTGGCGCGATTCCTCGGCCCGGCTGCTGGGATCTCTTCTCGGAGCATTGGAGCACCGTCCTGCACGCCCTTGAGGAACAGTGAGCTTGGCGCTGGGTTGGAGGTGCTTTCGTCGAAGGAGTACCGAGGTCCACCATCCCAGCTCCATCAGCTCCTTGTCGATGGCGGCGGTATCCACAAGACCCTCCGTCCGGTGCATCACGTTCTCTCTGAAGGTGTCTGGGCGGTCGTGGCACTCTTGACAGCTCCTCGTTGGCCTTGATCTTCTCAAGCAGGCCCACCTCCGCTCTTTGGCGCCGTCCGGCGTTTGCATCGGGGTGGTCAGCTTCAGCTCAAGATCCGGCTTGGAGTCCTTGGCGGCGTCGAGCTCTTTGATCCTTTCGGCGAGGCGGCCTGCAACTTCGCCAAGTGTAGGCGTCCTTCTCGCTTCGTCTTTGCTGCGCAGCAAGCTCCTCGCCGCTCTTCTGGAGGTTGGCCTCCAGCTGCGTCACCTTTGTCTCCAGCTCTTTCTTGGCGGCCACGGCAGCTGCGGCAGCATCTTTTGGCGTGCGGCAAGCTCTTCCTCATAGCTGTCAAGATTGATCTTCCGCTGCACCAACTCGCCCTCTTGCGCAGATAGCTTCTCGGCAGCAAGCGTTGCTGCTCCTCGACCTCAGCCTTCTCAAGGATGAAGGCTATGCGCTCTTGAGAGAGTTGCTCCTGCTCTTACCTTTCTACGTTAGGAGAGCTTCTTGGTTGGCGCCCGGAGCTCTTCTGCGTGCTTCTCCATGTACGCTCCGCCCTCGCGACAAGTGCTTCGGGACTCCAACTTGGCTTGTCGAGCGCGGTAGAGCGACATCGGCTTCTTCAGCTGCTCCTCCTCCTCGACCATCGCCGCTGCTGCTGCTGGCGCGTCAACCAGCGTCGGCCA